>LPNX011155419.1:118143-183457 GCA_001517045.1 Pseudotsuga menziesii
TTAATTATGTCTACAACCCTATCACTAAAAAAATGGATAGGGTGGGTACGACATGTGGTTGAATTCAGGTGATCACAGGCCTCCCGGGAAGCAAAAGTATTACAAGCATAGCTAGAAGAAAATGAGAACAAGGTTTGGAAGCACCTACTTTTGCCAAAGACATCTCCCCAATGCTGCATGGAAGACGACTCATGACAACTTGATTAGGGAATGGCATGAACATCCCCTGTAACAAGAGGCAGAGAATCAACTAAACATCTATTTTTGGTTTGTCCATTTGTCAAGGAGATATGGCTGAGGATTGCTACAAAAAATGTGCATGGACCTGAACACTTTTGGTGAGATGTCTAGTTATATTTTGTGTTGAGATTATTTTTTTTTTGGTGCAAAAGGAAAACCAATCCATAGATTTATTTGGCATCCATTAGCCAAATTCTTCAAGTTGTCTGAATCACAAGGAACAGGGCAATTTTGTGAATGAACAACCCTTGATCCAAAATACACAGTTGAACGTCTGTTCATGGTTCGCAGAGCTCCTGCATAACTTTTGAGGAACAACATGTGAGCAAATGCCAGATAGAAGCAGTTAAGTATGGATGCTTAGGACTTCGACGCTTTCTTAGTTCCAATCTACTTCGAAGATTGCACCTATGGATCTACTAATTTTGGATCTTGCTGTGAATACCATCCCACCAGGACTTTGGAGAATTCAGTTCAATGGAAAAACAAAGAAGAATCATGGTACTGCTGAGGTAGGTCATGATTTGTGTCATTCAATTGGTCTCGTTTCTAGCCTTGGTACTCCTTGGACAGGTGGCTGTTTGTGTCATTCAGTTTGTCTTGTTTTATTGTCATGCATGGGGGGTTTACTTGCACTCCCCATAATGCAATAGAATTTAGATATTTGGCTAAGACCTCAGGTTGGTAACATCTCTTTCCCCGTAAAGGCTAATCCTTTCTATGAGAACACCTCTGGTACAAACTTGTAAAGTTATATCAAATAATGGTTATGATTCTATACTACTGATGCATTGATTATCTACAAAAAGCTTTATCCATTGACATCAGGTAATAGCTATTAATGTTATCAGCGAATGAATTAGTCATTGGGATTAAATAATTTCTTTAACTCTCAAATACTTAAGGGGTGGGTTATTCTTAAGGCATAGTGCATGGCTGTCTTTAATTTTATTATTGCGTTCCATCATTTCTCTTGTTTTGATTTCATGTCTGCACATGATTGGTCATTATACGGATTATGATGTGTCAATTATCTTTATTCACACTATGATGGGCATTTATCCATCAAATCCCATCCAATTAATTTCTTGTTGTAGCAGTCACTCCAACATGTTATTTATGTTCCATCATGTGGGTGACTATCATAGTTTACAAATTACAAGGCATGCCAGAATTAAATAATCTGATGGATAGTAAAAAATTTGGAGTATGCGCCATAAGTTGTACTTGGATACTTTTGCTCACTTTATGCACAACTGCCAAATCAAGAACAAGATAGCTAAGATGATCATTAATAATGTAGGTCAGAAATTCTGATTTTTAGTGGCCAGTTGATTGCTGTATGTGCACATTCCACTAGTTGAAAGAAGTTGTTATAGGCAAAGGTGTAAGGATTCCACAGGTTCCATGTCTAAACTGTAGAGAGAAGGTAGAAATCCCAAAAATAAAATCTTGTGAAACAGTTAGCAAGCAATAACTAGGTTTCTATTTCATCTAAATCCATACTCCCAAAGCTTCTATAAACTCCTTCAAAGAAAATGTTTAAGAAACATGGTTGGTAAGCCATATACATTTGTTTAGATACTGTTCAAAGATCTCTTGGCGGAGGTGTTTAAAATGGTGTTGTATTATCCACTTTCTAAGACGAGAAATTAGTCTCCAATTGATGCTCCAGTGGGGCATATTTATTCCTAAAAAGTATTACAAAACCTGCCAGGTTTGAGTTAGGTTCATAATTTAAACCGGCCTCAGCACATACAACAGGTCAAGTTGACCCACTGACAACACAAGCTCACTGTCTGCAAGCATAAGAGGGAGACTTTGACCCACAAACTCAATGGGAGGTGTAACATACTGAAGAGATGAGTTTTGACAGCTTTGTTAATCTCCCACTCACTATTTGTATCGATAAGTATTACGTCAAAGCCATCCCATAGGAATAAAGGCTGTAACTATATCAATAAGAACTAAATCCCTAAAATTTTATACAAATGCAAAATTTTTGGCACAATGTTGTATATTGGAATTGCTATGCTTGAAGGAAGTTGTTATGGACAGGCTGAGAGATAACTTGAGCTCTGTAGATAGAAATCCCCACCTATGAAACACAACTGGCAATGGAGGATCAGGTCTGTATTTCTTCTGAGGTCATTCTTCAAAAATTATCTTTAATCTCCTCTCAATAAATTAGTTAAGAAATCATGGTTGGTTGGCTAAGAACATTTTGTCTAGTCAAGAACTGGTTAGCATAGATATTTCTACTGGCATTGAATGTTCCAGTTTTGAGAATGAGAAGTCAGTGTCTAACTGATGATCCCATTGGCCATAGTTGATTCTTCAAATGTTTACAAAACTCACCAGGTTTGTCTCAGACTCATGATTTAAAAATCCTTCACATAAAACAAGCCAAGATCACTCAGTGACAAGTCAAGCTCACTCCCCATAAATCTGGCTCATCAATTGCCAGCTCCACTCGCAAGTACTCATGGGTCAAACTGTTTTTTATGGGAGAAAACATGTATTGATGTCTGCAGTGGAAGAACTCATACAGCCATGTTTACAAAAGCCCAAATTTACAATCATAAACTCAGTAGAAATATATTCAATACTCTAAGAGCCTTCAATCCACAAAACATAGAAAACTAGCTAATACTAAGTTAATATAATCCTGATCCATACACAGCCTCAAAACTATAAACTAGACAAAACATCACAAGATAATTTCGGAACAGAGATTGCCCAACAAATCTCATTTGACAATCAGATGAGAATCTTGCTTAGTGAATCATTGGCAACCGAACAGGTCATCCACCAAGAGCTCTACTTCAACGATAGTTTCCTGCTGACAGCTAGGAAAATTGTCCATAATAAGTTCCAGATTGATAAGCACTTTCATTTTGAATTCTCCATCATTTTACCATGAATCAATGATGCTCTCANAGTTATTCACGGCCTGAAATCACCATCAAAAATAATTTCTTAATGCCTTGGTTGAGAGACTCCCTCAGTCCTGTGCTAAGAGCTAGAATTTTAGCCCAAATGTTAGTCTTAGGTTCTCGGAATGCATAGAAGATTCATTTATGCAAGGTTCATGGTATATGTATATCTGAATTAGTCCACTAGGATACATTTTCCATTAGAGGCACCACCACAAAGTGAATTTGGCCATTGGTAGTGGATACCATGGTAGTTTTTGGATCACTATTGACTCCTTAAAGTTCTGTCCTGTTAGCAATAGTAGGGAAAATAAGACATCAAGATTATCCCTGAAGAACAAGAAAGAGAGAAAACTCCAAAAATATATAACCATCGTGAATTGCTCTGTTTATTCTCAAATTTACAAAGCAAAATATAAAATAAGATTGACACACTATGAAGCTAATAGATCACTCTATTAGATATTGATGTTAAGGAAGCTGGTGCTTTGCCATGGAGTCCTGAATTGGGCAGAGACAAGTTGCTTGAAATTGACTACTTCATAAGTTTTAGCAGAATTCTACGCCATAATGTTCATTTTGACCAAACATGATGAGCATGTAAACTCCTAAGAAATGGAAGAATTACCCAATAACCCAAAAAATAACAATTTCAAAAGGTCATGTAGAACCAGTTACGACCTACTATTTGCTTATACAGATAAATGATCCCTTATATTGGAGAGAGGGGTCATTGTATGGAGCAAGGCATACCGCGTCGTTCCAGAAGATCCAATCATACTTGGGCAGATTCTTTCAGACTGCCAGGATCTTACTCTAGCTGGGGGGCCTGTTCTTATCAACAATATTGCTCTCATCAATANGACAACCCCAATTGGTACAAGGAACTGCACATTTGCTACTTAAACCAGTTCTCAGCCTCATCTCTCTCTCCAATGTGGGTCCTAATTTTTTTGATGGTATCAGGTATACACTCATCTGACAATCATTTTTTAAAGCACCTAATCAAGGCCAGGGGTATCACTTCAGATCCACCCTGTTGATCAATGAATCCATTGAGTGAGGTTCAAGCAAAAACTACTGTCTGCTGTACAATGGACCATATTGACTGCTTGAAGACTCATCCAAGGCTGGCCTCAACATCGAGATTGATTCTCTAGAGAATAATGATGGACATACAGCAAGGTACCACAGAATGGGGAGAAAACACATGACAGAGAAGGGTAGGAGGGACAAGGCAGAGCCAAACAAGGGCAATGGGGAAATAAACATAAGATAGTGAAAATCAATATAAAATAAGTCAGGTGAATGGTGGGAACCAATGAAAGGCTCTGTTAGCCTATAGACAATACACAACTTTATTGGCATTCTTTCTCAAACATAAAATTTACACTCCCAAACATTTGTTAAAACTAGATCCAACCACAACATACAGCTAAGTTTTTACANATCATACCGATGACTGTCAGCATAGCTTCTTTTGTTGGGATCAACCAATTTCATAAGCCCCTGAAAAAACCTTGCAAGAATGGTCACAGACTCATCCGAGCAAGTCACCATCGCAATCCTAAACCTCTTCAGACTGTCCTTGTCTGTAGTTGAGGTCTCAAAGCACTGCCTGCCTAGATTGTTGGCCCTTAACAGAACAACCCCAGTGCCATGTACCAATAACAGGGACACAATGAAAACAGCCAACAGACTGAACATAACAGGATGAAAAACCCTCTCTGATAAGATCCAGCATCGGTGCTTTATATCCAGGCCCCCCTTGAACAAATCATGCATAATGATGCCTATGTAACCCCTTGAAGAATGCTTCCCACCAGGTGAAATCCCAACCCTCCTCTGCGGACAAAGGGAAGAAACCCCTCCCATTCCCATTCTAAATCTCACAGATACCACTTCTCTGCTGCACCCAGAGCTTCTTGTGATGCCGATTTAACAATATAAGCAGAAACCCAAAATAATCCTGCGGTTCCTGATTGGATTTTACCTCCAAGTCAATCTTGTTCATAAACCCCGTTGTATTAGAAACAACGCGATCATCAGTTCCTTAATGCCCCGGTCTCATAGCTATGAGGAAGTCGTCCACATAACGTGTATATTGAACAAATGGGAAGTGTTTTGACAAACTCTTTTCTCTTTCAATTGTGAAAAATATGTTCAATGTATTTTATACCATCAACGAATATTATATCATCATGTGAGGGATGGGACCATGTACTAATAACCATGTGTTTTCCTAAGAGGCATATAACCTCATAAATTGTCTAGCCTCTTAGTTAACCTTTTGTGGCAATAATAAGAAACTAACATTATTTTGATATGATATTCAACAATAGGATTTTGAAAAATTAAAGAAGTAACAATGCTTTGAATCAATCCTTCTTACACTGATTCTCACCTAGTAATTTCATATCAATACTATTATGCCTAATTTTGTAAAGAGAGAAGTTATTATGTAGCATGGTCACCCTATTCATAATGATTTTGATTCAAGGAATTTTAATGATGCAATATGGAATATTATTTGATGTATGGCAAGAAAATATGTCACAAGGAAAAAATACTCACAACCAAGGGAAAACCCTAATTTGAAATGTCTTCATTGTTGAGCTCTTTCCTTGATTTAAGGGCTTCCTTTGCTTGGATAGTTTCTAAGGTTACAAATTGGTTTTGACTTAGGCCTTATTTTGTATCATTTATGGGTTTGGGAGTACCATGTTTTTCTCCCTCTATTCAAGGATCTGGATGCTTTTTGAAACTCTTATTCTTTCTGCTAGGTTGGGGGCAGGTTCTTTGGGTAGTTCTTGTTGAAATGACTACAATCATGACAACTATTGCACTATAATGGCATATGTTTGTAGTGGAATGGTTGCACAAGGGTCTATTTGTTGATTTTGGAGCTCTATCTCTCATGGGAGCTCTTCTTCAAGTTATACTTCAATGTGAATTCAAGCACAACTAAAGATGCGCTGTCACTTAAGTGACGCTTATGAGCCTAGCCGTCGCTTAAGCGACGCTTATGACCACAATTTAAAAAAAAAAATTAACTTTGTGATTTTTGGTAGGTTTAAAAGAAAAAATCCATGCGCCGTTGGAATTAACCGTCGTATTTTGGATCGAAATGTAGTAGTGTATTGAGAGCATGTACTATGGCTGCAAGCTCTAGATCATGAGTGGCATAGTTCTTCTCATGCTCCTTTAGCTTTCTTGACTCATAACATATCACGTGGTTGTCCTGCATAAGGACTCCTCCAAGCCCTTGCCCACATGCATTGGTACATACCACAAAATCCTTCTCTGGATCTACAACTTTTAAGACTAGTGCACTGGTGAGAAGATTCTTCAACTGCTGGAAGCTTTCTTCACACTTCGAAGTCCATTCAAACTTTATCCCCTTCTTTTGCAAAGAAGTGATGGCATGTGGAACTTTGGAAAATCCATTAATGAATCTCCTACAGTATCTTGCAAGTCCCATAAAATATCTTACATCTGTCACATTTCTTGGAGTAGGCCAATTCATAATGGCTTCAATCTTCTCAGGGTCTACTAATATACCCTCTTCTGAGATAATGTGACCCAAATACTGAATTCTATCTCTATAGAAGTCACACTTGATCAGTTTTGCATACAACTAATGTTCTCTGAGAACTTGCAATGCCAATCTCAAATTCCCTTCCTGTTCTTCCTCATTCTTAGAATAAACAAGATTGTCATCAAGGAAAACAAGAACAAACTTGTCCAAATACTTGCTGAAGACATTGTTCATGACGCACAAAAATGTAGTTGGTGCATTTGTGAGACCAAATGGTACCACTACAAACTCGTAATGTCCATACCTTGTCCTAAAGGTTGTCTTATGAATGTCTTCATCCTTGATTCTCACCTGATGGTAACCAGATCTCAATTCAATCTTGGAAAATACCTTTGCTCCTCTCATTTGATAAAAGAGGTCATCAATCCTAGGAAAAGGATATTTATTATTCACAGTAACTTTGTTCAACTGTCTGTAATCAATACATAACCTGAGTGTACCATCTTTCTTCTTTACAAACAGAACCGGTGCTCCCCAAGGAGACACACTCGACTGAATATACTTCTTTTCCAACAACTCTTGTAGTTGCATCTTCAGCTCTAGTATCTCTGGTGTAGTCATCCTGTAGGGTGTCTTGGACACTGGTGCTACTCCTGGCACAAGTTCAATTGTGAAATCAATGTCCCTCTTTGGAGGAAGCCCTGGAATCTCATCAGGAAACACATCCTTGAATTCCTGTAACACCTGATAGTCCTCCAACCTAGGAATTTCATCTTCTGTTGGTTCCAGAATATGAGCTGCATACAATTAGCAACCTTTCCTACAGAATCTTCAACTGCATTACTGAAACCTGTCTTACTGAAATTACCTTTGGAATACCCTTCATAACTATTGGGTTTCCTTCTTCATCCGTGCATTCAAAAGTCTTGTTATAACAATCAATATTTACTCTGTGAGCTTATAACCAATCCATTCTAATGAGAACATCATAGGAACCAAGCAGTAGAACATTCATATCTACACAAGTGATCAATCCATTCATAATCAATGGATATTTCTCCACTACTTCACTAACCTTTCTCTTAGTTCCAGCGGCGAGCTGAACGAACCAAGATTTTCTATGCTTTACCTTCTTAAAAGCACAAATATTCACTACTCTAGGAGTAATGTAACTGTGAGTAGAACCAGGGTCAATCAAAATAGAAATAGATTGTTCAACAATCTTACCTGCAACTTCAACCACAGTTGACTGGTGATCTTCCTGGTAGTCCTCCAGTGCTGCATAAATTCTAGGCACTTCTCTTGCTACCTAACCCACGTTTTTGCTTCCTAAATGTTATAAGATGGCCTTGCACTTCCATTCTTGAGTGGAAAATATCTACGCAAGTGGGGTCCTTCACATTTCAAACATTTGAGTGGACGTTTATTCTGTGGTGGCTCTTTAGGCTTTCCACCTATCACTCCAACTGGATTACGTGTAGCTTGGGATGGATGCTTCTGTTGATTCATGAATCTAGAAGGTTTGAAACCTTTCCTTCTTTGGTCGAATTTCTCATTCTTCTTGTCCTTCCATGCCTTATGGTAATCAGGTTTACCTTTGCTTTGTTCATATCAATACTTAGCCTTTCTTATTGCTTCTTCAAGAGTCCTAGGTTCATAAAACTCAATTCCATCTTTGTAAGACTGAGGCAACCCACTCAGAAACTATTGGATCTTCACTTTTTCATCTCTGATGTACTGGACATACCTCAACAATTCCAAGAATTTATTTGCATATTCATCCATGGTCTATTGTCCCAATCTCAGCTCATGGAACTCTTTAACTTGAAATACTTCTTGAACTATTTCCACTTCAGTCTCCTTTCACTGATCTTCTTTACTTGCTTGAAGTGTTCCCACCAAATGGATGCTCTTCCATTCAAATTGAATATGGCAACTCTTGCCTTCATGTTTCCTGAATAATCCTTCACTTGAAAGTACTTCTTTATCCTAAGGAGCCAAGCTTCAGCCTCTTTTCCAGTCTTTATCTCACCATCGAATGTAGGAGGCTTAGCTTTCTTAAATTCATCTTGAGAGTGATCCCTATGGTGTCTTCTTCTTCTCCTTTAATGAGAAGATGATTTTGTATGCCCAGTAGACTCTTCAGAATCAAATGATCCACTAGAAGTCCTTCTCCTTCTCTTAGTGCTACTCTTACTGCCTTCTGGTTTTTTTGTACCTCATCCAGAGTCTATCTTTCTTTGCAAATCTGTCAAACTCTGTAACACGGCAGCATTCAACAAATGCTGCTCTTCCTAGGATTTAATCAAGCTTCTCATGGTGGCTGCAACATCATACATGTCTCTTGGAATCTCATTCCATTAGAGTCTATGTCATCATTTCCATTCTAGACATTTTCTCCCATGGCATCTCCTGCACGCTCGTAAGAATCCTGAGCATCATACACATCATGGGTTCTCATGACTGAACCACCTCTTGCTTTACCACACTGTTCTTTCTGGAGTACTACTCTTGGAGGTGTATATAATTCTACAAATGTGTTATTAGAAAACTGTTAGATGCATACCATTAATATAATTCAAAACTACTTACCTTCCTCTTTTGGAAATTCATAAAACAATATTTTTTTTTTGCTTAAAACACAAAATTTCCTCTATTCGTTTTCATCCCTGTGGCCACTGATAATCTGCTGAAAGCCTACTGAACGACAGTTGAAAATTGATTGAAAAATCACTGACAAGTTCTCTTGAGAACCCAAATCTCCTTTGGCCCAATCGGACCTCCTCCGAACTATATTTCCAACACTTCGGTGATCAAAACATCTAGCTCATCGACAATATATTTGCTTATTTATTTCCAACGTGTTGGCCTGTAGTGATCTAATCCTTCAAAACTGTAACGATGATGCCAAGGTCTATCGATCGGCGGTTTCATTGGCTAAGGTTTTCTGTAGTATCGACGGTCGGACACATTATTCGTCGGGTGTGTAGTCCCTTGGGTAGCTGCAACAGCAGAAAGTGATCTCACTGCAGTTTCCGTGGACACCTATCAGCTATCAGACCTACTATCCATCGGGTGGATAGTGCTTTGGACTGCCACAATGACGGATTTACAATTCTTCGATTCCTTCTGATCGACAGCCTAATCCTTAATAATTTTCTGATGACTTTATACTGAAAACAAATCTTCAAAATTTTCCTCTAATCGGGTCTCTTCCCTGCTAATTATCCAGTGTTTCGGCGGGAAAACGGACTAAACATTCGATCTGCATCGGCGATGTCAACGATTTCTCATCGGGTCTTCTCCTTACTAACCTTTCCATGTTTTGGTGGCTAAAACCTCTAATTTTCTCCGCTGTATTGGTGGGTTGCTTGTTTATTTCCTTTCACCATATCAGGCCTGTAGTGGTCTACTATTCCGATTTTTATCGACTATCCACTTGAATAACTTTGTTTTCCATATTGGGTCCATAATGGTCTAATAGTCTAAACTTTATCGGATAAGAAACCAACTAATCCACTGCATTGGCGATCGAGTGCACTGGGCATCGGGCGGTTAGTACTTTTGGTTTCTACAACAGCAACCCACGATCTTTCTATGTCTTTCACAGCCACGGGCCTATCGACGGTTGGAAAAACTGTCCATCTGAGGAATAGTCTACTCATCAGCCACAATGACGGATGTTCGATCAACTAAATTTATCTGACGTAGCTCATCAGCAACTGAATCATCTAAGCATCGGCGATGTGATTAACTAACCATCGCCGATGGCCGATGATTCTACAACTTAGAAAAAATTTCAAAATTTTTCTCTTTAGTCTTCTTTTCCACCACTTCATTAGCTCAACCATCTCTTATTCTCTGCTGATCCATTTAACTATCTGTCAGTGAAAGCTTCCTTTATCTTCCGTCGACTCCGTCGGCTCCATCTTCCCCTATACGTCGCCGATCAAATAAACTATTTTTTTCCACCCTAGTTATGTATCGGAACCCAGAACTACTATTCACTAAACACCTTGGCATCAGCGAGTGGAAGGACTAATGCATTAGAGGAATATTTCGCTCAGCAGCCGCAACTGCGGTTCATCATCGTTGAACCTTTTTCGATCCTTTAATGATTTTCAATCGATGATCTGAAGTGCAACTTAATCGACATCCACAGTCGAAACCTGTAATAGTCGAAAGCTTAGTGCTCTAAACTTCTGCAACAGTGGGCGCGTGAACCACTAACTACTTTCGATGTTCATTGGCGACCAGTATAACTAACATTTTTCGATGGTTGATGATCTCGTGCCTTAGAATTTTTTTTGAAAGTGTCCTTCCTTGTCTTCCGCCGCATTGGCCATCGGAGAAACTATCTTCGATGGCATCAACGGTCGGAGGTTCTAACCATTGGGAGAATAGTTTTTTAAGTAGCCACAATGGCGGTGCAAGCTTGTCTATCCTCTTCCGATGTAGTCGCCAACCTTTTCTCCGCATGGGCAATTGGATCATCTAGGCATCGATGATGCAATCAACTAATCATCGCCGATCATCAATGATTCCATTACTTTGTAAAATTTCAAAATTTCTCCCTGCGGTGGGTGAGATTTAGACTACCACTTCCGTGGTGTGGGAGGACCTTCTCACTTAGTCCTCTGATGTGCTAACGGTCGATGAATGCAACCTTTCCTCAATTTCCTTTCGATTACCATCTGTCGGGTGGCCTTCCCACTAAGGGCTCCGCTGCATCAAAAGAACTTGTCACTAAGTTTTTCGATGAGCCAACAATTCTGGCACTAAGACAATTTTTGCGAATTTTCCTGTGATCACCCATTTTCTCATGGTTTCTTCTGGGAAGTAAGCAACCTGCCTTTGTTAGTTGTTCTTTCATGGCCCTCTGAGGCCCAAATGCTGCAACATAAGCTCTATCACTGCATCTTCATAGCCCATTCAATCCCATGTTGCAACCAGAGCTCTGATACCACACTGTAACATCCCCAACCCTTCAACCGACGAAGAGGATGCTACCATACATCAAACATCCGGGCATCTAGCCCCATGAACATGAACATACATACATATAATGCTATAACAAGATTACTTTAAACATAAAACATAATACAATGCACTAATCATTCATATAGATAGCGGAAGCAAAACAACATGCATTCATATACAATTCAACATTCATTATGTACATTATCATTCATCAATGGTAAATATGATTGAAGACAGAAGCTAGGAAAGAATACTTATCTTATAGAGAACTTGTCCCGCAACTAGCTACGTCGCTGCAACGTTCCACCCAACCATAGGATCGTGTGCTCTTTAATCTCTCAGCAATGCTGCCACCCCCGAGCTGGGAATGATTCCCCAAGGAATAAGGAACTAACAGGCTTACACATATCCAAGGATATCAACACTACAAGGGTACCCAGTTCATCCAAGCCAACACAATTGGGTTTATCAAGTGAACAACAGATCATCCAAGCCAACAAAGTTGGGTTTATTAGGCCATTCGAGAGCTGGGAAAGGCTAAATGCTAAGTTGGTGAGCTCATTGAAGAGCTAAAGACACCAACACCAGAACCAACCTGGATTCTAGGATACCCACACACACCCAACACAAGGAAATCAACCCTTTCTCTGTAACGCATTCCCTTAGCCTCTGATCTCCCTTCCAGTGCTATTCAGTGGTTGTGGAGAAGAAAGCTATCCCAATAGCTCTGTCTGTGTGGTTCCCAACCCACCAGGTTTATCAAGCACATTAGGCCCTCATTTACCACTTTAATGCAGTCCGAGGAAAAAACTAATGTGTGCATGAAACAAAATAGCTATTCAAGCTTTAACAGGGGAAAACAACTCCATGAACCGTTCTTGGCTTTATCGTGGCCAAAATAATTCCACAGCAACCTATAGCATCACATAGGAAAAACAAAGTCCAGCAATCATGGAAAACAACAGCCCACGAACATCCATGAACCCCCAACACACAATCCCCAATGCAATCGCTAGGGAACTTACACCGACCGAAATGGGAAAGGAAGAGGCTCCCATTCTAAACGTGAGGGGAAATGATGCAACCCATATAACTGTAGATGAAAATCACAGCCACGATTCAAATATGGAAAAACAGAATGTTACATAGTTTGAAAATGGTGGAAAAGACACAGACTCTCTGCATGAACATGAGGATGAACACCACCAAAGACTAACAACTTTGTGAGAGAAGGAAGAACCAACCCGCAAGCCAACAATCCATGAGGTAGAGGAGAACAAACCCCAATCAATGAATTGCATCCCCCTTTTAACTCCGCTCAGCATGAGAAAAAATGAATAGACTCACGATTAGGATAGTCGATAGACCATTCACAACCCAAAAGGCACGTCATGGAGAGAGAGAGAAGGCATGGGCATAGTAGTGGTTTTCCTGCTAGCCAACAACTGCCCCAACTAACAATAGAATAACTAAGGTGGTGGTTGGATGAGACAAGGGAAGGTGAGCAAAAGAGTGGTGACACATGGCTTTTCCCCCAATGGATCAAGGTTCAGCATTACCCCTCCTTAACCTTAGGAATCATGCCCCTTCTCAATTTGGTTGCAGTGAACATAACTGATTGGGGTTATTTAATTAAAGATGTATAGTTACATGATGCCACAACTTAATATGTATGCCGCATGTCTTGATATACCATCAGTGACAATTTCTATCTGAAACATAACATAACCAAATCGATGGTGGGGTCTTTGACTTTAGTTCTGCACCATGATTATTTACAATATATGTATCATGTATGTTTAATGCAAAAGGGGTCAAAACCAAGGTGTTACACTCATATTGACACAAAAATAGAGATGAACTCACAAATATGATCAATCAACAAGGTACACCAACGTTCTTCTTCACCCTTAGTGCAGCTGACACAAAATGGCCAGATTTGCATGCTCTAATGCTTGGTGAAGTCCCTACCGATTTAGATCAACACCATCAATGGAAAATTCAAAAAATCATATCAAATACACATATTACATCACAATACATGCACAATAGATTCAAAATATTCCTTGAAGAGGTTCCTCAAAAAGGATTTCACATCATGGATTCTTGGTCCAAGTGTTTTAATATATCTCCCTTCTTATCCTTCTCTTCATGTTTTCCACTTTGTAAGACTGATTTATAGTATATTCCTTTTCCTACCATGTAGGTATGAATGGAAACATAAGGGATCCACACACATTAATGGTTTTATTTGGTTGGAATATGCACCAAATATGGACACCTTATACTGGGAAGATATTGCTACAGTTGAAGCTGCAAAACACTTTTTTGACACATATGTTACAGCTTGGAATCCTCGTAAAACCCACTTGTCCACTTTTTGGTTACATCATTCTACTACAAATGATCAATGCAGTCTTGCATCACAATCCATATTTGCATCAAACTACTTAGTTTACTATGAAGAACTTGTAAATTGTGTTTAAAGGCACACCAAATGTTTAGACTCAACTTGCCTTTGCAAAAAAGGAACATATGTTCAATGTCTCTATGGTTTTCTCTATGACCTACAACCTACTTCTTCCTTATGCATTGATGAAAATGGACGTAAAACCTACAATCCTGCAAGAAATTATACCCTTCTAAATATTTACAACCCAACCATGCTTTCAATAGGGAGGGCTAATGTTGATTTCCAACCTGTTCTTTCTAGACATGCTGTGCTCAAATACATTTCAAAATATGCATCGAAAGTAGTGACAAAATCAGAAATCTACCATGCTATTCTCTCTCACCTTGCACATGCAGCACCAAATGATAATCTCATTATTCATCTAATCAAGCGATTCCTTGCACAAACAGTTGTAGAATGAGACATTAGTGCACAAGAGATGTGTCGCATGCTCCAAAAAATGCCTCTTTTGCTTTGCAAGCATCAATTTTTTTCCCTAAATGTGATCCAAACTGTCTACCACTATGTTTGTAATGATTCTACTAACACCCTTACAACCCCCCCTCACCTTCATATTTTCATACATGGAAAGACCCCTTTCTCTTAAGCATCTAACACTGCTTGAAGCTGCTCGTTCTTGGTTTTTCTCACCTAAAAGGAAAAAAAATACATGGAAACCAAAATTGCGTCAAAATATTGTTAGAGTCTTTCCACAATTCACTTCCATTCCTCCCTTTGATTATTCAAATTTTGAACCATTTTGTTGGAGCAAACTTCTTCTATACAAACCTTTTTATGCCCCCCTAAGGATATTGGAACAACAAATTCTGAAATTATTTCCTATTGGCATCGCATTAAAGGCACATATGTTGTGTGGCACGTTGAACGTGTACAAGAAGAATTGTGTACACCTCCATATGACGATTCAAACTCCAATCCAATTTCCTTTCCCTTGGCCCATACGATGGATGAATGGGAACTTCTCTCTCAAATCCGACCAGGTAACAACATCCATATTGATGACCTTGAAATGCTTGGACATCGTGATTTTGACAAAAATCACAATTGGACACATAACAATATAGCCACCCATTTTCATGAAACAACAATATAATTTATTGACCTCAGTCGCTTGTCCACCCAACTACATGAAGACACCACCTCCTTATCCATTTCACCTGATTCCTTGTGTCCCACACAAATTATAGCCTTTGATCTTGTCATTTCCCATTTTAGAAACACTACAACTGCTCAACCACTCAAAATGGTATTCAAGGAACTGCATGCATAGGAAAATCTTACCTCATATCTTGCTTGAAATATACACTCCAAACTGCATCTGGACAAACTACATCGCCACTGCTTCTCCTAGCTCCAACTGGTGTTGCTTCCTTTAACATACATGCAGTTACAATACATTCTTCTCTTTGAATACCCATTGTTGAAGTGTATAGGACAATCCCTTTCAAATATTCAAGAAGAACTCGGGCATATTCGCTATATTCTCTTCAATGAAATGAGCTTTATTGGCCCAAAAATGTTAACTCAAATTGATGCACACTTACGTCAAGCTTTCCGCTTGCATTGTACAATCTTGTTTGGTGGTTGTTCCATCATTCTTCTTGGTGACTTCAGGAAATTGCCTCTAGTAAAGGACATCCCCATGTATGCAGTATCATCCCTTGGAACTTCTCTCTAGCGTACATTTGATACTTTTGTCAGGATCAATACCATTTTCTGAAAACAAGGAGATAGTGCTTCTCAAATTTCCATTTTCCAACTCTTACTAAACCTTCAAAACACAACACCAACTCTTGAGGACTAGGCACTCCTAATGACAAGAACAACCTCATTCCTTTCACATGCAGAAAACTGTTCATTTGAACAATATAACCATTTGTATGCCACTAATATCTCTTCTACACTACACAACAAACACATGCTCAAACACCTCAATATCCCAATTGCACATTGCCTTGCAAAACAAAGGAACATACATGGCTGCCAATACATAGATGATGAACAGTTACCATTAGAGGTCCTTCTTGTTATTGGTCAACAAGTAATGTTAACTACTACTTTATGGCTTGGAGCAAGCCTTTTTAACGACTCACTTGGAAAAGGCATTGGCATTGTATACAACTCCAACGGACATCCTCCTACCTTACCATCCTTTGTTGTTGTCGAATTCCTCCACTACAAAGGAGACTTATGGGATAATTATAATCCTGCTTATGTTCCCATCTCTCCTGTAACAAGAGGAACGCGTAGGAAACTACCACTTCGTATGGCATGGGATTTAACAATTCATAAAGCACAAGGTATGACTCTACAAAATGCAACAATAGATATTGGAAATATTGATAGACAAGGTCTTACATTCACTGCAATATCAAGAGATAAATCTCTATCAGGCCTTCTCATTTCTCAATATTTCTTGTTTTCTAGATACTCTCACATGCAAGACAATCCACATTTCCAACGTAGGAAAAATGAGGAAAGATTAATTGCTTTGAACTCTGTAAAACCCAATTCTGCTTGGATTTTTTCATTGTTTCTTCTATAGATGTACAATTTTTCCTCTAAACATATGTTTACAATTATAATACTTCTTCTATTTGTTATAATTATCTTCTTCCCATTATTTAATGTATTGTTACAATTGCAAAATAAGTAGTATATGCTTCTTCTTGAGATGTATCACTTACATCTTTCCCCATTTATTGGTTCAATTCAACAAAGCAAATAATCACTTTATCACATATTCCTTTGTTATCATCAAGTCCAATTTTCTTTCATGGTGGTAACCTACATAAGTGAAATTAAGATCACTTGACAGAAGTAATGTAAAAGTGAATAAGAAACATTATATGTGGTTGACAGTTAGGTCATTGTAGTTGACTAATGACTATGAACATCACAACCAATCCTTGAAGCTATCAAATAACTTAACCAAGCCTTTATGTTTCTATTAACATTTAGATAGAAAATAAAAGGATAGATGAGAAGAGAAAACAAAAAATGTACCATGGAAAATCAGTATACCTGAATAGTTAATTTGTAATAGTGGAATAAAAAATGACATGTGCTTTATCCCCTTTGAAAGTATGTATCATTGGACTAGTAACAACATCACATACATTTTGCACAGTCAAGTTTATCTACCTGAAATGTTCAATCCTAGAAACGTTGCTAAAATATAGACTTGTATATGTTAAGCGTTTATACTTTTGTAGGTTTTCGGAAATATTTTTCCCACAACCCACAAATGTGGAATGCGGGAGTTAGAATTTTCTTTTCATAAAAAATCATCTTTCTGCAACCTGTAATGTGGATTGTGGATTGCATAATTTTTTTTCAAAATAAAACTTTTATCTTCCGGTTCCACCTTTTGCATCCAGCAATGCAGATTGCGGAAAGCAGAAAAGTCATCTTTTGCACATTTTTGTTCTTTCGATTCCACAAACTGTAAC
The DNA here is from genome assembly GCA_001517045.1 of Pseudotsuga menziesii. NCBI lineage: Eukaryota > Viridiplantae > Streptophyta > Pinopsida > Pinales > Pinaceae > Pseudotsuga > Pseudotsuga menziesii. Next base: position 135,763 of record LPNX011155419.1, read on the forward strand.
CCACAATGGGGATTGCAGAAATCAGAAAATTAATAAAATCGTCATTTGCAATATTGGCAGTTCACAACCCACAACCCGTAAATATTTGTGGATTGCAGATTGTGGAACTTTAACATTTTTTCCTTGGTTGATAATTTCATCTTGCATTCCACAACACACAATGCATATTACGGATTGCGGAGATCATAAAACCCAATTTTTTCCGACCCTTTTTACTTCCACATTTTGGTTTCCAACCTTCATGTCATTCGTCCATTTTTGCAAGGTCTACGACCTAGATCTACTTTTCTGTTTAGCCCCGCATTATTTAATTCATTCAAATTTATAAATTCCCAACCATTTCACTTGAGATTTTTTAATGTGTTTGGTATTTTGCTGTGCTTTTTTCTCGTTCAAGCTCACCAGGCTTCTGCTCTCCAAGATTTTACCGATAAGTCGCAACTGGACGGGAGAAAATATCTGGGCCGTAGATCTCTAAAAAATGGGCGATTGATATTGAAGCGAAAAATTAAAATGCAGAGATGAAAAACAACCAAAAACTTTAGATATTATGATTTCCGCAATTCGCAATCCACATTTGTGGGTTGTGGAATGCGGGATGATATTAGCGATCAGGAAAAACGTTTTACGATTCTGTAATCCGCAATCCATAAAACACTTGTGGATTGTAGGTAGGTGATGCTATAAAAAATATAATTTTATTGAGCTTCCTCTTTCCGGAACCCACATTGCAATTTGTGGCTTGCAAAACAAAAAAAAGAAAAAAAAAAGAAAAATGACTTTTTCTCTTTTCGCAATCCGCATTGCGGAATGCGGAAGGCAAAGTCGAAAACATAAAACCTTAAGGTGAATCCAATTTTTATTATTATTTTCACATTATAAACCATTTGAAACTTATTTTCATATCGTAACCATTTCAAAGTTAACCAATATTGATAATCCAAATTTTAAAGATGCACAATGCAACTTTTATTATAAATTTCACACGAGAAACAATTTAAAACTTAACAAATATTAATAATCGAGCTTTACTATTATTTTCACATGATAAACTATTTAAAAATATTTTTCACATAATAAACAATTTAACTTAGCAAATATTGATAATGTAACCTTTTAAAGATGCATAATCCAACTTTATTATTATTTTCACATGATAAACCATTTAAATGGTTGGTTAAATAACTTAACTAATTTTAATTTACTTAAAAACTTTTAAAAATAAATCTCAAGGATTTACTTACAAAAAAAAATAACATTCACAACTCTTAGATATTTTATAAAATTAAAAAAAAAGAATGAAAAAGTGGGACAATAAACTGTATACCTCGATGAAGAGGAGAAGTGCTTTGAATTTGGGAGCATTCTCAATGACCATGCTGAAGCCCCCACCCGATGAGAGTTGAAATTCGACACGATACTCTTTTCCCATGTAGACAAATATTGGAGAATGACTATGAATACCACCCTAGTAAGTTTTGTTGACAATATACTATTGACGGCCCAGGATTGTAGGTTGCTCGGATCTACAAGGAAGTCAAAACAGGGAAATAGTCTAGCGATAAAGGATTCAAATTGATCCCACGTAGAGAATATTATATCCCTAAGTTGTTTGGGATGACTAAATCCTATGGATACAAGGCCTCCATTGGAACAAATATTTTTAGATCGATAAGATCTTCTCTTAGGACAAGTGAGAAATATTTAAAGTGGCTGGACTCTAGACTAACTGTTCAAGAAAACATAAACAATGTGTGTAACAAATTTGGACAGGGCAATTGTAAGACATAATAGATAACTAGAAATTTATTACTCAAAGTACAAAAATGTAAATCAAGTTCAATTTCCTTAACCAACTTGACGTAAACCTAAACAATTAAAATTGAAATTCTTTATCCAAAATGTTATAGATGTACAACATGTCCTATTAGGTAATAGTAATTGACAAATCAGTATCAGGGATTAATAGCTAGTCAGCAGTTGCAAAACAGAGCATGTGAATTAAATGAAGACATTCATTGAATGCACATTTAATGTGTCAAGATTGTAAGGAAAAAATCAATACATAAACTAACACATCAGTAGATAATAAACAAATAATCAGTATGCCAGATAGATGGAATAATAATAAAATTCATGAAATACATTTGATGAATAACCACAAAACATAACATCAATAAGAGTGCAATTTTATTCACTTGCAGAACATTACAATGTGCAAAATTATTTCCTCGTATGTGCTTGGCAATCTTCTCTCCTGTAGAGTTCTCCTAGAATTAATCCCACTAGTTCCCCCACTACTTGGGAAATACCCTCCCTTTAAAAATTGTTACAAAATTTATAAAAAAGGAAATTTCCCAAGATGTAGGATTACAAGCTATTTTGGTTTCATGGTTTTCAAAGGGTAGAATGCCACTTGGCATAAGCATCCATTAAATCTTGGATGTCTGTAAACTTAGCAGTTTCCAAATGCAAGTGAGCTTTGCATATTAAGTATTTGAGATCTCTTTTTATCATATTCTTCCATTCTTTGAGGAATACATCAGTCCTCAATAACGAAGCAAGAGGTGCCTCAATTCGGTGCTTGATCTCCTCCACAGTAAGCTGAGTCATCTCCATGATCTGTTCCTTTTCTTTGGAAAAATACCTCTAACACATATTTCATTAAATTTGTAACATTTCTATTATGAGGATTTCAACAACATTTTTTTTTGTAAATCTTTAAAATATTCTATTAAATCTAGAAAATTAACTTAAAACTATTCCATTAAATTTTCAAAAAATAATCCAAGGAACTATTTTCTCAATAAGTATTTTTCGTTTGTATGTAGGCATTCAAAATATCCCTAAATTCCTAAATGTTAAATCATTGAGACATTGCGATATATTATGTATGAATGATCCAATGAAGTTGCACACACTCTTACATGCTATGCTACATGAGGTTCTCTATCTATATTGGAGGTGACCAAAGTAGTACAAAGATATGTGCTATCAAATTATGCTATATAGGAAAATAAGATTGCACAAATGGAAGGAAAAACATGAGGAATTAATCATAAAAATAGTTTTAGTAATTTAAATCAAGAAGTGACCATGAATATGGAAAACGCTAGACTACTAGGCACAACTGTATCATTACATAGTAGGAGTGTGAAATCCACTCTTATAAGAAATCAATCTTAGATAAATTATTATTAGTATGTTTGATATCCAACAAAGATATTAAAGTTGTGCATAATATACCAATCTAAACATTTTATTTCGATGCCCAAGGACTCCACGTTACCCCTTTCCCACAACCTTGGGGGGTGGCATGAGTGGGGGAGTTGTTGATCAAAGGGAAGTGTTGTGAGCATCTCGATAGTGGACGGATGGTGCCTCCTTTGCATTGTCTAAGTCAAAACTAGTCTACTAGAACATAATAATAATATGTTTGGTTAAATTATTTACCTATTAGTGCATTTAGGAAGCACTAGGGAGGAGGTGATCATTTAGTTGTGGTGTTCGATGGGGGATGTGGTTTGAGAAAAAAATATATGAGCCTAAGTGTGTTGAATTTATCATGTATATTAAGGCTAACCATTGTTAAGATGGGTATTTAAAGAAGGATGGGTACCATTAATATAGATTAACTCAAAGCCAAGTATATCAATTAAGAGTGTTTAAATGGGGATTCAAGTCAATCCATTATGATGGTAAATGTCTCATTTTGAAATAAACAAAGTGTCCTATAAGAACCAGTTGAATCAGACAAGTAGGAAGTGGAGGTAACTAGGTCTTGAAAGAGAGGTACATAAGGAAGCTTTGGTATCAATCTCTCCTTGTCAACATTGTTGATTTTTCAAAACCAATAACTCGATTTAATAGTTCCAACCAACTATAGAAATAACAATTTTTGAGCATTAATTTCGCCAAGACAAGAAAATGATAAGAATTTTAAATGCATTGGATTATTATGAGTTAGATGTTGAAACTATTTTTTCATGTATTTTAGTCAAACTTTGTATATTTCTTTATTCTCACTAAATATTAATGATTTAAGGTAACAATAAATAAATGATCAGCTAAGATATTTTTTTTCAAGATTATGTGTGTATTCAAGGTTAATCTTTATTTAACAATCCAAGGAACTATTTTCTGCATTAGAATTTTTTTATTACTTTTAGTAAAACTTTACTCAATCAATTTATTATTACATTAGTAATAGTATTCAAGCATTCAAAAGTAAATATCTTCTCAGTTAAAACTACATGGATAGGCCATAAATCACGAATCTATGAATATCCATAATTTGATAAATGCTAAGAATGGTGAGACATTTGAGATATATTATATAGAAATAATTCAATGAAATTGCATATGGAATATTAATTTCATGATATAGTGAAAAAGGTTCTATGTCTAATATATTTGAGACAACCATAGAGTTTGAAGTCATTCATTTTCCTAAATAATCTAAATAAAAAGTCGCAATAAAAAAATTATAAGAATTTTTGGTTGAAATGCATCATACTAGTTTATATGTAGTTTTATTTCAAAGTTTGTATTTCACATTTATACACTCATATTATCATATAAATGAGTAAAATCCAATAAAATAACTCCATACATTGTTGGATTATATGGGATGCATCCATCTATGGCACATCTCCAATGACTTTGAATAGTCCACTTGATTCTCATTATCATTTTTTTTTTACGAAATGCAAATTTATTTACAACATTATTTTTCAAAATTACATTTCACATTTATACATTAATATTAAAGCATATTATAGGAAATTTATTTTCATTAATTAACTTTGTGCACTACTGGTTTATAATATGATATTATTGCATTTACAAATATTAATTGATTTAAGTATGCAAATTTATAAAAGGTTATGGATTGGGAAATCAGATATTGTATACTTCCAAAACTTCAACTCATTTACCTATGACACAACGTATTAATTTAGCATGAATAGTCCACTTAGAATTTATTATCAAGTAAATTATTCAAATTAAATCATCAAGTATATTATTCAAATTCCACTTGTGAGTTGTTTGTCTGAATGGTATGAGAGAGTAAAATTGACCTTTTAAAAAGGAGAATAAAATTCAATAAACAATTGTGCCCCCAGAGTTCACATGATATTATTTTAATTACAAATAATAATTTGAACATGCAATTAAAAATAATATACAATAGAAAAATATTTAGTGCGGTGCAACAAAGTCAAAGAAAAAGCAATTGATATGTGTGTGTGTGTGTGTGCGCGCGCGCGCACGTGCGTGCATGTGTGTGTATAAATCCACATATATTTAAAAAAATAACCCTACAAATTTATTCAACAATAACTATGTCCATGTTGTATAAATTGAAATATACTTGTGAACAAATTTATCAAAAAAAAATATTCATATGCTACAATGAAGTCGATTTTCTATTAAACATTCTAATTGATTCACATTTTCCTATAAATCAGTCATGATGTCATACCTATAATGACCAACCATTTAAAAAATATAATGTAGTTTTATTTTAAAATTATACGTTCATATTAATGCATATTATAGGAATTTGAAAGTCATTAATTGACTTTGTGCTTTGTTGGATTATGATAGAATATTATTGCAATTTTACATATATTAATTAATTTGAGTATGAAAATTTTCTAAATGTTATGGGTTGATAAACCAAATATCTTATAGTTCAACTCATTTACATATAACTAAATTCTCATTATTTAGCATGCATAGTCCACTTAGTATTTATTATCAAGTAAAATATTCAAATCTCATTGGTGACATGTTTGTACAGAAGGACATTAGATTCCTTGATTCAATAGAATATCAAGAACCGAAGTAAATTTTCCCCTTAAAAAGGAATAAAAATTAATAAATAACTATGTGCCTCTATGGGTCATATGAGATTATTTTAATTGCTAATAATTCATTAAAACAACACAATTTGGAGAAAAAAAAGGATACACTAGAAAAAAATATATTTTCTTGCAACTTAGTCAATGCAAAAGCAAGTATAAACAAGATTCAAAATGCATATTAATATAACTTTCAATTCCCAAATATTTCAAAAAAATATCAAATCGTAAAAATTCATTCACCAATAACTATGTCCATGTTGTATTAAAACAAATTTCTCAAAAAAAAAACAATCATTTGCTACAATGAAGTAGTTGTTCTATTGAGCATTCAAATGTATTCATTAATTGACTTTGTGATTTGTTGGCTTATAATAGAATATTATTGCAATTTTACATATATTAATTAATTTAAGTATGGAAATTTATTAAATGTTATGGATTGAGAAATCAAATATCTTATAGTTCAACTCATTTATCCATGACTAAATTCTCCTTAATGTAGCATGAATAGTGGACTTAGAATTTATTATCAAGTAAATTATTCAAATCTCACTTGTGACATGTTTGTATCGATTGACATTAGATTCCCTGATTCATTCGAAAATCAAGAACGTAAGTAAGTCTTCCCCTTAAAAAATAATAAATAACTATGTTCATCTATGGCTCATATGAGATTATTTTAATTGCAAATAGTTCATTAAAACAACACAATTTGGAAAAAAAAGTATACACTAGAAAAAAATATATTGCGTTGAGACAAAGTCAATGCAAAAGCAAGTATAAACAATAATAAAAATGTAAATTAATATAACTGTCAATTCCCATATATTTCAAAAACATATCAAAGCGTACAAATTGATTCACCAATAACTATGTACATGTTGTATTGAAACAAATTTCTCAAAAAATATTTTTGATCTGCTACAATGAAGTCGTTGTTCTATTGAAAATTCGAATGTATTGACGTTTCTCTTTGATGCGATGAAGTGTCTTCATAAAGGGTAATAAAACTTGCATAAGCCAAGTATTTTTCTCTCGTCCTGTATAGGGATTTATCAAGATATGATTTTAACGATATCTAACAAATTGAGAAGTAGTATTCGATGAATCTATTAGCAAAACATTTGATTCCCCATATTTATCTCCATATTGGGACCACGCATCACTCTACCTTTTCTCATTAAATTGTATCGTACTCCCTCCTTTGAATTTTGTTTGAAAATGACAATGAGACCTATCCCATGTGAACTATAATTCCCTGACATCAATGTTTGACTTTTCAAATATTTTTTGGATATGCTTGTCAGTGACATTCAATGTGCACATTGTAACATCATAGCTTTTTAAGTATTACTTCAATAATTATGACTGAAAAGGCCGACAAAAATAGGACATATCACCAAATTCCCAATCTGGTTTTCTTTGCATTTGACAAGTTGGTTCATCTCTATTGTATGACGAGAGCAATACTCCTTCCATTTAAAATATCAACAAAATCTTTCTATTGATATCAATTCCCATCTCCACTACAACAACATATATATCATTATCATAGATCCACGTCATTACCTTTAAGGACATCAAAACATATTATTAAAAGCATTTTAAAAAATTATGTAATTCATATTTATTATCGAAAAAATTTAATTTGTATACCAAGGGAATTTTACAAAGTAAAAGAAAATGAAAATATATAATTACGATAACCCCATTCTAGTGAAAAAACAAATGGTACATTAATATATACATAAACCTAATAAATTTATTCTATTTGTATGGAAGAAGTCTTACATGAGCATATAATATCACTAACTTTTCTAAAAAACATGAACTTTTCATTTTACCATTAGAAGTAATTTGTTTCTGAAATCAAAGATATGCTTGAAAGTATTTTTGCAATGACTATTTTTATTTTATGAGCTAACATGTTTACCACATGTAAGATTGACTACTTAGGTGAAATACGGTTATTTATTTTATGAAATCCATGGCTAGGATTTTTCATAATATTTTTTTGTAATTTTAGGTGACATAATGTGATGTTCAATTAACTCAAAAAGTATTTTCCTTGAATTTTTCATCATTAATGTCATTCCCATAAAATGGCACAGAAAAGGTAATGCAAAAATGTGACACTATGATGCAAAAGAGACATGAAATATGATGTATGTTCTTGCATCATGGAAGCTTGACTATTTTCCCAAAATATTACACCACACTATGAAATGTATTGAGGGTGCAACCCAATAAATGTATTAACATCCATGTTGATTATATAGCTTAAACCTAGATTGAGATATCATGAAAAAATGGAGGTGAAAATAATGCATCAACCTTACCTATAGTTTGACTAAAATCTAACGCATTTGATGTTGATAGATAGAATTTTGTACACTAGTAATAATGGTATGATCCTTGGTCTACCTAGTATTCTCCACCACAATGCTACCTGTAGGATCCAATATCTCTACTCCATCCATCATATTTAGATTTTAAAGGATCATTTAATACTTCAGAACTATCCCATACTTACATTAATTCGACATACATCCAATATACCAATTTAGTGTTGATATCATCTAAGTCAATTTAAAGGGATATTGTAGTTGATAAATCCTCCTCCCTCACCATATTCTTAGAATTAATGCTCCCATAAATATAATATTTTTAGACTTAATATTCAAATTAAATATTTCACCATTACATACAATACCTTTTCCCATAGGTTTCTCAAATATGTAAGTTGAATTTCAAAGCCACGTGGAAACATTTCTAAGATTTGAAATTGACAAGGATAAGAAGCATGTAAAGTTAACTCATAATAAAATGCATTTTTTACATTCATTACAAAATAAGGTATCCAAATTTTTGGAATGGGGAAAAGTTCTTCATGAAACATGCTCCTATAGAGAATACTTCTCTTTAAAATTCTGCAATATATATGGCACAAACCACAATTTAACACTCCCATTAGTAATATTTTATTTTTTTTGTGAAATTTACTTATGCATTGCACAATATACCTAGATGATATTTTGTTTGTGACCAACTAAATTTCTAGTATGTGTCAGATAAAAAATAACTCAGTCCTCAAAAGAAACCTTTGTGAGGAAACACATGGGGAAATTATGCAGATTTGAAATTAACAAAGTTAAGAAGCTTGTAAAGATAACTCATAATCATATGCATTTTTTACATACAATAGAAAATATGACTTGTAGAAATGGTTTTATTTTATCCACCTTGAATTGTTACGTTATTTGACTCGTACAAAAAAATATTACCCTATCCATATGAGTTGCAAGGATAAATCTCAGATTGAACATTTAAAAATTGTTGGAATTTCATCCTTATATTATTGAAGAGCGTAAGAGTTTAAAACTTCCAATCACAAGATACTTATCAAATAATTTACCTGAGATGAAAAAAATGTTCCAGCTAATCCAACTACGACACTAAAATTTGTTATGCATACATATATATCCTTCCGCAATGACATTTGTTAGATTATTAGTGGCCTTGTGTCATTTCATGCTCGTTATCTTGATGAATGCCTTTGTTATTATAGTTCCCTATAATTCACATTCAAAATAATTATAAATTGCAACAATTAAATAATTTTAAAAAATAACAAGATGAAAACCAAACAAACTGTGTACCTGGTATGCTATCTTCTTCTCCTGGTATGCTTTGTTTCCCACAATCATCATTTTCTATTATACAATGTATGTTAGTAGTCAATGTAGTAAAAAACTTGTCAATTAAGAAATCTAAATAACATAATTCAAAATAGAAACAACAAAGGAATACGATGGATCTTGGGTTTGGCAATTGAACAGATAAGTAAATAACAAGAGAAACAACCAACCAAATTATATACCTAGTAGGACATCTTCTTCTCCTTCTATTTCCTTCTCTAATGTTTTTTCAACATTGTCCACACTATATTGAGTGTTGCTTTGTTATCCACAGTCATCATTTTATGTTTTAAAATGTCCATTAGTAGTCAATGTAGTAAAAAAATTGTCAATTAAAAAATCTAAACAACATAAAACCAAAATATAAACAACAAAGGAAGTGTATAACCTATATTTCCCAAGAATTTGATGGATCTTGGGTTTGTGAGATGAAAATATTTTTGAACATTCCACATGGTTGTCCTCTGTGACTCTGTTTGTACAATGCATGCAAATCTTTTTCTATATGTAGAACATGCCTTGATCAAATTTGTCCCTACATAAAGAGAAGTAATCACTTTTGTGTCACTATATGTTGCTTCTTTTCCAACAAATCCACTCAAAAATAAAAATCTCTCTCACTTTCATTAATTGTGTCTTCAAAAGTGTGAATGTGTTTAAAGGATCAATTTTTTTGAACACTATTTTGTCTCTGATATTCATAAAGGCCAATCACCATGCTGTATTTGAACTTGGAGTTATTTATTTCTTTTTCCAAAACTTGACACACACCTTCATATGACCAAATTTCTTCTATGAAAAATATATTAAAGTCACCCAACTCATTTTTTTTTATAAAAAATTGAAATAATTCAATATAATAACCTTTTTGTAATGGGTGTTTTTTCAAAGACAATGTATCCAAAACAACAAAGTCGGTCCATAGTGTTGGCTGCAACTGATGAGGAAAAGAGTGTAAAAGTGTTGACAAAAGACCAAGCCCCCCCAAAAAGACAACTGAATTCAAAATTGTTGTCAACTTGCTGAATGTTTGCTAATCCATTTATTATTCTGTCAAGGACTCCACATGTTTGCTTAGAAAGGGACTCTATTTTTGTATTTCTTGTTCCTTTTACATAAGTAGACCCTTCAACTATTTTGAGGAAATTGGAAAATATTATATCATTGATTTCATAATGCTCGAGAATATTGAATGTTGTAAGAGTCTCATCATTCAATTTTTCATCATGACTTTGACAATATTAAACCATTGCATCCAAGATTGTTATATTGTTTTTCAATTTAGAACAATAATATTTTAATTTGATGGCATCAGTTGGGTGGTTCTGTGGAATAGAAAACCATACGGTTGCATCCATTAGCTTATCTACTATAGAAACAATCTCTTTCTCAGTTAGTCCCTAAAGGGGGAGAAGAGAAGCAACTGTCAAACTGTGTAGGCTATTTGTCTTATATTTTTCAAAATCAGGTTGGCTCGGAGAACACTTCAACGTGCCCAATTGATAACAATTAAAAGCAGTGTCCTGTTTATCCCAAATAGCTTGGTCAATATATAAAATATTTTTTTTATCAACAAAATTTGATGGTGCGCAATTAAAGAATGAGCATAACATTTCATAATCAACATGTTAAAAAAAATATAAACTAATAAGAATTTTAAAATTAAATAAGTCAATAAAAAATCATAAAAAATCATTATAAGTATGAAATTAATAAACTAAGAGGTGTAAAAAAATGTAAAAATACACACCTTGTCTTGAGTTGTCTTAGAGTTTTCAATCCTCCTTTTCTTAAATTTATCATTGGCAATTAATAATTGTCTTGCAGAACACACAGAATCAATGAATGTAGTTTTGAAGACCACCTTATTTGCAGAATTTAATTGACAACAAATTTGAATCACAAGACTGTGTTCAACTGATGGATCCAAAAATCGAGCACTGCATTCTTTATATCTTTTCCTTTCCTCCATTGAAACACTACATTTAGGATTTGCTAAAATTGCTTTAGTTGCTTGAATGGTGTGTTGGCCATGAACTATCCAAAATTTGATGCTCTTAGCATTTATGTCTGTCTCATTCACAATTTTGATAAAGTTTTCCAGTGGATCAGACTTGTTTATATCAAATGGAATAAGAAGTGCATCAGGAAATGATGTTTGAAATTTTTTTAGGAATGATTTCACTAATAGTTGAACATTTAAATCATCCCATGATCTTAGTTTAAACACTTTGGGGGATTCTTTACATATTTCAACATCCATATTTCTTCTGAAAGAGCTTGAAAATAAATAACAATCCTTGAATGCTTCATGAATTTCATTGCATTTGTTTACAAGCTTCACCATCTGAGATTCAACTTCACTAAACTTCAGAAATTATGTATCAGGTATGGAATCACTACCTACAATTCTCTCTTCCAAGTATTTTAAATAAACTTTCCTTAAAGTCACTAATTGAGAATCAAGTTTATTATTTGGTATTTTATCAGGTAGTTTTCCTCTTTGATGCAAATAAAGAAGCATAGATGATGTTTTCATGCATTTGAGAAATCGGTATTTTAGAACGTTAGTGATACATTATAAAATATCTCCACAACTGTTTAAACCATATTTATAGAATCTTTAAAAAATATCCAACTTAAACATTGAATCCTTTATTGTATTTGGAAGATCCTTAGATGAAGCTTCAATAAAATATGGTCTAAATTTCCTGTAATCCACTTGAAAAGAAATTAATTTTACTTTATTTTCTTTCACAACCTCCACTTGAAAGATCTTATCTCTCTCACCATGAGCATAGCAGTTAACAACTATTCCCAACATATCTGGATTTTCTCCACCTATGGATCCAAATAGATACATATCGGGGTACATAATCGGGAGATTATCTATCTGAACATACCAGTCTATCAGAAACTCATATCCATTAGATGTTTCATAATTTATAATAATTTTGAAATTAGAAGTAGAAAGTGTTGTTGAGACAAAAAATTTAGTTGAATGACTTTTTTTCATTTTTATGATCAATGTAGCATTTTGCTTCCTTTGGAACCAAGCGATTTTGAAAACAATAATAAAATATGCTTAGGATAATCGAATTGAAATTATATTTAAAAATATTATCATATAATGTTCTATTAAAATTTGAAAATTCCATCTTATCCAACAATTTGTAGAGGAGAATAAATAAATTCTAAAACTACCATACCATATGGAGGAGGCATAGCGTGTGTATCACTATATTTTTCGTTTTCTATTGAATGCTTTATTTGGAATTTCAATTGCACTAGATTCCATAGTTTCTGAAAACAATAGTAGAAAACATATTCTATAATTTCAAATGGATGGAAGAATACAAAATACAAAAAATTATTAAACAACCTTATAATACATAACAAGGAAGCTCATGTCTTACCGGTAGCAGAAGCATTGTTTTGTGTAATATTTGTATTCCCTTTTTTGTTTGATGCTCTTTTAGGAATTTCGGTTGAATCATTGTTCTTGGCATCTAAAAACATTTGTAGTAAAAGAAAATATTTCAAATAAATAAAAAATAAATTGATTAAAAAATGTTATCAAATCCTTTTTTCATATCTCATTTCATACATATAAACAAAATCAAGGAAGCTTTAACTATGCTCAATATTAGTACAAGAAATATGATTGTCTAACAATTTATAACTAAATATAATCTAATTTTGAAACAACCATACCTTGTAAAGATTATTTTTGTGGTGTTTGTTTTGAAGTTTCCATTTCCTTGGATGGATCCTTTGAAATTTCATTGGCTTGATACTCCATTATTTCTGAAAATAAAAGTTAAAACTATTAACATAATTTCAAATTATGGAAGAAAAATTAGATTTTGAGTACAAGCACATCAATGAAAAATCTAGCATGTGCTAGCTTTCGTTCAATAACAACCATATATTATCATATAATCTTCTCTTAAAATTTTAACTTATCTAACAATTTGTAGTGGATAATATAACGTATAAGACTACCATACCAGATGGAGGAGGCATTGATGGATGAAAGAACACGAAATATAAAACATTATGAAACAACCTTATAATATAGAACATAGAATTTCATGTCTTACTAGTAGCAGAAGGATTGCATTGTGTAATATTTTTATTCCCTTTTTTGTTTGATGCTCTCTTAGCAATTTTAGTTGAATCATTGTTCTTGGCATGTAAAAACATCTGTAGTAAAAAAAAAATATTTCAAATGAATAAAAAATAAACCAATTACAAAATATTATCAAATCCTTTTCTTATATCTCATTTCATAGATATAAAAAAAATTAAGAAAAATTTATTTATGCTCAATCTTAGTACAAGAAATATGATTGTCTAACCACCATATGTTGTAAAGATGATTTTTGTGGTGTCTGTTTTGAAGTTTCCATTTTCTTTCATGACTCCTTTGAAATTTCAATTGCTTGATACTCCATTATTTCAAAAAATAAAAGTTAAAACTATTAACATAATTTCAAATTATGGAAGAAAAAATAGATTTTGAGTACAAGCGCATCAACAAAAAGCTAGAATGTGCTAGCTTTCCTTCAATAACAACCACATTTACACCAACAACATATAAACATTTCTTGGTGGATGAGATCTCACACGTGTTATATTTACGACCGATACAACCACATTCACATAAAATACAATGTACCATGAAGGAAAAACTAACTCACGTCTCCAGCAAAAGCACAACAATATTTTTTACAACAACTTTGTACAATGAATGAAAGCTAACACCTTCCTTCTAGCACAAGCACAAGGCAATTTTTACAACAACATTGCTTGATGAATGAAAGATAACACGTGTTATATTTCCTACCAATACAACCAAAATGCCATCAAATACATGGGACCATATAGAAAATCTAATGCATGTTAGATTTCCTTATAACACAAGCACAAGGGCATTGCACAATGCATGTTAGCTTTTCTTCTAGCACAAGCACAAGGGAATTTCGAACAATAACATTACACGGTCAATAAAATCTAATACATGTTAGTTTTCCTATCGGTACAATAATATTGCCATAAAATACATTGCACCATGAAGGAAATATAATGCATGTTAGCTTTCCTTATAGCATAAGCATAAGGGAATTTCACAATGCATGTTACTTTTTATTCTAGCACAAGCACAAGGGCATATCAAACAACAACATTACATGGTTGATGAAAGCTAACATGTGTTATATTTCCTACCGGTACAAGAACATTTCCATCAAATACATTGTATCATGATAGAAATATAGCACATGTTAGTTGATCTTCTAGAATAAGCACAACTACATTTCTTACAACAACATTGTGTAGTGAATGAAAGCTAACACATGTTAGATTTTCAAGTATCACAAAAAAAATGACATTTCTAACAACAACATTGTGTCACGGTGAATGATATCTAACATGTGTTAGATTTCCTATCGGTACAACCACATTACCATCATATACAATGCACCATGAAGGAATTCTAACACATGTTAGCTTCCCTTCTAGCATAAGCACAAAGGAATTTCTTACAAAAACATTGCTTAGTGAATGAAATCTAGCGTTTGTTAGCTTTTTTATTAGTAAAACCACATTGCCATAAAATACAATGAACTTGTTAGCTTTCCTTATAATGCAAGCACAAGGTCATTTATTACAAGAACATTGCTTAATGAATGGAAGCTGATGTTAGATTTCTGACCGATACAACCACATTGCCATCAAATACAATGCACCATGAAGGAAAAAGTAACGCATGTAAGAATTCCTTCTAGGACAAGCACAACAATATTTTTTACAACAACATTTCTTGATGAATGAAAGGTAACACTTTCCTTCTAGCACAAGCCCAAAGAATTTTTTTACAACAACAATGCTTGATGAGTGAAAACTAACATGTGTTAGCTTTCCTACCAGTACAACCACATTGCCATCAAATATATTGGACCATATAGAAATCTAATGCATGTTAATTTTTATTATAACACAAGCACAAGGGAATTACACAATGCATGTTAGATTTGCTTCTAGCACAAGCACAAGGGCATTTCGAAAAAAACCATTACATGGGAAATGAAGGCTAATAGGTGTTAGTTTTCCTACCACTACAGGAACATTTCCATCAAATACATTGCACCATGAAGGAAAACTAATGCATATTAGCTTTCCTTATAGCACAAGCACAAGCACGTTTCACAATATGTGTTAGGTTTACTTCTAGGACAAGCACAAGGGAATTTTAAACAACAACATTACATGGTCAATGAAAGCTAACACATGTTAGATATCCTACTGATACAAGAACATTTCCATCAAATAGATAACATCATGATGTAAATCCAGCACATGTTAGTTGTCCTTCTAAAACAAGCACAACTACATTTCTTATAACACCATTGTGTAGTGAATGAAATATAACACATGTTAGATTTTGAACTATCACAAAAATAAGGGCATTTATAACAACAACATTGAGTGGTGAATGAAAGCTAACATGTGTTAGCTTTCCTACAGGTACAACCACATTGCCATCAAATACATTGCATCATGAAGGAATTCTAACACATGTTAGCTTCCCTTCTAGCACAAACACAAAGGAATTTCCTACAACATTGCTTGGTGAATGAAATATAACATGTGTTATATTTCTGACTAGTACAACCACATTTCCATCAAATATAATGCACATATTAGCTTTTCTTCTAACATGAGCACAATTTCATTTCACAAGCACAACTCTATTTTTTACAACTTTGTACAATGAATGAAAGATAACATGTGTTAGCTTTCCTACCAGTAAAACCACATCGCCATGAAATACATTGAACCATATAGAAAATCTAATTCATGTTATCTTTCTTTATAATGCAAGCACAAGGGAATTTCACAATGCATGCTAGCTTTGCTTCTAGCACAAGCACAAGGGGATTTTGAATGACAACATTACATGTCCAATGAAAGCTAACACATGTTAGTTTTCATATCTTTACAAGAACACTTCTATCAAATACATTACACCATGAAGTAAATCTATTACATGTTAGCTCTGCTTCTAGCACAAGCACAAAGGAATTTTGAACAACAACATTACATGGTCAATGAAAGCTAACACATGTTAGCTTTCCTACCGGTACAAGAACATTTCCATCAAATACATTGCATTATGATGGAAATATCAGACATGTTAGTTATCCATTTATAACAAGCACAACTACATTTATTACAACAACATTGTGTAGTGAATGAAGGCTTAATGCATGTTAGATTTCCAACTAGCACAAAAACAAGGGCATTTCTAACAACAACATTGCATGGTGAATAAAAGCTAACATGTGTTAACATTCCTACCTGTACAACCATATTGTCATCAAATATGTTGCACCATGAAGGGATTCTAACACATGTTAGCTTCCCTTCTAGCACAAGTAGAAAGGAATTTCTTACAACAATATTACTTGGTGAATGATATATAACACATAAATTAGCTTTCCGAATGGTACAACCACATTGCCATAAAATACAATGCACCTTCTAGCTTCAAGCTTCTAACGCAAGCACAAGGTCATTTTTTACAACAACATTGCTTGATGAATGAAAGCTAACGCATGTTAGATTTCCGACCAGTATAACCACATTGCCATCAAATACAATGCACCATGAAGGAAAAATGAACTCATGTAATCCTTCCTTCTAGGAAAAACAAAACAATATTTTTTACAACTTTGTACAATGAATGGAACCTAACACTTTCCTTCATGCACAAGCACAAGGTAATTTTTTACAACAACATTTCTTGATGAATGAAAGCTAACACGTGTTAGATTTCCAACCAGTACAAGAACATTGTCATCAAACACTTTGGACCATATAGAAAATCTAATGCATGTTAGATTTCATTATAATGCAATCACATGGTCATTGCACAATGCTTGTTGGATTTGATTCTAACATAAGAACAAGGGAATTTCGAACAACAACATTACATGGTCAATGAAATCTAACACATGTTAGTTTTCCTGCCAATACAAGAAAAATTCCATCGAATGCATTGCACCATGAAGGAAATATAATGTGTGTTACCTTTGCTTCTAGCATAAGCACAAGGGCATTTCGAACAACAACATTACATGAAAGCTTTCTAGCTGGTACAAGAACATTTCCATCAAATACATTACATCATGATGAAAATCTATCACATGTTAGTTGTCCTTCTAGAACAAGCACAACTACTTTTCTTACAACAACATTGTGTAGCGAATGAAAGCTAACACATGTTAGATTTCCAACTAGCACAAAAACAAGGGAATTTATAACAACATTGTGTGGTGAATGAAAGCTAACATGTGTTAGTTTTCCTACCAGTAGAACATAATTTTCATCAAATACATTGAACCATGAAGGAATTTTAACACATGTTAGCTTCCCTTATAGCACAAGCACAAAAGAATTTCTTACAACAACATTTCTTGGTGAATGAATTCTAATGTGTGTTAGCTTTTTGACTAGTACAACCACATTTCCATCAAATATAATGAACCTGATAGCTTTCCTTCTAACACAAGCACAAGGTCATTTCTTACAACAACATTGCTTTATGAATGAAAGATAACGTTAGATTTATGACTGGTACAACCACATTGCCTTCAAATACAATACACCATGAAGGAAAAACTAACATATTTAAACCTCCTTTCTAGCACAAGCACAACAGTATTTTTTACAACAAATTTGTACAATGAATGAAAGCTAACACTTTCCTTCTAGCACAAGCAAAAGGGAATTTTTTACAACAACATTGTTTAATGAATGAAAGCTAACACATGTTATCTTTCCTACCAACACAACCACATTGCCATAAAATACATTGGACCATATAGAAAATCTAATGCATGTTAGTTTTCCTTATAACACAAGCACAAGGGCATTGCATAATGCATGTTAGCTTTGCTTCTATCACAAGCATAAGGGAATTTTGAAAATCAACATTACATGGCCAATGAAAGCTAACACATGTTAGCTTTCCTACTGGTATAAGAAAATTGCCATGAAATACATTGCACCATGAAGGAAAAATAATGCATGAAAGATTATGTATGTTAGATTTCCAACTAGCACAAAAACAATGGCATTTCTAACAACAACACTGCATGGTGAATGAAATCTAACATGTGTTATATTTCCTACCAGTACAACCACATTGCCATCAAATACATTGAACCACATTGTTATATTTCTTACAATGAATTTCTTACATTTCTAGCATGAATGAAATCTAACATGTGTTATATTTCTAGCATAAGCATAAAGGAATTTCTTACAACATTGTTTGGTGAATGAAATCTAACGCGTGTTAGCTTTTCGACTGGTACAACCACGTTGCCATCAAATACAATGCACCTATTAGCTTTCCTTTTATCACATTGCACCATGAAGAAAATCTAATGCATATTATATTTCTTTATAGCACAAGCACAAAGGAATTTATAACCACAATATTGAATGGTGAATTAAAGCTAACGCATGTTAGTTTTCTTACCACTATAACCACATTGCCATCAATTTCCATCAATTTCCATCAAATGCATTGCACCATGAAGGAATTATAACACATGTTAGCTTTACTTATAGCACAAGCAAAAGTTCATTTTTAACAATAACATTGGACAATGAATGAAAGCTAATGCATGTTAGATTTCCTACTGGTACTACCACATTGTCATCAAATACATTACATTATGAAATAGTTCTAACACATGTTATCTCTCCTTCTAGGATAAGGAAAATGAAATTTCTTACAATAACATTGCATAGTGAATGAAATCTAATGTGTGTTATATTTCCAACCAATACAACCACATTTCCATCAAATACACTTCACCATGAAGGAATTTTAATGCAGGTTGGTTATATTTCTAGCACAAGCACAAGGGAATTTCTTATAAAAACATTGCATAATGAAGAAAATGTAACACATGTTAGCTTTCTTTTTAGCACAAGGAAAAGGGAATTTCTAACGACAACATCATGTTGTGAATGAAATCTAACACGTGTTAACTCTTTGATTAATATAACAACATTTCCAAAAAATACATTGCACCATGAAGGAAATCTAATGCATGTTAGCTTTCCTTCTAACAACAACATTGGACATTTCTAACAACAACATTGCGTGGTGAATGAAAGATAACCCGTGTTATATTTCCTACCGATACAACCACATTGCCATAACATACATTACACCATGAAGGAAAGCTAATGCATGCTAGCTTTAATTCTAGCACAAGCACAAGGGCATTTTTAACAATAACATTGTGCGGTGAATGAAATCAAACTCGTGTTAGATTTCATACGAGTAACCATATTTCCATCAAATACATTGCACTATGAAGGAAAGCTAACACATGTTAGCTTTCCTTCTAGCACAAGCACAAGGACATAGTTAACAACAACATTGCGTGGTGAATGAAAGATAACCTGTGTTTGTTTTCCTTCTAGTACAACCACATTACATGGTGAATGAAATCTAACGTGTGTTAGTTTTCTTACCGGTACAAGCACATTGCCATCAAACATAGGGGTTTCATTGCTCTTCCTCAAAAGGGCAGTAACAACAAGTTCCAAGTAGTCATGTGGATGGAGCATCACTAGAAGCAGTCTTGTAGCATCTCTCGGGATTAGACAGTCCAACAATAGTGATGAAAGGAATTCCTTAACCGTAACCCTAAATTGCATGGTAAAAGAATAAATTTTCATGCCATTATAGAGGATTTTAGCCCTTTAAATCTCCTTTGTCACCTATTGGAGTAGTCAACCTCTCCTTTGAAGGGATTTTGTTGCACATTTGGGTTTGTTGTAGCAAACTATCTATCCAGAATTATAAAATTAAAGGCCAAAATGCCACAGATTGAGCTCTGATCTTTGTTGGAGGAGCACCAAGCATTGGAAAGCCTAATGTTTGGTCGCGGGATCCTTCTTTACTTACAATGTGACTTTGAGCATAACTTATGGAGGTCATCCAACCTATTCAGAGTGGTTTTTGGATGGTTATTGGTTGGAATTATCACCTCTTTCCTTGAAGCGCCCTTATGTCTTCGCCCTACACTTGATGAGGTTTCATGTCTTGTGGAAGAAGATTTTTTTTGAAGATGTTGTGTTTTCTTCTAGGCTTTGGGTTTAATTTATCATATTTTTCCTTTTTTAAAGGAAGCACCTTCCTTGTTCACATGCATGTGGAGGGGTCTCATGTTATAATATGAGTAAGTGTTTTGCACTTTTGGATTTAATCTTCTCCTTTCTGAGTAGTGTTGACTTGGAACTAAGAATGTATCAAATGAACATGAATCAAAAGGAAGGTGATCCACATATCACTACATAACCTCTAAGAAATTTTACTAACTGATAGAGAGTTATTTCCTTGATCAATATATTTTTCAGATGATAGAAACCCTCAATTAAGTGTTGTTCGAATCCTCTATCATGCTAATTCAAAATTCACACAAATTCCTTGATCAAGCTCTTAATTTTGCACAATTCCAACCCTCTTGTTGTAGGATTTTATGCAACTACAACTTGCAGAGGGTGAAAACCATTCATATATTTTTTTATTATCATAGGTTGTGGAGTTAATGCGAGTTGATTCCTCGAATCCTCTATCAAATGACATATAATATTCATACTTTTGATTTCATTTTATATTTTATATTTAATTTATTTTAAAATTTACACTAAAAAGTATCCCACTATTTCAAAGGTTCATAGAGAAAAATCGATACCATTAAAAATACACAACCAAAAAAGTATTAAAAAATGTGGAATCTCCATTGATCTTTCCCCTTGAAAATGGTATTTTTGGTTGTTCAATTTCTGTAAATAGTTAGAAAAATATTGACCATAACACAATAGTGTATAAAATGTGATTCAAATATTAATGCGTTAGCTTCAAAAGAATAATAAAAATATAATTTAGCAGAAATTATGGAATCTACTATGTTTTGTGCCTATCATCCTGCTATATATTTATTTTAAACTATATATTGAACATATAATTATATTATCGGAAAAAAAATAACTTGTTAACTTATCCACAAACTTGCAAGGACAATAATTTAATTAAATCAAAATTTGGCAATGTAATTGTCACTAATATTGTTTGAAAAAAATATCATTAGAAAGACAACGCAATTCCTTAGCTGTTTCATTTTTATTGTACATCAAAATTCAAAACGCTTATATGAGTTTTGGTAGTTTTAATCTAAAGAATATGCAAATACCAATTTTTCATATCCACATTTCATTGATAAGTGTTACCCATATTCATGGATTCAGCCTCAAGCATTGGATTTTTTGTAGATAACCCTTCCCCCACATCTTCAAACTTGATTTTATCAAGGTCACCTTTCCTCCTAGGCATCTCTTAAAGGGAAAATCCAAATCAAATTTTCTAGGGATTCTTCCTTAGCTCCATGCCATTCCTTAGTAGCCAATTTTATTTTTCTCTTCTTATTACTCAACAACACAAACGGTGATTAACTCCCTCTCTTTAGTTCCTATTTCCTTTTCACTTCCATAAAAAAAAACACTTCAAGCTTTCACATACATCATACATCCTCAAGGATCTTCTTTATACTATAATGGTCAGATGCATGGGAACAACATTGGATTCTTGGATACACCGTTTTAAATTAAATATTTAAGCATGCCCTAATCCACCAAAGGATCATGCACATGTTATTTTTGCAGATTAAAATCTAGACAAACTTGGTGAAATTTAGTGGAAAATTGAAACCACACATAGTGATGCACATCGTCCTTCAGATCTCAAATCCATTTCCACATGATATACATTCTATCAGACCTTATAATTCACTTTTATCCACTAGGATATCTTCAACACTTAAATGTTCCAATGGTTACAACTTCATCAACACCTTGGTTAGTGTGTCCAAAATTATATTCCATCTTCAACATTTAGTTAACCTTATTGTATTTGTACTATGTGAAATATTCACCGAATTTTGAATTCGTGTGAATTTCCATAGAAGAAGTCAAATAAAACCAAATATTCCTACCATGGGGGTATATCTGTGAAATAAATTATGGAATTAAAATCGCATCATATGGGACACCAATTTCTAGGATAGTAGAAGAACATTTAAAAAGGGACGGTCTAGTTGTCCATCTCTTCCAACTACTTGATTGGGAAGGATTATGGAAATATGTGATCTAATTTATTTGGTTTGTAATGGAAAGAAATAAACTTTGTTTGCATATAAAATATTTCATCTTCAGTTTTCCATTTTCAATTTAAAAACAATGTAAAAATAAAACCACAAGTATAAATTCAAACTTTGTAGAATCATCTCAAACTTCCCATCGTATGCACTCAGCATAGGCGTTTCCTGCATCTCTAAAGATGGAGCTCACTTTCCCTAGTCATCAGAATTCATAGGCCAACCATGTCATGGCTTGGGGACTTGAATATGAACTCTCCTTTGTTGGGTCAAGGCTCCCCTTGGCATGATAGTGGTCAATTCTTAATTATTTCCAGAGGTAAGACTATTGTAATGTCATTAAGGAGTACATTCTTAGTTCAATAAGTACATTCTATGAGACTCTCGTAATTCACTTTTATCCACTAGGATATATTCAACACTTAAATGTTCCAATGGTTACAACTTCATCAACACCTAGGTGCGAGTGTCCAAAATTATATTCTATCTTCATCATTTAATTAACCTTATTGTTTTTGTACTATGTGAAATATTCACCGAATTTTGAATTTGTGCAAATTTCCGTAAAAGAAGTCAAATAATTAAACCAAAAATTCCCACCATGGGGGTATATCTGTGAAATAAATTATGGAATCAAAATCACATCCTATGGGACGTCAATTTCTAGGCTAGTACAAGAACATTTGGAAAGGGAGGGTGTAGTTTTCCATCTCTTCCAACTACTTGATTGGGAAGGATTATGGAAATATATTATCTAATGTATTTGGTTTGTGATGGAAATCATTAAACTTTGTTTGCATATAAAATATTTCATCTTCAATTTTCCATTTTCAATTTAATAAAAATGTAAAAATAAAACAACAAGTATAAATTCAAACTTTGTAGAATCATCTCAAACTTCTTATCACATGCACTCAACATAGGCATCTCTTGCATCTCTAAAGAGGGAGCTCGCTTTCCCTAGTCGTAAGTATTCACAGGCCAACCATGTCATGGCTTGGGTACTTGAAGGTTAACTCACCTTTGTTGGGTCAAGGATCACCTTGGCATGATAGTGATCAATTATTAATTATTTCTAAAGGTAATATTGTTGTAATGTCATCAAGTAGTACATTATTAGTTCAATAAGTACATTCTACGAGACTCTCATAATTAACTTTTATCCACCAGGATATATTCAACATTTAAATGTTCCAATGGTTCCAATTTCATTAACACCTAGGTTAGAGCGTCCAAAATTATATTCCATCTTCAACATTTAGTTAACATTATTGTATTTGTACTATGTGAAATATTCACCGAATTTTGAATTGTGCAAATTTCCATAGAAGATGTCAAATAAAACCAAATATTCCTACCATGAGGGTTTATCTGTGAAATATATTATGGAATTAAAATCACATCCTATGGGACATTACTTTCTAGGCTAGTACAAGAACATTTGGAAAGGGAGGGTATAGTTGTCCATCTCTTTCAACTACTTGATTGGGAAGGATTATGGAAATATGGGATCTGATATATTTGGTTTGTGATGAAAAGCAATAAACTTTGTTTGCATATAAAATCTTTCATCTTCAATTTTCCATTTTCAATTTAAAAAAAATGTAAAAATATAACCACAAGTATAAATTCAAACTTTGTAGAATCATCTCAAACTTGCCATCACATGCACTAAATATAGGCGTCTCAACACCCAAGAGTCCAAAATTATATTCCATTTTCAACATTTAGTTACCTTATTGTATTTGTACTATGTGAAATATTCACCAAATTTTGAATTTGTGTATATTTCCATAGAAGAAGTCAAACAAAACCAAATATTCCTACCATGGGGGTATATGTGTGAAATAAATTATGGAATTAAAATCACATCCTGTGGGACGTCAATTTCCATGTCTATTTTCATGTATAACAATGCAGTTGGGCCACCAAAAATATTATTGTGCTTGAAATCCCAGGCTGATCTATATGTTTTGATATTTGTTATGGTTCATGAGTCATAGGGGGAGCTACTTCTCTTGTGGAGAGGTCTTATCTTGGAGTATTTCAAACATTTCTTAGTTGGTTTGACATGTCCTAGTATCTATTTTAAGGAGAGTGCTTTATCTTATTGAGATGTTATGCATTGTATATTGTATATGTGGCATTATTTCACCTTTTTGTTTATTTGTTCAACTTCTCTCTTGTTGGTTGAGAGAATATTATTAGTTTATGTTTCTCTAAGACAGATCTAGCAAAAAATATTATTTTGTTTGTGGAGGTTGTTCAGCCAAAATGATATAATATAGATATAAAATAATCAACTATCTTGGAATACCATTTGAACCCATCAACCTAATCTAGAAATAGGCATTGATCTCTCCATTTCATCCACCATTTAAATCATTAAAAATAATTTTACTTTTTTGTTTTACAATTTGAAATTTAACAATGAATAAATAAAAAAACTTATATTAGAAAATATGTCCTATAATACTTTTAGATTTCATGATCTGATATTTAATAGTGAATAAATCATAAATTCATATTGGAAAATATGTCCTATAAACCCTGATCGCTTAAGCTGAAATAGGACTATAGTTTCAGCGGGTGAAATCTGGAAAAAAATGGCATCTAGGATCTCTATTACAAATTTCATTTTCAGTCCTTGATGCTTTAATCATACATAAATTTAACGATTGGAATTTATGGTAAAATTCTACAATATTCAATCCATTTATCCTTATATCTAGAATGTATCTAGCCTCGTAAAATTTCTACCATATATCCTTTTAATAGGATGAAGTGTTTTCATGAGTTGATTTGAAATTTGTAAGGTATACAATATTCCTAAAATGGATCTACCTTAAGTCAATTTCCCTTCCTTTCCACCTACTATTGTTGAACTTAACTTTTTAATTAGGTTCGCCCCCTTGAGTTAGAGGAGAGCTAATGAGAAGAAAGAAGTATAAGGCTACCAAAGTGACAATAAGCAGCTTATCCCAAGTTCACATTGGGTTCTCACATAATATGGGTGGGAGTTTCCCATATAGTGGGAACTTGACTGATAAAGGTCTATCCCAAGTGGTTATGGGATGGGGTGTTATTATCCCCACCCAGGTTTTTTATCAATTACCCTAGTATAGCGAAATTCAATTGTTTTTTATTTGATCAAAATACATGTTAAAAAAAGTAGACAACAATGAAATGACTTTAAACTTTCTATTCCTTGGTTTTCTACTAGTTTTTTTATTATACCTCCTCTTTATAATTTTGCAGTTATCTCATAAAATGTAATACTTATGATTTTAAAAGTGTACTTTTTTTTATCCCTGTTCACACTTATTTTCTATCCAGAAACATGCTTTGCATAGTCCTCTTATACTCTTTTCTATACAGTTTTTCTAATCCAAATATGATAATTTTTTTATTCAAACATTTTCTAGGGTGTTTTCATTCTAGAGGGTATTTGGGTATTGTGATTGATTTGATATTCCAATGACATGATTTTTTTTTTCCTTTTTTTGTTTCTCATGCTTGTTGTTGTTCATCAATATCAACTAGAATTAGATATTGCTACTTTTGCATTTGTATCTTTGAGAAAAGTTGACCGTGTCATTATATATACTAGTATGTATGATTATCAATAATGCACTAATTATGGATTTTAATTTTGACTGATTAAATATCTATATCATTTTTATAGGGTCCTCTATCCAAATGACCATAGGGATATTTGGGTTTACTTTTATAGGGTCATTTAGTGTGTCACATGATTTCCTATCTATATTCTCACTTTTTAGTACACACGCACTAAGAGAAGTATCATTCTTAGAAGCAGTGACAGACACAGCTGAAGTATTCAGATATGTCGAAAGAGATATAGTAGATCCTGTAAACTCATTTGAAGTGCCCCCCTCTATAACATCATTAATTAGTTTTGGATCCATATCCCGTGAGGATGTGCGGAAGAGCCTTTCATTTAGCGAAGATTCTGAAAAGAAACAGTTGCCAGTCTCATCAAACTTTTGCAATTTACCTAGTGTGCATTTAATAAAATCCAAGTACAAGAATGATTTCTAAAAATCTACGATATAGAGCTTCTTCTACTTTGGATTTCTCCTTTCCTAGTAACACAGTTCTATCTTTCTCATACCATGGCTCTTATTATGGGCTATGTTGATGGCTTTATTATTGATATTGCGGTAGGGAGAGAGAAGCACAATGAATGCTATACTAGACACATAGAGAAAATCAGATGAGGCTAATCCATATCATGACTTGTCATTTTCTTTTTGTATTTGATAAGGAATGTTTATTCTACCAATGGAAAATTTAGTGTTGGTTTATAGGCCAAAAGACATGGAGCTTTCTGTTTCATCTTGCACCTTAAAAGTTTCCCTTGATAATGCAAAAGTTTTTTTTATCTCATATTACATTCTTAATAAAAATCTTCATGAGAACTAGGCCACCACACAATCATCATCAAAGTTTGCAAATATTTCTTATTTTGTCCTTTTCTTGATAGAAGCCCCTCTATTTAAGACACCAAATATGATGATTTCCACCGATGCACCAACAAATTATTTGCATTTGAGAATATGGAAGGCGAGGGCTAGGTATGGATATGATCCAGTATATGGAAAGTATACACAAATGATCATTGATGTTTTGCAACTATAATACAGAGCCTGCATGGTTGGTATAATTAAGTCCTTAAATTATGGAAACAACAATAACTTAGTAGGGTATAATTAATTCCTTAAAGGAGGTTGTGTAATGAGTATGAAAGTTGAAAGATAAAGGATGCATGAAATAAGTGTTTTTCAAGATCTAGCAATTGGAACAAAGGTCTGTAGCATGTCACTAGGAAAGAGGATAGGAAGGAGAGGCAACTTTATGAGAATTTGAGATTCTTTTCCAGAATTTTGAAGAAATACTATTGACTATTAGAGGTCACTTTGGATGGGATTGTTGTTTCTAATAAGAAATTTGAGGTGAAAAATGAACAGGAATCATGTTCTCCGTAAATATGGAGACCATTTCATATTTGTGGTCCAGCAGAGCAAAGATGCCACAAATTCTGAGTGTGTTCTAGATGTGCAAAAAGGTAGAATGGACACCTAATTATAACTAGTGTTGGATCAGGTTTATCTTAGCTTCTTAGACTACCAAATCATTATATTGTGACAAAAATGAAGAAGTATTTCTAGGGATTGGATCAATTGACCTCCAATTGCTAAGCTTGTGCAAAATGCATATGAAATTGGACTTATCAGATATGTTTTCAGATGTGGTGTTCAACATCAGAAATAATGGGAAGATGATAGCTTATATAGATAATGATTAGAAATTTATAACCAAGGATGATAACTTGACTTTGCTAATGAGTCGATCAACAAAAAATGTATACCTATAGTTACAAATTTTGATTAACTGGCATAATGGTTGGGCACTTAAAAAGGCATGAAAGTAAAATCTCAAGGAAAAGTGTTATGCAGTTATAAATGATGTTGACTATTGAAATCAATTTATGAAATATTAATTATTGGATCCATGATCGATATTGAAGACTAATTATAGAGGAGGATTCCGATCTCCTTGCTCTCTATGGTTGGACCTGCTACTATGGAGGCTCCTCCTCATCGCCATGGGAAACAGAGAAAGCCCAAAGATTGCAACTAAGAACAACAAGATAGAGTTATTAAAGGAAAAAAGTAAGTTTTCCATGACAAGTTCCATTTCCTTTTTCCTTCACTGATTCCTCTGGGCTCCAGTGTAATTGATAACTTAAGTGTAAGAAAAAAATTTCATTTATGAAATATTAATTGTTGGATCAATGAACGATACTGAAGACTAACTATAGAAGCAACATTTTTTTTTCAGTGAGTGAATTAATATAAGAACTTTAATTTCACAACACCTGATAGTTATGTTCAATTTAAAAAATATCATCTTGTTCTCTGATTTAAATGGAAAAATCGTTGTAAAACACTAGATTTCTTATAAATGCATTTATAGTCAATATATTTCGTAAAACACTTCTCTAATTTACAGTCACAATCATTATAAATGCATTTACGTGAGAAAATTTATTGTAAAAAAAACGGCTTCAGGCTAGTTGTCCTTCATTGTGTGAAAATGCAATCCTTAGAAACTAGATTTCAGAACCTCATCCCTAGAAAAAATACCTATCTTTTTCTGAGGGATTTACCAAATAAGAATGGAGGATAGTTGTCCTTTCTTAACTGATTTTTAAGAAACGATTCTCGTTGTTCAATTTCTGGTACATGGGTGAGGCTAAGGTTTGAGGAATGTCTTGAAGAATTTGTTTCCCAAAAAGAGATCCAGATGCTAGTTTCATGTTGGGATCTTCTTGGGTTCCAGTTTGAGTTATATCTCTGGATGGGTGCCTTTAGAGGGAAAGGTTTAGACAAACATATATGTACCCATCCAAGTAGAACCAACCAATACTTGTTGAAATTGAATAAAAGTTCAGACAATGTTTTGGTTAGACATACCAGTATCCTTATTAAAGCCCGCATCCACCAACATGGTGTAAGGCGAAGATCTCTTCTTAATCCAACTCAAGCGCCTCGCCGTGTTTTCAACTCGCAGCCATGACAAATATTAAAGTCAATCAAGTAGCACTTTTAACCCATGGCTACAAGAATTATGGCTTGAAATCATTGCACGCACGTTATAACATTAAGGTTCAAATCATGTCTTATATAGTTTTGAACCATAGCATAAATATACCACACCAAACCTTTCGTTTATGCTAAGAACACTTAACACCACAAACCATGGTATAAGATATTCCATAAACATAATCATAATATGACGAAATAAACCATTGCATCATAAACGATAAACTTATTTGATTAGAATGAAGGTTTATATGATGGTAATACCATATTCCATTAGAAATCTCAAGCCATTGTGCTTAAGGGGAAGTTCACAAATATACCATAGATTAGGCTATGGTAAGGCCTAAGGCCTTTATTTTCACACTTGATAAACTTTAGTACATAAGGGTTGGGATCAAGACTATGGATAGTCTCCCAAGCCTTAGGGAAAGTAAGGCCCTAGTAAAATTAATCATTTAAAAGCAAGTCAACTAAGAACATCACCTGTATTGGCATGTGTTATCGTGTAAAATGGCACTTATCCATCAGAGTACTGACATCCAATATGTTGAGACACAAAAGGACAAACTAGATTGAAGTAGCCAAAACACTATAGATGGGAATGACTATTGATAAATGATCTCCTGAACAACTGAATATATTTTTATTTGAACATTAGGGTTGCACATGCGACTATTTGCATAGCAACACGCGTGTCATACGCGAGTATGAACAATTCAAATCGCGTGTACATTAAACACATGGGTTTCCTTAAAGAAAGGAGCATGTCATACGCGACTTTCCTATATTAATAATTGCATGTACCTTAATTCGAAGTTAAAAAATATAAAACATGATTAGTCGAGATTAGTTGAGTCCCTAATCATAACTATCTCAACCATCGAAACCACTCTATTTCCTCATGTATAAATAGAGGCCATGGGATGGGGCTAATTAATCAATTCTTAGAAGAGCAAATTTATGTTGGTGGTATGCCTTTAGACATCTTGGAGCAGCAGAAATCAGTGTCCTCTGTTTGCAGAGGAGTCCTTGTTTCAAAAATTGGTTTGTCATCTCACCATTGTCTGTTTATTAATAAATAAAGTTTCTTCTTCCAATTTGGTGCACTCTTGTATATGATGGATCATGAATTATTTTAATTATTTCATTATGAACATGTATTTCATTAACCATTGATATATATGTTTAAGATATTTGTAGGAATAACTTGTTCTTTGCAGGCGATTGGAGAAAGCCCTGAAAGCTATGGAAGAAACTGGAAGAGGAAAAGAAAAAGCTTGGATCAACTGCCATAAACCAGGTTTGTTCCATTTTCTTCCTATTCCTATTTCAATTTCTACATGGTTGATTGTTTGCAAGTTTGTCTTAGTAAGTTGGTAACCCCAAAGACCCTAGGTTATAAGGGTGTGTTTTCCTGAACAAAAAAACTAGTGAATCTGCTTGGGAGTCCAGCCTATTCTGGGTCCTTCGCTTTAGGTTTCCTGACCAGTCTTTTCTCTTTTTGATTTTGGGTGTGATTTTTCTGGTTTTTTCATTTGATTTTTAGTTTGGCATGTTTAGGACGTGTCTGCTAGTCCTTTTTTCTTTTAAAATTTTTTAGCAGTAGACATGGGTTGTCTTGTTAACACTCGTGTGTTTCACCTTGTATACATGGATTGCATTCTATATAGTCGCATGTCACACACATGTTGTCTTTATAATAGTCGTGTGTTCCTATAGCTTTCTTTGAGTTCATTGGGTTTTTTCTTGTCCCTGTCTTGGTGAGCTCTTAGAGGCTTGTGTAGGTCCTGTTTCTAACATGATTTTGGAAATCATAGGTCTGTACATCACACAGTTTGCTTGATCTTTCAATTCCTTGAGCTTTTTGTGTTTGAATTTATTCATTTTTTGAATGTTGTTGGTCCTATTGCTTGGATTTTGGGTATGGATGCTTATGTCCTGGGTGATTAATCAGTCCTTAGGAACATTTTATACTCTACACTCTTGTTTGTAGTTTGAGTTTGTATTTCTCCCTTTTGTGGATCTAGTAAGATTTTAAGTTTGATAATTCTGCCAAGTTTGATTTTGTGCCATTTTGTCCTACCTGGGTGAAGTGTGTCATTATAGAATTTTCTTGCATCATTTTCTTATATATGTTTAGATTGTTCAAACTTTCTCAATTTTGCATTCACTTGCATTATAATTTTTTAAGTTTGTTGAAAAGAAAAGACAAAAATATTTATACTTTTGCAGTAGCTTGCATCTAGTGATCTTTTCACTATTTTTCAAGAAAAATTCAAAACTTTCGTTTAAAAGTCTTGTAGTTTCTCATACTTAGTTAAATTCATTATCTTTCATTTACACGAAAAGAAAAGAAAAGTTGGGATAGTAGTTGCATTTTGCTTTGAATTTCTAGTTATTACATCATTTTTGCTTTCTTTTCCTGAGTCTATAACACCATATAGTTTCATACCACTAGCTATGACTAAAAACAACCAATTAAAAAGAATGATTTAATTTAAAATAATTACTAAGTTTATTTTTTATAGGTTCAAACATCAATTATCTTAGGCTAGGCTTGTGGACTAGTGATTTTAACTATCCATAAGTATTTGACTTTAGATGTGGTTGGCCATTCACTAGGTAAATACTCCTCTACATCAGACCATCTGGAAATATCCTCTAACATAGGAGTTAAGCATGAGGCCATGTGAGGAACTTGACTGAGGAGATAACCCTCTGATTCCTTGTTCGAGCGTATATCAGGATTTTTATGCATTTGGGGATCTTGTCAATACCACCTTTTGGGCCCTGTGGGGTGCCAGTGTTGACAGGGTTTCAGTATTTTTGACCCTACCCATGTGTAAGGATCAGGCTTGCGACCGTTCCTCCAAAATCTCACTCTAGTTGCGGTAGCCTTTAGTCTCTTGACAATAGGGATCATAGATAGGTAATATTGAAAGGCTATTTTTGGTTTACCTTGGATGGGTTTGGAAGGTAACCTCAGTAGAATGTGTGGGAATGCGATTAGGTGAATCCTCCTCTTATACCTAAGAACACCTACACTGGACATGAATTAACCATCTACCAGTTCTTCACTGGTTCGACCTGGGCCTTAACCATCCCTAAGTTTAGTTTGGAAGGAATATCTTATACTAGTTGTGTATGTTTGGATTTAGGAAAAAAATTTGTCAATGTTGTTTGGTTTGTCTATATTTCGTTTCCCATTAGGTGTGTGTGAGTCAAATTTTTAGTTGTGGAGGACCAACCTATTTGTAGGTCAAGAAGGTTTCAAAACCTTCCTCCATCTTATACAGTGGAGCCTCCACCGCTCCTCAAAGGCAGAGACTAGATACTGATGGTTCATTCAAACCGATAGGAGTTAGCGAAGTTCCAAGTGAACCAGAACTTATGACTAATCAGGTTGATACACTTGTAGTAGAGATCAAAGACTTGTAGGCTGATGAGTTTGCAAGGAACTTTAACCCACCTCTGACTGACTTAAACAATCTTGTGATTGTTTGAGTTATTCCTTTTAGTTCACCTGTTATTGGTTTCCTATGAGAAGAGCTATGGATAGTTCTCGAGAGGGTATTTCTATCCCCACTTCATCCATTTTGACTAGAGGAGTGCCACCTCCCCCATTTGGTACTCCTAAACCAAGTATATCTACTTCATATTTATCACCAAGTAGTCAAGTGGTCCAACCACCAGCTTCCTCCCATGTAGTAGATCCTTTTAGTGGGGTGGGAATTGGGATTTTCAGTGCACCTTTTGGTTCCCCCTCTTTCATGCATATTTCTTGCAGTGGTCCTAGTGGATCCTCCTCGTTTGTTCAAGGGTTCCCGTGGAATGGGGGGAACATTGCTGCATCCACTCCTTATGTAGGTCCTACACCTGCATATGTAGGCATTCAATTCAGAAACAAAAATTGTTTTGCCCAAGGTTTCTAGATTCCAATTTCGACCCCATTTATGATCTCTCCCTTTTCTCATTTTAGCAGAGGGATACCTGCTCCTGTTTTTTAGACTCCAGTTTTTTCTGGAGTGGTTCAAACCACTTATACTACACCACACACAAGTAATCCACTGCCTTATAGGTGGAATATATTTCAAATTAGTCCAACTACTTCACAAATGGTGGCTAAGGGAAACCCCACCTTTACATTTGAGAACCAGGGGGCAGGTCCTTCTACATCGTAGACTCATGATTTTCAAGCTCCGGTTATGCCTAAACTTCCTTTCCTGACAACTTTAAACTTGCAATATTTTCCTAAGTTGACGAATGACCCAGTGAG
This sequence comes from Pseudotsuga menziesii, assembly GCA_001517045.1. NCBI lineage: Eukaryota > Viridiplantae > Streptophyta > Pinopsida > Pinales > Pinaceae > Pseudotsuga > Pseudotsuga menziesii. Next base: position 169,480 of record LPNX011155419.1, read on the forward strand.
GCATAGTGCCACATGGCCACCTGTTCCAAGCAAGTAACCCTTAGACATTCTGATGTTTGAGGGAAAAATTGATGAAGATCCAGGTGCCCATATCACCACTTTTCACTTATGTTTCTCTTCCAACTCACTGAACGATGGCACTATTCAGTTGAGGCTGTTCCAAATAACTTTGACTAGTGCTGCAGCAAAGTGGTATATTGAATTACCCTCTATTGCGTTTGAAAATTTTTGGGATTTAGCAAATGTGTTCCTTAATCACTTGTAGCTTCATGTCTGGTATGATTTCAACACAGACCTATGTCTACCTTTCGGTAAGACAAATCCACACATATCTCGAATCATATCCAAGAGTGGAAAATATATAAGATGCTTATCAAAGACACCATACCCCCTGAGTTCTTATTAGAGTGGTTCCTAAAATCAATACTTCCTTCTATATCTAATGATGTATCCACTTCGAGGGTGACCACTAAAGAGGAGGCCATCCTCAGGGCCAAGTAGATGGATTTGATATATGCTCAGTTTCGGATATTATATAAAATCATACCTAAGGCACCATGGTCTACCCACAATGTCGAGAAAGTCAAGCATGGACCCCATGCCGATGGTGTGGTTGGTTAAGTAAATTATCCCACTATAAATTCATTGGCCAAAAAACTCCATCATTTGTCAGTGAATAATTCTACAGCGAAGGAAGCAAAGGATCCCCCATCACTTCAAAATGAAAATGTTTTTGTACAATCTTCTCAAAAGGGAAATCAACAGCCCGGTAGGAAAAATAAGAAAGGGAAGAAGGGTGAGGGAAGTCAAAACAAGAATAAATCGACTAATAATGTTCATGGGGGTAAGAAGGATAAGTAGAAGGTGAATTTCCCCTATAAGTTGTTCCATGGAGATCACTTGACTCATCAATTCCCTTTCATTGATCAATCTTAGAAGTTTCTTAAAAACCAAAAACTGGCTATCGTGAAGGATGCATTTCTCCAAGGATAGAATACAACTTCTGTTTCTAATGTAGCTGGGGGAACTATTAATGCTCCCCTTGACCAAAATTATATCAACATGGTACGATCTAGTTCCTTTCTCTAGACAAGAAACAAAGACTATGATACAGAGGCTCATGAGAGGGTTAAGTCTATTGGTGAAGCCTCTAACCCTATCACGATCGAGAAACATTAGAGGAAATTTGAGGTCTAAAATGGACCTCCTAAGGAAAATGATAAAATAATATTTAAAATAATAAAATAATATTTAAAATAATAAAATAATAGTTATTAATTTTGGTGGAAGAATGAAAAAAAACTGCTTTTTTGTTTGTATTTTTGACATATCTCCCTGTTTTTTTACTCAAATTTCAGGTGGGAGAGCTCGTTGGATGCAGAATTTAATTCCACATCCAACCAGTACCTACAATGCATACTTTTGATAGACCCTGCTACCCCAAAAATAAGAAATACCTTAAACAAATGTGATGATGACATCATCATCGCATTTTTTTAGGTATTTCTTATTTTTGGGGTAGTGGGGTCCATCAAAAGTATGCAGTGTGGGTACTCCTTGGATGTGAAAATAATTTTCACATCCAATGAGCTATACTGCTTGAAATTTGAGTAAAAACACAGAGAGATATGTCGAAAATACGAAGAAAAAAAGTAGTTTTCTTTTATGACAAATATGTCAATTCAACCATTATGGTTGACTCATTTTATTGAAATTCTATTGGTTCTTGAATTCATACTCACAAAATTTATTTTTGGCACGTTTTCTTATAAGGCCCATTTTAGACCCCAAATTTCCTCTAATGCTTGTTGATCCAATGCCTAAAATACCGAAAGGTGTCTTTAAAAAGGCATTTCAAAATCCAAATTCTAGGGTTGCTACTAACTACTTGGTGGTATAATATTTATCCAAATATACTTGTGCAATGTTCGCATTGGAATTGTTACGGATTTGTCCTACTAAGTGGGATTCCCTCTTAGTAGCTTTAGGCAGCATGGATTCCTCGAGCTTGTTGGCGAAGTTCAATCTTGCAGATGTTAATATTCGCATGACGTATCATGTGGCTTTGCCAGTATAATTTGTTCATGGAAAAAAAACCATTGGACAAATGGTTGTTGACAAAGGTGCTTCCACGTGTGTTATGTCTCTTTCTTGTTGGAAAGATTCGGGTTCTTCGGATCTAGTTTCGTCAAACAATTTACTTAGTGCTTTTGACGGGATGTCTTTCCGCTCACATGGTATCCTACCAGCTTTTGAGATTAAGTTGGAAGGGAAAGCAATCGCTGTTGAAGTTGAGGTGATTGATTCTCCTTTGGAATATAACTTGATTTTAAGGAGAAGGTGGACTTACGCCATGCGTGTGATTGCCTCGACTGTTCTTTGAGTGGTGTTTTTTCCACATGAAGGGAAGTTGGTTACTATTGACCAACTTAGTTTCGCTTGAAAAGGCCATTTGGAAACGAATGAGTCTACTGTACCTTTGGTTGATCAGGTTAAACCGGTTACATAGATTTTGGGGGATAGAATGTAATCATTGTTAATGGGCACATTTGATATCCCAGCCCCGATAAATTATCTAGGTTCTACAAGTGTAAGGAAGTCGACCGCAATGGTTGTCGATAGAACTGATCCTTGGGTCCTTCCTTCATGTTACGAACCTTAGGTTCCCTTATCTATAGTGGAAGTGGATTATCAAGATATTGTAGACACCACTGTTGATTCTATCGCGACTGTTTCTATAGTCTCAGAGGAGTTGTAAGAAGCTTATATGCCTGCTTGGGCAGATAACTGTTTATATTTGTATGGCTAATTAGACATGGTTTTTCCTTCAGATGAAACCATTTTGGAAGCCATGAGTGGGAACGATAACATTTTCAAAGATATTGACCATAGGACCTACTTTCTTCTAGAGCTAAGTAGAATTGAAAACCAGGATTTCCATGTGAGACTGACAGAAGATGTTGATGTACCGATTAATCCTTTTCCCAAGGAGGGAATAATTGTTCAGGGGAATATGGAGAATATTTCTATTACCATTCCTATCAACATCTCTCTAAACCATGACATCATTGAAAACATGCATATTGGTGCAAACTGCTCTACTGAGGAGATTGCCATATATACTACCTTATTCAAGGAGTTTCATGACTTGTTTTCTTGGTCATATGAGGAGATGCCAGGAATTGATCCATCTATTATAGAGCATGAAATTTGAACCTATCCTGATGCTAAAATGGTGCGACAAAATATCAGACCTGACAATCCACGTAAAGCGACAATAATTAAGGATGAAGTGGAAAAATTGTTGAAAGTAGGGTTTATCCAGCCAATTGCTCTAACGGAATGGGTATCCAATCTCATTCCTGTTGACAAGAAACATGGACAATGTGCATGTGCACTAAATTTCATGACTTGAATAAGGTATTCCCCAAGGACAATTACCCCATGCCCTTTATAGATTCAATCGTTGATGCTTGTGCATGTAGTGAAGTTTTTTCGTTTATGGATGTTTTTTCCAGATACAATCAAATCCAATTGAACCCAGAAGACCAACACATAACGAATTTTATTTTTCCATGGGGTAGCTTTGCATACAATAAAATTCCCTTTGGTTTGAAAAATGCATGGGCTACCTTTCAGTGGGCAATGGATTTTTCCTTCCACCATATTAAGAATATTATTGAGTAGTACCTTGATAATTTGTCTACTCATTCTCGCAAGAGGATTGACCATCCATATCACCTTCGCTTAATTTTTTAACAATGCAGACATTATAAAATATGCTTGAATCCCCACAAGTGTTATTTCTGCGTTGAGTTAGGGAGGTTAATTGGGTTCATTGTGTCAAACAAAGGAATTTAGGTGGATCCTTTGAAATTAGAGGCCATTGTAAATATGCCTCCTCTGCATTCTGTCAAGCAACTTCAGAGCCTGCAAGATAAATCTAATTTCCTTTGACATTTTATTGTTAACTGTGCCAATATTACTAAGGGTTTCATGCTCCTACTAAAATAGGACAATCCATTTGTATGGGATGAAACCGCACAACTTGCTTTCGTGACATTGAAAAAATCTTTGTTGTCAGCTCCTTTGTTACGTCCACTAGATTAATATAGGGATTTTATATTGCATCTGGCTACATCAGAGTCGGCCATTGGGGTAGTATTGGTTTAGGAGGACAACAAGATCTAAGAACATGTTTTCCACTATCTCAATCGTGCATTAGCTGGTGTCGAACTTCGATACTCCCACATCGAGAAGTTAGCTTTAGGAATTGTTTATGATGTTCAGAGGTTATGTCACTACATCCTACTAAGGAACACCACAATAGTGGAATATGTCAATTCATTTCAGTATGTTTTGTCCCGATGCATAATAAGGGGGAAATTCAATAAATGGATAGTCATTCTCCAAGAGTTTGACTTGAATTTTTAGTCTACCAAATCTAAAAAGTCCTTTTTTTGATAGTTTATTGTATAAATTCCTACGGAAGAGAATGTAGTTGCTGAAGAGGTCTCATTCCTAGATGAGTACATCTTTCTGATTTCCACCTATGATCCCTAGTATAGAGATATACTTATCTATCTCCATACTTTGAAGTGTCCTGCTCCCTTCTCTAAGGAAGAGCGATGTAAAATACGTACACATGTGAAAAAATACCTTATCATCGGTGATACTTTATACTGTAGAGGGGTAGATTATGTTTTGTGACGGTGCCTCACCCACGAGGAGGTGAGTGTGTCCAAAATGATTCCCATAGCATAGCATGCGGGGGTCATTTATCTGGTTTATAAATGACCCAGAATATTTTATGTGTCGATTATTTCTAGCCCAATATCTTTAAAGATTATGTGGAAGCTAGAACCGTTGTCATCGTTGTCATCTCTACACCAAAAAAATGCGGTCACATCCTTCTCTATTGTTTCCTGTCATTGCAGTGGGTGCTTTCACTAGTGGGGGGGTGGATTACATGATGCGCAACCTAGTTTCTACTGAGGGGAACAAATATATCATTGTCGTTGTCAATTACTTTACTAAGTAGGCAGAGGAAATTCCTACCATCAAAGTTGACGGTGAAACTGCATCTTTCTTCATGTTTAATCAGATCATTACTCGCTTCATTACTAATTAATTCACTACTATGATAAGGTTCAAGAAATATCACTCATCTTCCTTCTACCGACAAGTGAATGGTCAAGTAGAGGCAATCAATGAGAGCTTGAATACCATTCTCAAATGTATCATCAACCCATCCTGGTCAAATTGCCACATTATGCTATATCCCGCACTTTGGGCATACCCGAGTAATGCAAAGATTACCATGGGTTTTTCACCTTTCCAACTCATTCATGGGGTGGAAGAAGTAACTCTGGTTGAATGCAAAATTCCATCGCTTAAAATAACCATTCATGTACTTCCTGACACCATAGAGTTAGAAGAACATTTGCTCCATTTGGAAAATTTAGATAAATGACGTAGAGATGTGTTGACGGAAAATGTAGCTCATAAAAATAGGGTTAAAAACCAATATGGAAAAGTTATTAAGCCTAGAATTTTCTCTGAATGGGAGCTTGTCTTGCTCTAGGACTAGGACAAAGAACCCCTGGGGGTAAGAAAATTGAAGTCCATGTGTTTAGGTCCCTACAATGTGTCAAAAGTATTGAAGAAAGGAGAATATGAATTAACTCATTCTGATGGAAATAAGCTTCCTTAGACTAGAAATGGGCTCTACCTGAAGAAGTAATACACTTAGGCTTAGTACTTTTTCTTGTAATTTTATTGTATGTATATTTATGTACAATAGTTAGCTAGTTCGTGTTTATTATATCATCTTTTGGTTGTTACAGATGTTAGCTGAGTGGTCTGTAGGTTTTGCAGATGGCACTAGTCATCATACTTATAACCTGGTTTCAGTCACATGGGCCATCTATTCACCCTCAGGACAACTAGTTTCCTCTGGAAGCTCTTGCTTAGGCCCTACTAATAATAATGTGTCTGAGTACACAATTGTTATTGAGTTGTCATGGGATGCCTCATCATGTGGCATCACCTGGTTAGAGGTCAGACTTGACTCTCAATTCGTGGTTTCCCAGCTCAATGGAGCTTATTAGGTGAGAAACCCTACCTTTTTATGTCAATTTTTGCAGGTTATATTACTTGAAAGAAATTTCAAATATATTTCATTTAATCACATATCACGTAATGAAAATACAATAACTGATGCATATGTGAACTATATTCTAGATTGGCACTTAACACACATTTTGTAAAAAATACATAACAAATACATGTTGGTTTCTTGGTCAATACTGACAGGCGGGGATGAATCAGTATTTTTATCTTTTTACTAATTAAACCACTTTTAAAATCTATCATTAAAAACACATAACAACAAGAATACATAGAACACAATTTTAACGTGGAAGCCCAATAGGGTAAAACACCAATACGTCATATTACTGCAAAATTGTTATTTACAAATAGTTTTTCCTGCCGCTACAAACAAGGATGTTATTACAGCCTATTTACCAGAAACTAATGGAAGAAGGATATGACCCCCTGTTTTATTAGCTACTACTGAAAGGATGCTATGACACCCTATTTACTAGCTACCACTGGAAGGAATCTACTACCCCCTGGATTATCAATTGCTACTGAAAGGATGCTATGAAACCATGTTTTGTTAGCTATGATTGATGAGATGCTTCGACACCATATTTACCAACTTCTCTTGGAAGGAAGAAACAACCCCCTGTAGGTATGTTTCCTGCCCTAGTGCCACCCTGCCACCCTAATATGTTTTCTATAATATGTTAGGTTTATTTTTCCTACATTCTGTCACACCTACTAGTATCTATTTCTAATATTCTAATGTGGACCCCAAGACACCTCTCTCACTCATACCTCAGTGTATAAGTACCTTCATGTTTCCTACGGATGCATCTCTTTATTCTAGAAACATACCCTTTCAAATATGATAGTCACACCTTTTAAACAATCTATGATTAACGATTTTTAATTAAATAATTATTTAAAAAAATCTTGATCAATTTTGATCTAAGAGCTCCCTTCTTCTCTTATCATAGGATTCATCAAACCAATTCCTATGGACATCCTCCCCTCTATTAGCAGGAATACTCTATCTTCAAACCTTTGGGATTATTTTTTTCTCACACCTGTAGGATTCTTTTCCTCCTTTGCGATCTCTTTGTGGGATATCCTAATTGCAGGCTCATCTATACACATTTCTCTCACAAAACATAGGCTTCACCTTCCATCTACGAGTTTCCTGTTGGAAATTCTTCTTTAGCATTTATGGACGCACCTCAAAATTCATTTCCGCAGCTCTCCTTAATGTTTTTAGTGCTTTTGCAATATCATTCTCCATAACAATCTAGGTCATTGATCTAATTTTGAGACTCTCCGGTCTGTCGATCTAGCACATAGATTTCCTCCTCAAAATCGTGTTTTCGCACCATGGTTTCCTCATCAATGATTCCCCATCATTGATCTTCGTTGTGTGTTTTCTTGACTATTGATCTGATTTCTAAGTCTCTCCAGACCATCGATCTAATGCATATATTTCCTCCTAAAAATTGTATTTCCACACAAAGGTTTCCTCATCAACAATTCCCCATTAATGATCTTTGTCGGGTGTTTTCTTGACCGTTGATCTGAAATAAGATGCAGATTATGGGATGCAAAAATATAAAATTTCCTCAAATCATATCTCAACTTTCTGCAAGCTCATTTCTATAATATTCTTTTTGGAAGATCCTTTCTGCAAGCTCCTTTCCAAAATATTTCTTCCACAATTTTTCATCTGCATCATCAATCCTTTGCAGAGTCATTCCTGAACTTCGATCTTTTGGATTGCGGGTTGTGGTTTCATTGAATCTTTAAACGTGATTTCTGAAATTCCTTTTCTGAATTTTTCTTCCGCACTGTCGATATCTTTTTAGCAGAACTAATCTCATCCCTCCAATCTTTCGGATTGCAGGTTTTGGGTTCATAGAATATTTAAACATTATTTCTACAATTCCCTTTCTACATTTTTCTTCCGCACCGTTGATCTCTTTTTAGTGGAACTAACCTAAGCTGTCCGATCTTCCATATTGTGGAACTTCATCCTTCTGCCTATCTTTCACAAAACTGATCCTTAATTGTTGAATCTCATGCAGGATGCTTCTTGACCATCGATTTTATATCAAATGTGGATCTCACCATGACTTTGCAAATCTGCATGATTTCTTTGTGGAAATCCTCTACAACTATTTCTAATAGTTTTGAATACTTATATATACAGATAATTTCATCATGCTGTTGATTATAAGGAATTTATAAACACTCTCACAGATATAGTTTCTTTCAAGAATTTATAAACACTCTTGTAGATATAGTTTCTCTGTTCTTCGATTGTTACATACATTCTATCTCCCGTTCATTTCACTCTTCTGCAGTTCCACTCTTCATTTGTCTAACTAGCATTGTCATTCATACTGCATCTCTACTTCCACTCGATTTTTGTTCTATATTTCATTAACCATTGTTTACATCATACCATTGACACGGTCTTGGAAGTATTCATATCAGTCATTCATGTTGTCTTATCATCCATGTCCATCCCATCCATTGCATTTGTTATAAATGAACTTTTATGACATCATCATTAGGACACCATCATATTCCATGTCATCATATGTGTCATGCCACATACTCAACTATTCCATGCCATTCCATCACTACCTTAGTGATATCATCATTAGGAAACCATCATATTCCATGTCATCATATGTGTCATGCCACATCCTCAACTATGCCATGCCATGCCATTACTACCTTAGTCTTCCACTGAATTTTTCCTTCCATCATATCCACTATTTATTCCTTTGTCATTCATGAACACCTTTGACATCAATGACAACTATATACTCAATAGTGTCCCACTTTTGCATTGATGGCAACCTCTAAACATTCTCCCCCTTTGAGAACAATGACAAAGGACAACCTGTTATGCCAATGATGTGCCTATTTTCATATAGGATTTATTGTCTTTCTACTGTATGACAACTACCCCTGTCATCATATATCCACTTTGTTAACTAAACTATGTTATTTAATGAATTTATTATCATTGATCTTAACACTTCCTTTCTTGTAACAGGTTCTTGGATGATAGCTTAATTGATAGATCCATGGACTCCCCATGTCACTGTACTTCCTCTCCTTTGTCAACATTATTGTGATAGAGTTTACACTCAACATTTTCAATCTAGGATACATGTTTTCTTTTAACTATGTTCATGCAGCCATATCTAATAGTCTATTCTGCCTATAAATTAATTGACTTCCACTTTTACCAGAATTCCTTAATCCTATGCATTTAGATCTTCATATAAAAACCTAGCATATACTGTTGGATTCTTTTGGATTTTAAATCTATATTATCAACTATCCAGAGACCCATAACTTCCAATCCTCAACACAAAGATTACTTCAGTTTATTACATAGTTTCTATGGTGTTACTATCTTAGACACAAAGACTCATAACCTCAACCTTTTCCTTTTTTTTCTTTTCGTTAAGAAAACTCCCGTCCTTTTGCAAAAATTTTATTTCATCATCACATGTATTTTCAATACTGTCAAGATTTTTCTCTTTCCTTGGTTTTATATCATCTACCTTCACATCAACACTTTCTACAATTTTATGTAGCCTTTTATTGTAACACCTATATGCCCTTTTAGTGGATGAGTATCCTAGAAATATTCCTTCATTAGTCCTAGAGTCAAACTTTCAAAGGTCATCCTTGTTTCTTTTGATGTAACAATTACTGCCAAACACTTTAAAATATTTGACTGAGGCTAGTCTTCCATATCACAATTCATAGGGGGTCTTATCCTTATTCACTCTAAGTTGTCCTCTGTTAAGTATGTAGGAAACTGTGTATACAACTTCTCTCAAAAATAAATCTGATAGTTTTCCTTCATTTCTTATTTTGGCAAGATTGTCAAAACCTAAATGTACCAACCTTTTGTGCCATAACCAAATTTATTCTACCTTACTTAAGTAGAATTGGTTTTCATTTTCCAATATGTATACATTATTTGTATTTCTCACGTTACTTGATACTTTCTCTTATGTCATCCATACACCAACCTCGATCACCCATCATCTTTGAAGAAGATAGATTTCAATATACTTCAACATTAGATACTAATTGAATTTTTCTTAGATATCAATTGGAATTTCCTCACTTTGACTCCCCTTGAATATATGATCCTTTCTAATGTTATTTTCAGGTTTTTCGTTTGAACTGGGAAGATCTGCATTTACTATTCTTGCAATGTTTTGCAAAGTGTCCAATACTGTGACATATGAAACAAATAAGTATTTTACATTAGAGATTTTGGTGTCTCTTTTCTTATCAACCCTACATCTTATTCTTTGATTCTACAATCATTAACCTTGTGACCAAACTTGTGACAACAATGACAATATCCATAGAATGTATGTTTGGAGAATCTCTGGTTTTTCTTCTTGTAATGACTCTTTTATTTTGCATGTCTTATGAAATTTTTCATCTTGGGAGGATGAGCAGAATTATGATAACTAGAATTCATTTCCTTGTGATTATTCTGCATCCTAAATGTATCTTTGGAGGCTTCATGTTGACATTTAACATTTTCAACATTTTCATGAATGATGGAGCTTGATCCTTTATGATTATATCCAATACCTATTTTATCCATGGGGGATTTTTGTAAGCTGAGGACTTTATTAAGAGCTTCAACACTTCCCTTGAACTTCCCACTAACAGTCAGTTGATCTTTTAGCTTCTTTAATTCTTCCTTGAATTCAACAGCTTCTTGTTTTAAGCTCTTGAACTCTTCCATACTAGACAACACTCGTTGTCTTGAATTGCGTAGCTTTTCATGGAGGTTTTTTACTTCTTCTTCTTTTGAATTCTTCTCTTCTTAATATTTTGACAATTTTCTTTCAAGACTTTGTTCTTTTTCCTACATTTTTCAATTTCATATACAAGAACCATGTATTTGGATTCCATGTACACTTCTGATTCCTCATCTGAGTTTGTTGACCATATAAATAAATTTTCTTCATCTTGACTTATCTTTTCATCTTCACTTACATCCTTGAGAATAGCAAGTCTTCTTTCTACTCTTTGCTCAAATGAGTAGAGGTATTTTATCTTGTCCCAAAGTTCCTTTGCATAGTTACATTCAGCTATCGTTTCTTTGACATCATCAAGTAATTCATCAAGGATTGAAGCCATTGCCATTGAGTTACTTTTCTTGGATTTCTTTTGAACTGGAGTCCTTATCCTCTTTGGTGGGAAGTAATCAGTGATCACATAATTCCATACATCATATCACAATGCCTTCAGATAAATTTTCATTCTTGTACTCCAAAATATGTATCTGTCTTTTCTAAGTATTGGAGATCCATTTACTGTGTAAATCTCTTCTTGTTGATCCATAGTGGTTTTAATGGGATCTTCCTTCTAGTGGTTAAGCTATAGTGAAGGAACCCACTATGATACCAATTGTTGGTTTATTGGTCAATATTGAGAGGGGGAGGGTGAATTAGTATTTTTATATTTTTACTAATTAAACCACTTTTTAAATCTATCATTAAAAACACATAACAACAAGAATACACATAACACAACTTTAACGTGGAATCCTAATAGGGAAAACCACCAATATGTCCTATTACTTCAAACTTGTTATTTACAAACAATTTTTCTTGCTACTACAGATAAGGATGGTATTACACCTATTTAAAAGCAACTACTGGAAGGAGGTGACAACCCCTTGGTTTATCAGCCACTACTGAAAGGATGCTACGACACCCTATTTACCAGCTACCACTGGAAGGATGCTACGACCCCTTGGTTTATCAGCTGCTAATGAAAGGATTCTATGACACCCTATTTTTTCAGCTACAATTTACATGATGCTCCTACACCCTACTTACCAGCTTCTATTGGAAGGAGGCAACAACCCCCTGTAGGACTGTTTCCTTCCCTAGCGCCACCCTGCTACCCTAATATGTTTTTTGCAATATGTTAGATTTGTTTTTCCTCCATTCTCTATCACACCCACTGGTCTCTATTTTTTATCTTTTGATGTGGACCCCATGCCACCTCTCTCACTCATACCTCATTGTATAAGTACCTTCATGTTTCCTACAGATGCATCTCTTTATTCTGGAAACATACTCTTTCATAATCATGCCCTTTCAAATATGATAGTCACACCTTTTCAATAATCTATGATTAAGGATTTTTAATTAAATAATTAATTAAAACCTTCTTGTTCACTTCTAATCTATGATCTCCCTTCTTCTTGAGTCACAATATTTGTCAAACCAATGATTGTGGACTTCCTCTCCTCTATGAGTGGGAACACTATATCTTCAGATCTTTGAGCTTCTCTTTTTCTCATGCCTCTGGGTTTCTTTTCCTCCTTTGTGATATCTCTATGGAATATTCTCATCACAGGCTCATCTGTACATGTTTCTCTCACAACACACAGGCTTCACCTTCCATCTACGTGTTTCTTGTTGGACATTCTTCTTTACCATTTATGGACGCGCCTCTGAATTCATTTCCGCAACTCAACTTAATGTTTTTTGGTGCTTCCATAATATTCTTCTCCATAATCAATCTAGGTCATTGATATAATTTTGAGACTCTCCGGTATGTCGATCTAGCACATATATTTCCTCTTCAATATATTATTTCTACACCATGGTTTCCTCATCCACGATTCCCCACCGTTGATATTCGTAGGGAATTTTCCTGACCATTGATCTGATTTCTAAGTCTCTCTAGACCGTTGATGTAACGCATATATTTCTTCCTCGAATCATATTTCCATACAATAGTTTCCTCATCAACGATTCCCTGTCGTTGATATTCGTCGTGCGTTTTCCTGACTGTTGATCTGAAATAAGATGCAAATTGCGGTATGCAGAAATATAACATTTCCTCAAATCATATATTGACTTTCTGCAAGGGCCTTTCCATAATCTCCTTTCCTCAAGCTTCTTTCTGCAAGCTTCTTTCCACAAGCTCCTTTCCGCAATTTTTCATTTGCACCGTCGATCCTTTGCGGAGTCTTTCCCGACCTTCGATCTTCCAGATTGCGGGTTGTGGGTTCATTGAATCTTTAAACGTTATTTCCAAAATTCCTTTTGTTCATTTTTCTTTTACACCATCGATCTCTTTTTACTGGAACTAATCTCATCCTTTCGATCTTTCATATTGCGGGTTCATAGAATATTTAAATGTTATTTCCTCAATTCCATTTCCACATTTTTCTTCCACACTGTCGATCTATTTTTAACAAAGCTAATCTTGATCATACGATATTCAGGATTGTGAAACTTCATCCTTCAACTTATATTTTGTGTAATTGATACTTAAATGTCGGATCTCATGCAGGATGCTTCCTAACCGTTGGTTTTAGATCGAATGCGGATCTCGCCATGACTTTGTAGATCTGCATGATTTATTTTTCAGAAATCCTCTGGAATTGTTTCTAGCAGTTTTGAAGACTTATATACACAGAGAATTTCATCATCCCACTGACTATAAGGAATTTATAAACACTCTCGTAGATATAGTTTCTGTGAAGACTTTATAAACACTCTCGCAGATATAGTTTCTTTGATCTTTGATTGTTACATAGATTTTATCTCTCATTCATTTCATTCTTCTGAAGTTCCACTGTTCATTTGTCTAACCATCTTTGTCATTCATACTGCATCTCTAATTCCACTTGACCTTTGTTCTTTGTTTCATTAACCATTGTTTACATCATACCATTGGCACTGTCTTAGAAGTCTTCACATCAGTCATTCATGTTGTCTTATCATCCATGTCCATCTCATCCATTGCATTTGTTATAAATTAACTTTTATGACATCATCATTAGGACACCATCATATTCCAT
>LPNX011155419.1:186279-224960 GCA_001517045.1 Pseudotsuga menziesii
GTAAGTAACATAGTTGTGTGTTTTATTAATTTTTTTTATTTTTTGATTTTAGTTTATTTTTTATTTTTTGTTTTATTTTGTTTTCTTAAAATATTTGTCTTGACAAAAATGTTTTTACACATTTTTTTAATGAAGTTTAAAAATATAATTCTTTTACATAAGTTGTTATATAAGGTTTTTTACATAAGTATTTCACAAACATAGTTAAAATGTTATCTTTAATCTTGTTTTTTAAGTAAGAAAATTAGAATTTGTTATAATTTTTTCATCATAATTTTTTTTTTTTTTAATTTGGGTTAAAATTATATGAACAATTTATTTTGGTAGACTCTAATAAATGATTCCATTACGAATCACATCATAATTTCTTTGATTTTCTATGGTTATAGTAATTAAATTATTTATAATATTTTTTTTTGGTTTACTATGCAAGTTTCAAAAAAGTTTTAATTTATCTTTTTAAGAAAAAAAATATTTTCCCAATTTAGGGATTGATTTCAAAGTTTTATAAACAACATTATGGGATGTTTAGACCGTGGCTCTATTTTTTACCCCCAAAGAAAAAACATGTATACTGGTATCAATGCTTTGGTATTTGGGGGGTGTTTTTGGTGTTTTTTATGAAAAAATCATTGTTTTTATTGCTAGAGTTTTCATTCTTAGTATAAATTTCTCATTTCATAGTATAAATGGTTATACCTCCAAGATCTCCCCTTGAATATCAAAAGCACCAAGGTCATGGTCCCAGTAATTGATCAAATTCTCAAGCAATTGGCCCGCATGTTGGATGTACAGAATAACTTCAATAATCAACTTTACTGTAAAGCTTGCAAAGTTGGGCCATCTCATAGAGCATCTCAATCAATGTCTTCATGCTCTCACTCCCTCCACTCCAACACCACGTTGTGCCTGCCCCAATTAACCATTATCGATCATTAGAATCCATTTAATTCTTTAAATTTTGGGCATATGATAAACTTTTATATGTCACGTAGAACACGCGACTGTTCTTTTGAAATATCGTGTGTCACACACGGCTTTCTCTCGAGCAGGTCATGTGTAAAACACGTGTACGTGACTGCCATAGTTGCATACCCGCGTGTACTACGTAACCTTCTTAGGGTTGGCACAAAACATTTTTTTATTTCACAAAAATAAAAATTGAAGTGGATGAAATGAAGGAGAGGGGAAATCCAAACAACATGACACTTGTGGATTGTAAATTGGTCCACTAACTTGTCCTCATCGAGCAATCCAAGTTCAAGGTAAAATATTTCCAAATTAGGTAAAATAGTCAAATGGTATGTTTTATTTTAGTTTTTGAACTATATATAGAAAAAAATTTCATTTTTTTTGTTGATAGTCTATAGTTTGAAAATTATTTTTATAATTGAACTAATACCATGTCTTTTTCCCCAATGCAACAAGTTCGAAGTCTTTAAGAAGTTGTTATCCACTCATATAGGGTAGGATTTGGTCCTCCATACGTACTTTTTCATCTATACCTTATCTATTTTTAACCCTAGGATTACCTCTTTGACCACGGACTATGGTGTCTAACCATTTTTACCTTGTCTACATCATTGTTCCTTCGTGGATAGGGCCTCCTTTTCATGGGTACCCTAGTTTAGAACATGTTACTGTCTTCTGGTACCCATGTCACAATTGTGGTAGGTTTGAAGGAGCCTTCTTAGTAGTTTTTCATGACAAAATGAACCTTCATTTTTCATCTTTTTGCGAGCTATCCCTGTTTATAAGGCTCCCCTCCCTTATAAAGTTTCTTTAGGCCTAGGTCTAACTCCTCAAAAAAGACTTGACTACTGAGCAAACTTGTTCATTCAAACTCGTTAAGAATAAGTGAACGGGCATCCACATTGGTGGTAGTTTATCATTTTTTCCGACCATGTGGAATATTTACGAAAAAGGAGCACTCTCTTTTATTTGAAATTGAGAAGAGTATTCTTAGGAATAGGTTTATCACTTTTTCGGACCTGAGGGGCTAAACTTAAGGAAAAGTTACACCCGATATGAGCTTAGTTTTTTCTTTTTCAAGCTATAGACCCAAACATGAAAAATATTCCAAGCATACTTTATGTTTTTGTCATGCTCGCTAAAACCTACTGAATAAAGCATCGAGTTTACTATTGTAATCCCCATTTCTCATAATCAAATGGATCTTTCCAAGTGACCTTTCCTTCCTTCGCACTCGTTAAACTCAGGCTACATGCCGCTCTTGAAGGTGAATCAGTCTGATATTATTTTACCCCTTTTTCGGACCTTTCCAACTAAGTACGATAAAAGGTATATCTTAGTCTTTCAGGAGCTAAGAGAGTTCTTCTATGGATTATTTTATACTTTTCTGGACTCATGAGAATAAATTGTACTAAAAAGCACCTCCCTAGAGTCTTCTTTGGATCTTTCAGACTCTCTATTATAACTAGATGTTGTTCTTAGTTTATTTGTCTTATTTTTTCAAGCATTGGTTTACTATGATTTTACATTTGAAGTTGCTTTTGAGAATTTTTGGCAGTGAGTACTTTTTGCTTGATTTTATGCTTTTAATGGTTTCATTATTTCATTATTTTAAGGTTTGTTCCTTGGGCTTATTAGTTCATATATATATATATATATATATATATATATATATATATATATATATATATATAAGCTTTCAAAAACTTATAATAAAGTTTATTTCAAAATTTTAGCTTATGACTAACCCTCCTTTTTAAGCCTTGGTTAAAAAATATTCAAAAAATGATTCTTGTAGCAACTCCGTTTTTCCTGTATTTGACATTATCATTGGGAGCATATTACGAGGTGATGGAATTGAATTCTGAAAACGAAAAAGAGGTTTTTTTCCAAAATAGACTCATCCACAAAAACCTCTCTTAGTTTTTCAACATCTATTAGCATTTGGGAGATTCAAATTCATCGTTGTGCCCTATTTTTCAAGGTTTGAAAAATTTAATAATTTACTGTTTTAGTCACAAATTTGCAGCACCAATTTGTTAGAATAATCAACCCATAGTTAGCTACCTTAGACATTAATTAATCCAATTTTTGTCTTATTTTCCTAGTTTCCATATTCCACCTTATGCAAGTTGTCCTCCACAAATCCATAGTGGTCAAACTTGCTAATTTTGAATCATGAAGCGCTTGGGAAACCTCCTGGAATCAAATCTACTTTATTCCTGGCATCCCTAGCACATGTCTACCTTTTCTACTTTATTGCCTACTTTTTCAGTGTTTTAAGGCAATTGGGAAAGTTTGACTAGGTGAAGTTAACTTGTTTTTTGTCCTCCACATCCTCCACTCTTTTCTCCTATGAAAAGCATGTATGAGTTGTCCTTCCACCCGCTATTAGCTTTGCTAATTGTTTTTTCCAATTCATGAGCTCCTAGACAATTTTGGAAACTTCTTTATGCACCTATGGGGGATTTGCTTAGATTTAGTAAGCCTTCTTTTGACTAGATTCGAATGGCATATTCATGCATTCGAATACCTAATGTAATTATTTATTGTGGCAGCCTATGACTTTATAGGGTTGGCTATTGTACACTTATTCAATACAGATTAGTGTTCAGCTCCATATTCAGTCTCTTTTGTGAGTAATTTGCATGTGTAATTGGCAATTGTTGTGAGTGTAATTGTTCTAACACCTGGGTTTAATTTCCACATGGTATTAGATCCTTTTTAGATCGATTTCTCTCCTTCCAATTTGTTTTGCAGGTTCGACATCATTGACTGGGAGCATTCTGCTGACTGACGGGACAATTTCTGAGCTATGGATCAATCTCAAAAGATCATCTTGACTCCATTTAACTTCTTTGAATTGAAAGAAGATATGGAGATACTGTTGAGAGTGAAAGGCCTCTACAGAGTGACTATGGCAACAGAAGCAGAGCCCAATGTAGCTGAAGAGAAGATAAAATGGCACAACAGGAGGGATGAGGCCTATGGTCTCCTGTGTTTGAGCATATCCAGAGACCTCCTTTTCCATCTTGATGGATTGACATCAACGAATTAAGTATTGGATAAGCTTGTTGATCTTTTTGGAAACATAGATGACATAAGGGGACATCAAATTGAAAATGAATTGATCTCCCTGAGTCCAAATAGCTTTGAATCCCTGCAACTCTATTTTTCCAAGTTCAAAGCACTTGTTTTGCAGCTAAAACAATGTGGGATCGAAAAGAAGGATGATCAGTTGGTCTTGGACATAATCTCAAAGCTTGGCCCTGACTATTCAGTGTTTGTTTTGACCTTGTATGCCACAAAGTTGACAGCTCAAGCCTGGAAAATGCCTAGCCTTGCAGATTTCATGGAATCTCTCACACAAGAACAAGATAAATTGGTGATGATGGGCACCATCAAACCATCCAAAGACCAATATCTGGTTGCTAGAGATTCGAGGGTGGATTCAAAAAGCAAGAAGAAAGCTAAAAATCCACCTGAGCAAAAGAGAGACAAGAACAAGTCTCTAGAGGAGCCTCAAGGTTCCAAGAAGAACTGCCAGAAGAAGAAGAACAAAGGAGAAATGAGCAAGTGTGCATACTGCTATAAGGGAAATCATTCTGAAAGCTCCTGCATGAAGAAGCAAATAGACATGCTGACCCAACTCCTGGAGAATAATGGCATCTCCCTTCCAGACAGCTCAAAGAAGAGGGAAGGAGGATCAATTTCAGAAGACAGAGAGAGAGTTCATGCATTGGTGGCTGGCACATCAATCTCACCTAGTTTCATCATTGATTCTGGAGCTTCAAGACATATCGTTTCGACCAAGGAGGCATTCACCTCACTTGACATGTCGAAAGGTCCACCAATAGTACTAGGAGATGACTCTCTCACTGAAAGTTTGGGCAAAGGGAGGATTGATATTGACCATGGTAAGTTCAGCAATGTGTTGTATGTTCTAGGTCTTTCCTCTAACCTCTTATCAGTGTATCAGATGACCCACATAGGGTCTCCAAAGAAGGTCATATTCTCCCCTGATGAAGTTGATATCATAGAGATCTCAAGTGGTAAAGTCATTGCAAAAGGAGTTGCAAATCGTACTTCAAAGGTATACATGTTCTCACACTTCCTACCCTACTCAAACCCCTTTGCTCTTCTGATTCATGCTAATTAGGCAAGCAAGCTTTGGCATGAAATATTTGGCCACCTAAATTACAAGTATCTTTTTGATCTTAGTGAAAAATAAATGGTCATAGGGTTATCAAAGATTAAGTTTTCCAAAGGAGTATGTCAAGGTTGCATCCTAGGAAAACACCCAGAGCATAAATTTGAGAGAGCTAGTCATGAGAGAACCTCTGCACCTCTTGAGTTGATCCACAGTGATGTTGCTGGCCCATTTCCTCATATGTGAATGAGTCAGGCCAAATATGCATTGACTTTCATAGATGACTTTTCTAGGTATTGCTGGGTTTACTTCCTAAAACACAAGTCTGGAGTTTTTGGCCTCTTCAAAGTCTTTAAGGCTTTGGTTGAAAACCAGTCTAGGAGGAAACTCAAGGTCCTCAGATCTGACAATGGTGGTGAGTATGTCAAGTCTGAGTTTATTCAATATTGTGCATATGTAGGTATTCAGATGCAACATTCTATCCCTTACACACCACAGTAGAATGGTGTTGCTAAGAGGAAGAACAGGTCACTGAAAGAGATGGCAACCTGCATGATGGAGGCTAAGACTTTGCCACCAAAGTACTGGGCCAAAGCTATAAAATTTGAAGCCTATATCCCGAATAGGGTGCCTCATAAACAACTTGATGGTATGACTCCTTTCGAAGCATGGAGTGGGCACAAGCCAGATGTGACCCATTTCAGGATTTTTGGCTCAAGGGCTTGGGCTAGAATTCCAACAAAAAAGAGGAAGGATTTGCAGCCCAAAATCCAAGAGTGTCTATTTGTTGGATACTCTGAAGATTCAAAAGGTTACAAGATGATAAATTGGAGCACAAACAAATCCTTCATTGAAAGGTGTGTTCAGTTTCAAGAAGAGCCCCTAGCAGCAGTGGAAGTTGGAGAATCCTCTTCACCACCAAAACCTCTGAATGTAAGTGAAGAGATAGTTGAACATGCTGATTCTGATATGTATGATGATGATGATTTTATTGCAGATCCTAATAGTCCTACAAGACCAAAATGGGCAGCCAAGACCATTCATGCAGCTGGAGAACTAGCTGGAAATCCTAATGACCCTAGGAGGACTAGATCTCAATTTGAGAGTGCTTTGTGCATGAAAGATCCTATGTTTGCTAACAAATTATATCTGATGGTTGAATCAGACCCACAGACATATTAATATGCAGCAAAATATCCAAGATGGCAAGCAGCCATGAAAGAAGAGTTCAGCTCACTCCAGAAGAGCAACACTTGGGAGTTGGTTGATCTTCCCCCAGGGAGGAATCTAGTTCAGTGTAAGTGAGTGTACAAAACCAAATTTTCTGCTGATGGTTCACCTCTGAAGTACAAGGCCAGATTGGTATCCAAGGTCTACTCATAGGTTCATGGCATAGACTACAATGAGACCTTTGCACCAGTGGCAAAGATGGACTCCATTAGGCTAGCCTTATCCATTGCAACTTCAAAGCAATGGGAAGTACATCACATGGATGTGAAGTGTGCTTTCCTAAAGGGAGATCTCACTAAAGAGATATACATGCAGCAGCCTCAAGGATTTTCTACTAACCCATCTCTTGTGTGCAGGCTAAATAAGTCCTTGTATGGGATTAAGCAAGCTCCCAGGGCTTGGTATGCCAAGATTGATAGTTTTCTGCTATCACTGAATTTTGTTCGATGAAAATCAGATCCAAATGTCTATTTGAAGCTGATTAATAGTTCATTAATGATCATTGTTTTATATGTTTATGACCTTCTCATTACAGGAAGCTCAAAGGATGAAATTGCTTCCTTGAAAGATGCAATGAACCATGCCTTCTCCATGACAGATTTGGGGCTATTGAGCCAATTCTTGGGGCTCGAGATTGCTCAAACCAAAGATGGAATCAAAGTGCATCAGTCCAAGTATGCCTTGGATTTGCTGAACAAATTCAAAATGAAGGATTGCAAGCCAAGCAAGACTCCTTTCCTTTCAGGAGTGAACCTTAAAGAAGATGATTCTTCACCTATGGTAAACAATACACGGTATAGGAAATTGATTGGATGTTTGTTGTATCTTACACATACTAGACCTGATATTTATTATGGAGTAAGTGTGGCTTCAATATACATGGATCAGCCTCATGAGATCCATTGGAAAGCAACCAAAAGGATCCTTAACTTTGTTCAGGGAACAAGGACTCATGGGATCTTCTATAAAGCAAAATCTGATCTTGATTTGATTGGGTTTACTGACAGTGATTGGGCATGTGACAACATAGATAAAAAGTCAACATCAGGATATGTGTTCATGCTTGCAGAAGGGCCAATCATCTGGTCAAGCAAGAAACATAGTGCCATTGCACTCTCATCTACAGGAGCAGAGTACAGAGGAGTTGTAAATGCAACAACTCAATGTTTATGGTTGTAGGGGTTACTTGGAGAGTGTGTCTTCAAATCAGAATACTCAACTACTATCTACTGTGATAATCAGAGCACCATTTGAATCTGCAATGATCCATTTCAAAAACAGAGAAGTAAACACATTGAGATCCACATGCACTACATCAGACAGCTTGTGCATGATGGCACCATTCACTTACTCTTCTGTTCATATTCAGAACAAGTAGCTGATATCTCCACCAAAGTTTTTTGTGAGAAGACATTCAGCAATCTCAAATCACTCCTGAGGATTGCTGATCATGCTGTGAAGCATGAGTGATGACAAGATTTCCAAATTTTGTTTTACAGTCCATGTTTAAGGGAGGATTTTTTCCACTGGGTTTTTGCCTCTTTCCTTGGTTAAATGGACATGCAGTATGTAAAGGGTGACTAACCATTGTTGCTAGGCCCTATAAATTTCTGATATTTTACTCATAAGTTAGGCTTAAGGGGGGCTGTTAGAATAATCAACCCATATTTAGCTACCTTAGACATTAATTAATCCAATTTTTGTCTTATTTGCTTAGTTTCCATATTCCACCTTATGCAAGTTGTCCTCCACACATCCATAGTCGTCAAACTTGCTAATTTTGAGTCATGGATCACTTGGGAAACTTCCTGGAATCAAATCTTCTTTATTCCTATCCTCCCTAGCGCATGTCTACTTTTTCTGCTTTATTGCCTGCTTTTTCAGTGTTTTAAGGAAATTGAGAAAGTTTGACTAGGTGAAGTTAACTTGTTTTTTGTCCTCCAAATCCTCCACTCTTTTCTCCTATGAAAAGCATGTATGAGTTGTCCTTCCACCCACTATTATCTTTCCTAATTGTTTTTTCCAATTCATGAGCTCCTAGATAGTTTTGGAAACTACTTTATGCACCTATGGGGGATTTGCTTAGATTTAGTAATCCTGCTTTTGACTAGATACGAATGGCATCTTCATGCATTTGAATCCCTCATGTAATTATTTATTGTGGCAGCCTATGACTTCACAGGGTTGGATATTGTACACTTATTCAATATAGATTAGTGTTCAGCTCCATATTCAGTCTCTTTTGTGAGTAATTTGCATGTGTAATTGGCAATTGTTGTGAATGTAATTGTTCTAACACCTGGGTTCAATTTCCACACAATTCTGATCAATTTGAGGTGAATTTTTAAAAACAAAGAGAGGTTTTGTTTCTTCATGGACTCATTTAAAAATAACTCTCTCAGTTTTTGCACAAGTGTCCCAGATCAACATATATGGAGGCGTCTTTGAGACCCAAATTTTCAGAAATTCGCCAAATTTTCCCAAATCCGATTTGCTATTTTTAGCATAATTGTCTTTAAATATTTTGAGTTAGTATGTAAATAATTGATGTAAATATTTCAAATTTCAACCTAAAAGGTAGTTATGGAACTACTTTAACCTTATGGTGACAAAAGGAAGAGAAACATACAGTTTGGCCCTTGGGGGTTGGAATTTTGACTCAAGGAGAGGCTTTTGGAGCTGTGAGATCTCAAGATAGCACTTATAACGCTTATGTAAGTTGATGAATGTTATTGATTATATATAAACTCATAAGCCTTTTTACCTGTCATGCTGTTTCATTTATGATCTGGTTGATTTCTGAGTATAAAATTTCATTTCTTGTTTAAAGGTTTTGTTCTTGTAAATGCTTGTAGCTTGTGGGTGGAATTAGTATCTCATGTGTAATGTTTATCGCTTATTGGGATGTTTTTGATCCTCAGTAACTTGTGCATGATTTAGTTCTATATTAGCTTGTGAATGTTTATTACCTCCTTGTTGATGAAGTTTTAAACCAAAACCATTGTTGGGTGTTATAATGTTTAAATTAATCCACCTCTTATTTAATTATCAACCATGGTTGGTAAGCTTAGAGTTGACAAAAAATATATGCGAAGGTAGAGAGTGTCGTGTAAATATTTTAACAAACAAAATATCGAAAGATCTTTCAAAATGAAAAATTGAGTCAAACTTCCTAAAAATGCAATTAAGGTAACTAAACTGATATAAAAGATTAACTAAACAAATAATCTATCTTATAACTTCGACTGAAAAGATATAATCAACAACTTACTTATTCAAACGAAAAATTAAAGTGCAAGGAAGACTTAACTTATAAGCAACTAGAAAACTTAATAAGGAAAATTTAAAAAGAAGCAAGTAAAAAACTTAATAAAGAAATATCTTTAGGTTCTATCCTACAAGTTATTTCAACAATAACACAATCATTAAAAGACAACCTAAAAACATACTAAAGAAAACACTAAATCTCGCATGCAAACAAATAAATCAATTTAAAAGGAATAGACACAAAACCATACAACCATAAGACAAAATCAGAAACAGAACTTAAGAATAACTTAAACTACATTCAAAGTAAAAGAAGTAAGAAAAATGATAAAAATTTAATAAATAATTTAAAACAACTAAACTTTAACTTAAATGTTAAACAAAACTATTATTTAACTATTACAGACAAAGCATAATTCAACCATCAAAAAAATAGAACTGAAAACAATCTTAAAATACATAAAAAACACTAAAAATAGAACTAAGGGTTGAACGACGGACTGAACTGTGGGCCTAAAAGGGTGGCTGAATAACAGACTAAACATGCAATCTGAATGATAAGAAGCATAGTAAAAATGGTAAAAAACTAAACTAAATGAACTAATCTTCAGCTGAAGCCATGCATATGTAATTCTAATGCATTGGAACAATAAATAAACCTATTTAACAACAAATTAACCTTAAACTAATTCATGAACAAAATGAATCATTTGCATATCAAGCTAATAAATAAACTATAAATTAACTTGCATAAATTCAAAACAAGAAAGGAAATAACATAATTGAATCTATTCTAAATTCATGAAAACGACTTATTCTATATTCTTGAAAACAAAGACTAAAAGTAATGCTGGAAATGAAAATAACTGGAAAAAAAATGACTAAAAGAAAATAACTGAAAGCAAGATATGTGCACATATAACTAATTAACTTTTGAAATAAAACTAAGTTAATGTATCGCAGAAAACAAATAGGATAGAATTTACTATAATCTAATGGAGACAAACTAGAAATTAAACTAGACTAGATAAAATAGAAAAGAAACTAAGCTAAAAAAAGAAAATGAACCTATGGTTGATGAGGGGCCCTCTCAGCAATCAGGGGTGATGCCTGGATAACTTCCACTTAAACACAATCTTCAACAGCAATGCATACAACTCTTTATTCAGATAGTGGAATGGAAATACAAAGTTCAATAGTAAATTACAGCAAGAAATCTTCTCCTAACTCTGCTAACTGACTGATTTTCTAGCTAACTAAGCTCTCTCATAGAGGCTGATTTATATAATCATTTACAGGGGTGAGCAAGTCAACACTTTATTGGTCTACTCCTCTCTCAATTTAGTTGACCATAATGGAGTTTAACTAATCACAGGCCAATGCATAAACATTTTCCTTCTTCAACGCAAGTCCGGTTCTTTTCACTGGACAGCATACACACAGGTTCCTTCTCTAGTGCAAATGATCTGCATAGGTGGCGCACGACTCCTTCTTCAACGTGAATGTGGAATGGTAGTGAATCAAGGAAGTGTACATGGTAGGTCTTCTATAAAACAGGTCTTTCTATTCTTTAAACGTACAAACTGGTTGTAGTTTGGAGTCGAGCAGGGGAGGCCACAAGCGATCCTTCTAGGGCATGAGTTGAATGCATCAATCTAGCACATGGATGGTTGATATGGTGGCAAGCAAAGGAGAACACAAGCTGGAAAACACTCTAGAACATGGCTTCATCACCCAAATGCATTGATAACATAACGTTTGTAGTTGTTTCACGTTTTAAATGGCTAACATTAATTCTCGGCATCGCGCAGTCTGATGGGCGATCTGGACGATGTGCTGAATGGAAGGCTGGGATGTGAGTTGGATATGATGGGAGTCGATCTAGGAATAATGGAGTGTCTATCTACTAGTGTGTTTCAGGACTGGAGTCTTCACCCAAAAATTTTGACATCTGGAAAACCACCAGCAAGTTTCACGCAACGGGTTGAATGACGAGCTGGACGTCAAGCTAGACATGCTGTGCAAAAAGTAGGATGAATGCTTTTTGCATATTAACTTGGACCAGAAGGATTATAAAACTTGTAAACAATTATATAAACTAATTAATACATCGATTCTGCTTTAATAATGTTATTTTTAATTGATTAAACCATACAAATGATAATAATAAATTAATTTTATAAAAACCTTAAAAACACTCATACCTGAAGTTGAATAATAATCTGCGTGACATAAAACATAAAAAAGATGATCAAATATGTATTTAAATGAATATTTTATCTACCAAAAATGATAACAAATCAAGGATCAACATTCCCCCAAACGAGAGAAATGCCAGGTCCCACTAAGTAAAAAGAAAGAAAAACAATTTAGGAAGAAGGCAAACTACCATCTACCTTCAACTTGGCAGATGAAGAAGGTAATTTAAACTTCACTTTCTTAACCTGTAACTTAAAAATAACATATTTTTCATGTCACATATTTATATGAAAATTAAAAATGACTTTAATGGATTTTTCAACATTCTTAAATAAACAGCTTTTAGGTTTAAAATAATTTTATCATCTATAAGGTTTTGAAATTAATTCAACCATGTCCAAAGTAAAACTTTGGATAGGTTGAACAAAAACATAAATCGCATCTTGAATAGCAAGAAGATTAATCATCTTCATGCATAATTATTTGGATAAAAGGATAGGCTTATTAATAATAAAATGATATGGAAGTAAAAACTATTGCTTAAAAACAAAATTTGGTTGGCAAATTTTAGTCACCATTTTTACTCAGGTTTCTATTTGATATTTCATTTTCCTTCATTTGATTCTTGATATGGTAATACCATATTGAATTTTGCTGTAAAATATGCTTCAAGCTATAGCCAAATTCCACTGTTTATATTCCTGAAAATACTTATCATTTGTTACAGATAAAGATATTTATCAAAAATAAAAATAATCTAATTTTTCAAATCAAATCCATGTTCCCCCAAACCAAAGAGATGGCATGTCCTCAAGCCATACAGAGAGAAGAAATGGTTGTTCCAAAAAAAATAGAAAGAATGCTAGCATGCTAATTCGTTGTAAGGAAAATTAACGAGTAAATGGAAATGGTTCAAAAATGTATATTTATGAAAAATAAAATAGTGCTTAGAAATACCATGTAAAATGAGAATAAGATAATTAAAAGAAAACCATAGAAAAAACTAGCCATCCATGTCTAATTGTAAATATATCTTGTCATCATCAAGTATTTCAAGTGTACCCCGGAGTGTGTGAGATTTAGAGCTATAGGTCCCATTTCTAAGATAATGACATCTTAGATATATGCAGAATTTGATGGCTAGGAAAAAGACAACTTAGAGCAATTCTCAAATGACAATATAAACAGTTGGCCATGACATAATGTTTTTGAATTTTTTTTCATATATTATCACTATTTGACGAACTATGTGTATATTGGTATATTAACCAGATATCATTTACCAGATAATGCCCTGCTGCCAGCAGGCCTGTTCAGTACCCTGGTGGGTTTATCTTGGTACCATGAAAGCATAGCCTCGCTACCAGTGAGCCTATTCAGTACCTCAAAGGGTTTACTTGCATTTATTGAGCTTCCTGTTATAAGGTTTTTACTTAGCATTGATCCGTTTCCAGCAGGATTTTTCAGTACCCCTGTAGGTTTGCCTTGTATAATGATATTAAAGATATGAAATCCAATTGGTACTAGAGCGTGTTAATTCCTACTAAACACATAATTCATTTTTAAAAAAAAGTTATAAGTAATTTCATAATGGCCAAACTCATAAAACATGTCAAAAGAGAATAACTGAAAGTTGTTCTTTAACATAACAGTCCTTCTTCTTTATAAAGTAAAGTAATGTTCCCCACAAATAAAAAATCCACTTACTTTCAAGTTATCACAAAAATACTCAAGAGACAAGTTTTGATAATAAGTATAGGATGAACTAGTAATCCATAGGAGAAAAATAGAGATGTGAAAAATATGATAATGAAAGTGGGTCTTATCAAGAAACTCTTTAAAAGAATAAATAAGAAATATACATGTCTGAATCAAAATACAAAAAACTATATGAATCATAACAAAATTGGCTAAGTATGATATATAAAGGATTTATATGTAAAATTTATCCGTATAAGCTGCAAATTTCTAAAGTACCCTAAAAAGGATTAAAATACCTGATAAGTATTTACCATACTTTCCTTGTCTAAATATTATTCCGTTAGCTTCTTATAGAGATAATATATTTGTAATCATTGCAAACCAACTTGTTACATTGAATCAATTTATTCATAAAGACATACAAGTGAAAGAGTGTTGTATAGACAGCTTACTAGAAATGACTCTTATTTATTCAAAGAAACAAGCACATATGTACATATATATAAATGATAATAACCCAAAATATTTCAAGGATCAGAAGGAGGAGGAATAACTTTCCCTTCAACTAATTCCATTTCATTTTGTTGCAAAACATTTTGTATGAAATCCTGTTTAGATGTCCGTTGGTGATAGAGCCTAAGTCTATGTCTATTTACTACAAAGGAAATTTCTGAGCCATCAATTGTTTTAATTTTTACTGATCCACTGTCAAAAGCTATAACTACTTCGTATGGACCCATCCAACAGGTCTTTAATTTCCCTTTAAAAATTTTAAATTGTGAATCGAACAATAGTGCCCAATATCCAGTATTAAACTACTTTTGCTTAATAAATTTATCATGCCATGTTTTTCGTTGATTCTGTATTAACATTGTTCTTTGAAGTGCACCTTACCTAATTTCGTCGAACTCATTAATTTGTAATATTCATTGTTTCTGTGCTTCATCCAAATTCATGCCTAATTGTGCTGCCATATGAAAAGTTTTAACTTGAAACTCAATAGGTAAAAGGACTTGTTTTCCATACACCAACTGTTAGATTTTTATCATATAAGCTACCATTATGATCTTAGGATATTTAACTGAGAGAATAACATGCACAACAATAAAACACAAGCACAACACAAGAGACAAGAGACACAAAGAATTTTCCTCGGGGAAACCATAAAGGAGAGAAACCTGCAACTTCCTCAGAGATAGAATCAACACCAAAGGTAAAACCCGAAAACATAAAGATGATCTCCCAACAGCTTCTCCTCTCTCACACATGTGCTTTAATGAGTGAGTGTGTGTGTCCTAAATAGAGAGACTCACTCTATATTTATATTCTTCCATTCACTTGGAACCCACTCCATCATGTCGGCCTCACTTAACAATTACTTACTAGAGTCGACATCTCTAGGAGTGTCTAATAACCCTAGTGCCCCACCACTTGTGGGGACTTTGCCTCCTCCGACCAATAGGAGGGTAACACAATGGTGGGGACTATTTCCCTAACTTACAATGATTCACCTAGGGTCGACTTCACTATAATAGTCTAATAACCCAAGGGCCCCATAACTGTGGGAACTTTAACCGTTGACCAATAGAAGGGTTACCCACAATGACTTGACATGACTTTCTCATTATAGAAACTTCCCAGAATAAAGATCAGGGTACGACATGACTCAAGTACATCACAAATACATCCCGAAATAAACATTGGGTTACAATACAAAAGAAATATGAATGAATACATTTTGAAGTTACAATTACATCAACACTCCCTCCTAACTAGGAAGGTATTCGCTCGACATAATTTATCAGCACAATTATTCTTCTCTCTATCGTCAGAATCATCATTGAGTTCTCATCATCTTTGTCTTCAATTCATATTCATCTTCAAGTCATATTCATATGGATCTGGATCATCATCACTGTATCTGGATAATCACTAGATCTAGATCATCATTACTATATCTAGATGATCATCACTGGATTTAGATCATCACTCGATCTGGATCATCATCACTGGATCTATATCATCACTCCATCTAGACCATCATCACTATATCTATATCATCACTCGATTTGGATCATCACTAAACATCATCACTTGATTTGGATCATCACTCGATCAAGATCATCACGGCTGGATCATCATAAATTGAATCTGGATCATTACTCGATCTGGATCATCATCACTAGATCTAGATCATAACTCAATCTGGATCATCATCACTATATATAGATCATCACTTGATCTAGATCATCATCACTGGATCTAGATCATCATTGGATTTGGACCATCACTAGATCTGGATCATCACTGCTGGATCATCACTGCTGGATCATCATCACTAGATCTGGATCATAACTCGATCTAAATCATCACTGGTGCTATCTCATGATTCTTCTTGTCAGAGGAATTTCTACAGAGCCAGCCCTTTTTCATGCTGGTTGTAGGCCTTGCTCCTATGTAGGTCTTCTTCAACACTTATATCTAACCTACTCATCAGAAAGGCACAGTACTCACATCCATCCAGGCTGGAACACATCCTTCTCACAATGATGGAATAGTTCTGCACTTCCATCCAGGTTAGAACACATCCTGCTCACAATGATAGAATACTTCCTCACTTTCATCCAGGCCGGAACCACATTCTTCTCACAATGATGGAAGAACTCTGTTATTCCACCCAGGCCGGAAGCACATCCTGCTTATAATGATGAAAGACTCTCATCCAGGCTTGAACACATCCTTCTCACAATGATGAAATATTTCTGCACTTACATTCATCTAGGTGGGAACACATCTTGCCCACAATGATGAAAAGGCTCTGCACTTACATCCATCCAGGAAGGAACACATCCTGCTCGCAATGATGGAAGGGATATGCACTTACATCCATCCAGGTGGGAAGACATCCTTCTCACAATGATAGAAGGGCTCTGCACTCACATCTAATCTTATAGGAACCAATCCTACAGTCATATCAGAATGGCCCCCAGTCCTCCTTGACTGAGCTACCTGGTAACCGACCAAGTGCCTCCATTCTCCTATAGAATGGCAGTTTCCCTTACATCTGACCTGCTCGTCAGAATGGCCAACAAACATCTGACATGGAAGGAACTTAATCCTTTAGCCATGACAGAATGGTTCAACCCTTACATATGATCAAGTGGGAACACATCCCTCTATCACATCAAAATGGCTTCTCAGTCCTAGACTGAGTTTTCCTGGCACCTCACCAGGTAGCTCCATTCAAAGAATGGAAATTTCCCTTACATCTGTCCTACTCGATAGAATGGCCAGCACTCATATCTGATATGGAAGGAAGCAATCCTCTGACCATGACAAAATGGCTCAAATCTTATATTTGAATTACTCGTCAGAATGGCTATGGATCTCAGCACTCATATCTGACATGGAAGAAACCAATCCTCTCACCATGACAAAATGGCTCAGCCCTTACATCTGACCATGGAAGGAACCAATCCTCTCACCATGTCAGAATGGCTATGGGACTCATCATTTTCCCTTGGAGAAAATATCAATCTGGAGAACACTAAGCTTCTCCCTTAAGTACTCAAACTTCACCCTGCCTAATGGCTTCGTCAACACATCAGCTATCTGTTCCTCCATCGCAACATACTGGAGCTTCATTTCTCCCCTTTGCACCATATCCCTGATGATGTGATACTTGATCTCGATATGCTTCGACTTTTCATGGAACATTGGATTCTCTGACAACTTCACGTAACTCTGGTTGTCACAATGTATACAAGTAGCATCCAACTGGAGATAAAATAAATCAGACAGTAGATTCCTTAGCCATACTGCCTCACAACTAGTTGAACAAGCTATGACATACTCTGCTTCAGCTATACTCAGTGCCACACAAGATTGCTTCCTGCTAAACAAAGAGATCACACCTAATCCCATAATAAAGAAATACCCTGAAGTGGTCTTCCTATCGATGGCACTACCTGCCCAATCTGAATCAACATAACCCTCCAAGTTAATCTTCTCATTCGCATCGTACTTGAGCCCATAATCAATTGTACCCTTCAGGTACCTTAGAATATGCTTTGTAGCAATCAAGTGAACATGTCTTGGATCTATCAAGAACTGGCTCAAGATGTTGACAACAAAAAAAATTTATGGTCTCACGTTTGTTGGATACATCAAGGACCCAATCATCTGACGATATATCATAGCATAAACTGTGTATGATGAAGCAACACTTAATAGCTTCAAGTTCGATGCCATAGGTGTGTTCATGCAGTCCATCATCTGGAACCTATTCAAGATCTCTACTGCATACTTCTCTTATCCACACCTCCATGCCTATAAAATAGTGCATCGACACATAACAGGAGCATCACTGGTCTTCTGCCTTCAACCTTGAGGCAAAGGTTGGAATCCACTGTACTCTCTATAAATCCTAGAGCCATCAATAATTTGTCCATCCTATCGTACCATGTCGAAACACAAGATCTTTTGTAGTCACTCCTTCTGAAGCATCATACTCCCTCTATCTTTCGGACTCTATGCACTGAAACATTCTGTACCAGAGTGACAAGTAGCTTCCTATGCTACTAATCTTCTATGTATCCATCTAGGATCACTGGATACCAAGATCCTCTATCTAGAACTTTTTCAAAAGTTCTTCTCACACCCATCTGTAAGCTTGTTATCCTCTATCAACCTTGTAGCATAGGTTCAGATATTCATCAAGCTCATTATGTATGTGTTATCCCACAATGTTTCCATCTACTGCATGATGGAACTATGGAATTCTCTTCACGTATCGATACTATAATATAGACATCATTCTTCTTGGAATTCTTCATAGCTGGAAGGTTTTGCATCAATGATGTCACTACATTCATCATATTATTCTTCATCTTGAACTGTCGTCACTTGTTCTTTGGAACAAGTCTCATCCTTCTTTTCTTGTAGGCGATTATGTATGTGATCTTTCCTACAAGTCAAATGCATTTGTATGGTTAGAAACATTTCATAAGGAATATTCATACTGGAAAATTCTTATGCATAAATATGTGATCATGCAACTACTTCAGCCAATACAACATTCATCCATATCTCACGAAATGTTTCTCGATGCCTTCCATCTCTACCAGGACAACATTGAGATTGTGCACTAATCCAATATGTCAGCAAAGAGGTTTCATTTTAGATAAGTAGAAATGGAGTGTTTGTATAGCATCATGAGCTACTTACCTGTCACATGCATATTAGTAGTATACTATCGTTAATGCAAACATCCTATCATGCATAACACATCAATTGAATATAAACAAATGCATAACAAAACAATATCATGAAATGACAATTGAATACTTATCTTTATTTGTTTCGTGGGTAGACTCCTTCTTGAGCCTTTAGCTTCATCGTCTTCTTCATTCATAATAGGATCGTTTCTTATCCAAAAGCTAAGATGGATAAGAGGTTCTTCAAGAGTTCAGATCTTCATATTTCTCATCGCTTGAGGGATCTTCTTTGGATGGTAAGAGCTTGATCTTTAGCTGCTCTCACCTTCTCCTCTCAAGCTTCTTCTTCTTGTGTGTTCTCTTCCCAAAGTCTACTGAAGGTAATCACACATTCCTCACATGAATGAATCCCATGATCCTGGGAGGCCATTCAAGGTGGCTATCACCACTTCTACATTCTTCACGTCTTCTTTTACCGCTTCAAGTTGTTCTTTGATTTGAGAGACCCTAGTAAAGTATCACTGTATGGTCTCTGCATTCTGGATCTTCACATTCTTCAACTAGTTTCTTAAGGTCATCTTTTGAAGTATGTTCTTCCCTTCAAATATCTTGGTAAAGGAATCAAACATCTTCAGTGTCTTTAGGGAAGACACTTGTGGTACAAGTTGATCCGTGATTGAATCAACAATGATCTTCTTGGCCTTGACCAAGTTCTTCTTGTGTAAGGATTCTAACCTCATCTCCCTCTGGAACTGGAACCTCTCTACTCATGTAGGTGTCCAATTCATTTTCTTCAGAGAGATCATATACTTCCATACTTGGAAGTTTTAAACTTCACCAAGCTTATCATCAAGCGGATGTGATAGATCACTTTGAAATGAGAACCTCAAACGAAAATATCAAAAGATTATATCTTACCGATTTGAGGTGTCCATCCTGGTTCTGGAGATGGCTGATCTAGGGTTTGTCATAGAAACCCTAATTTTTAAAACTTGGAATATTTCAAATCTGATTGGATAGACAGATATATATCTTCAAATGGATCTATCCAATTTACTCCTTTTCTGAAAACAGTGGAGGGAAGCTCCTGGAAGAAGAAGCCCTAGTTTTCTAATTTCTTTTGCAGAAATGCCTGTCACTATTTCTATGATATCTCCGAAATTACTACTCCTCTATGCCTAAAATTTCTCATTAAGGTAACCTCACATGTCCCTGATCCAACACCATAGTTTTCATCAGAATTTTTTTCACCAATTGGGATGTATTATTCTTTTTCCCAAGGCGACTTGTTACAGGACTGTTCAGAATAGGGAAGTTGTATGGACTTCCACGTGTCACTATTTCATCTTCTAGGTCTGAAATTTGGATCACAGAAATTATAGTCCATTCCCTTTCTATAAAAGCTTCAGGAATTCCATTTGGACCTCTTTATCCCAAGATATAGAAATTCTCCCCAGGTGTCATGTTTAGAGATGGATTCTGGAAGAGGCTGGAACCCTAACTTGGAGGGATCATATCTCTCAGAATATAGCGAATCGGAGGCTGAATTTTGGATAACGTGTTCATAAGGATTTTATCTTCTTCCCTTGAATGTTTCAGCTCCTGATCCTTTGCCAATCTAGCAATATAGTGAATGTACCAAAGCTTATCCGTTTTAGTATTTAGGGTTTTTATAGCTTGGGGTCAAACTAGGGTTTGACTTTCCTAGAGTTTCACCCAACCAAATTTCTTGATCCAGGTCTCTAAAATTCGATTTTGATGAGGATAAAAATCCTATGCTGGACTCACTATAAAATTTCTCTTCTGTAGAAATCCCTAATTTCTGCATTGAAAACTGAAAATGCTCAAAATCGAATTCTGCTTCGACAGAAAGATGTGCCCTTTAATGGAGAGTAATCCTAGCATACTTTTGCTAATGGATTGTGGAGAGAGACCCAAAAATTAAGAATACCTAGCTTTTGCAGCTACATAATGTCTTCTTCTCAGGTTATCTCTGATACCATGTTAGATTTTTATCATATAAGCTACCATTATGATCTTAGGATCTTTAACTGAGAGAATAACATGCACAACAATAAAACATAAGCACAATAGAAGAGACAAGAGACACAAAGAATTTTACTCAGGGAAACCATAAAGGGGAAAACCCCACAACTTCCTCAGAGATAGAATCAGCACCAAAGGTAAAACCCAAAAACATAAAGATGATCTCCCGACAGCAGCAGTCTCTCTTTCTCTCACTGAGAGAGATTCTCCTCTCTCACTCATGCGCTCCAATGAGTGAGTGTGTGTGTCCTAAATAGAGAGACTCACTCTCTATTTATATTATTTCGTTCACTTGGAACCCACTCCATCATGTCGACCTCACTTAACAATTACTTACTAGAGAATACATCTCCAGGAGTGTCTAATAGACATAGTGCCCCACCACTTGTGGGGACTTTGCCTGCTCCGACCAATAGGAGGGTAACGCAATGGTGGGGACTATTGCCCTGACTTACAATGACTCACCTAGGGTCAAATTCACTAGAATATTCTAATAACCCAAGGGCCCCATAACTGTGGGGACTTTAACCCTTAACCAATAGGAGGGTTACCCACAAGGAATTGACATGACTTTCTCAATATAGAAACTTCTCGGAATAAACATCGAGGTATGAAATGACTCAAGTACATCACAAATACATCCCAGAATAAACATCGGGTTACAATACAGAAGAAATACGGATGGATACATTTCGAAGTTACAATTACATCAACACTAACTCATAGGGGGTATGTCCAGTAGTGTTTCTCCATGATATCCTATAGGCTTATAAATCCTCAGGGAGTCTATTTGCCCAATATTTATTATGTAAGTGAATGGTCTTAGTTAATATGGATTCTAATACTTTATTAGTTGGTTCTACTTGACCATTAGCCTGAGGGTGATAAGGTGAAAATTTGCAATGTCGGATGCCATATTTCCTAGCAAGTTCTTTCATTAATTTAGAAGTAAATTGAGTACCTTGATCTATGACAATTTCTCTAGGTACACCAAACCAGGTGAATATTTCTTCATATATAAATTCTACCATCGATTTATCTGTGGATCTAAATAAAGATTTAGCTTCTACCCACTTGGTGACATAGTCTGTACAAATTTAAGATATATTTCTTTTTACGAGACATGGGAGAGATTGGTCCTACAAAATCAAGAGCCCATTTCTCAAAAGGTTCAATCATGACTTGGGGTTGTAAAGGAATTTGATCGGATGATGTAGGTCTACCCATTATTTGGCAACTATCTTATCCTTTAACATATTTGGCAGCATCCTTAAAAATGCTTGGCCAATAACAACCAGAATGTAAGACTTTATATGTTGTCCTCTTATCAGAAAAATGTCCTCCACATGGTCCATCATGACATGCATGGAGGATGTTTGTCATTTCATCCTCCCACACACATTGTCGAATAATAATATTGGGACCAGTGCAGAAGATATCATTATCAACCCAAGAATAATTAGAACTTTGAACTATAATACGACGCTTCTCATGTGGAGACAAATGGTTTGGTATTTTCCCCGTTGCTAGATAATTGGCAATATCTGCAAACCAAGGGGTTTGAATAGATATAACAAATAGATGTTCATCAGGAAAAGTGTCATCAACTGGTTTAGTATCGTGTTCATGTTGAATACGGGAAAGGAAATATGCTACGATATTTTCTTTACGAGGTCGATCAATGACGGTAATGTTAAATATTTGTAATAAAAGAATCCACCGGGTCACTCTACCATTGGTAATTGGTTTATTCATCAGAAATCTAATGGTGGAGTGATTAGTATGCACAAAAAATTCATAACCTATGATATAATGACAAAATTTATTAATAGAATAAACTATTGCCAAAAATTCCTTTTGGTAATGGTATAATTTAATTCGGAAAGGGTCATATTTTTGCTAATAAAGTAGATGGCATAAGGTGCTTGTCCTTATTTTTGGTTGAGGACTCCTCCTATGGTCGTATCATAGGCATAAGTAGATATGTGAAAAGGAAGGGACCAATCAGGACCCCTAAGTATTGGTTCCACCGATAGTTTAGCTTTTAAGATTTCAAAAGCATTTTGACAAGATTTTGTCCACTATAATTTTGAGTCCTTTGCAAGTAACTTAAACATTGGTGCAACTATTTTAGTAAAATTTTCAATAAAGCGGCGGTAATAGCGTGCATGACCA
The DNA here is from genome assembly GCA_001517045.1 of Pseudotsuga menziesii. Lineage (NCBI taxonomy): Eukaryota > Viridiplantae > Streptophyta > Pinopsida > Pinales > Pinaceae > Pseudotsuga > Pseudotsuga menziesii. Next base: position 209,236 of record LPNX011155419.1, read on the forward strand.
AGGAATATTCTTACCTCTTTTTGGGTTTTTGGAGAGGCAGGTCCAACTATTACTTCGATATTAGCAGGGTCTACCTTAATTCCTTGGGAATAAATATGGTGTCCTAAAACTATACCTTATGTTAGTAACATTTTACACTTTTCATGACTAAGGGCTAGGTTTGTCTCTTGACATCGGATCAGAACTTTATCTAGGTTGTCAAGAGCTTCTTGAAAGGTGTTACCGTAGGCTATGAAATCATGAATATATACTTCAACATAGTCATGTATAAGATCAGAGAAAATTCCTAAGACTGCTCTCTGAAAAGTGGCAGGTGTGTTACATAATCCAAAAGGAAATACTCGATAAGAAAATGTTCCCCAAGGGCATGTAAAAGTGGTCTTATCCTAATCTTAAAGTTCTATTATAATTTGATGGTATCCACTATATCCGTCAAGAAAGGAAAAGTATTGTTTACCTGACACCATATCTAACACTTGATCAATAAAAGGAAAAGGAAAGTAGTCTTTCAAAGTAGTTTTCTCAGTTCCCTAAAATCAACACAAATACGCCATTTCCCTGTAAATTTCTTTGGAACTTCTACTAATGGAGATACCCATTTAATGTTGGAAATAGGATAGATAAAACCAGCAATGAGGAGTTTTCGTAATTCTTCTTTTACTATATCCTTTAGAGCAGGATTCATCCTCCTCTATGGATGCCTTACAGGTGATATTCTTGGATCCATATAAATATGGTGAATACAGGTATCAGGGCGTATAACCTTCATATCAGTGTATTCCCATGTGAATGCTCCAACTTGTTTCTTAAGAACTTTAAGTAGCTGTGCTTGTTGGTTTTCACTTAATTTGGCGTTTATATGTAAGAATTTTTCAGGGACAACCTCACAAGGTATGGTATATGGTCTTGTATGCTCTTCAATTGTGAAGAGACATGGTGTTTTATGTAAACATTGAGAGAGCCATATTCTCTTGAAACTCATCTCCAAAAATATGATCAAGTTGAGCAAAGAACTAAGGGAAATATATACAGGTTGTTGAAGAGACAAATTGGTTTAATACATTCTTAGTGTTTTTCTCCTCAAGTGCTAAAGAAAAATCACTAGGAAGGGTGAGATCATCAAAGTATTCATCACCAAAAGAACAATTTAACCACCATGAATTTTTAGTTATTGGTTTTGCTGAGGGGTACAAAAGAAGTCTTTATGTGGACAACCCATTGGAAATAGTCATCTCTCCATCCCTACACCTATAAAAGCATTTGCGGTGGCTAACCATGGTCTTCCCAAGATAATAGGATGTTCTTTAGAATGATCCTTTGATTCTATGACCATAAATTCGATAGGGTATTCACATGAAGCTACTGATACAACAATGTCATCTAGGACTCTAGAAATTTTTACCATAGTGTGATCTACTAGTTCTAGGATGGAAGGGGTAGGTCGAAGAAATTGTCCTAATTGTAAAACTTTTAAAACTTCAGTGGTCATCATGTTAATAGTGGATCATAAATCGATTAATGTATTCTCTATGGCAGTGTTGTTTCTAATTACAGTCACTACTGGGGTTCTTGGATTTGTATATTTTGCAATCTGGGACTGACCTATCATACATTCAGACATTATCCTATAACATGAATTGTAAGAGGGTCCTTTTTATTCTTTCATGGGCGTTTAATACATAGCTCTTTTATTGCCTTACTATAGATAGGTATATATTTGATAGCTTGTAATAGAGGGATCTTAATACAAATGTTCTTTAATTCATTAAAAATGTTATACTCCGGATGAACTACAAGTTTTTCTATTACTAATATTTCTGGAAATGGAGGAATTCTTTGCTCCTGAATAGGTTCTTGTGGAGGATAGGTGTGTACTGGAACCTTTGGAATGGTCACATCCTCGAAAATAGCATCATTCTCAGGTTCACTTGAATCTTCTTCTTCATCATTTGGTTCTTGAATTATGACTGATGACTTGGGTTTACTATTCACAACTCTTCTCGATCGTAATTGAATTTCATGTACAAGTATAGTCGAGATAAGGTATGAGGGAAGATTTTGCAACTTGTTGGCCTGATTTTCTGACTAGGGCCAACTAAGGAGAAATAGTCCACACAAAGTGCTTAAAACAACCCTCGGTGTGTTTAGGATGACTAAATATCGCAAATTATCATCTCCTGCTACCAGCTAAATTTATCCTCTTAAGGAGAATATAAAAACCCAACAAAATGTATCTTGTGTTAATATAAAGTTTATTTATCCCTAATGTTACTTCTTAAGTTTAAATCATCCTAAACTTGCTTTCCTAATGAAAGTATCTTGTTTTCTTTGGTTTTTGTTTTCAATTTCTAGTTAAAGAACTATTTTAAACTTAAAATAAACAAAATAATCTAATTTAAATCCTATTTAACAGTTATTAAAATTGAACTAAATTAAAACTATGTATTAAAACTAACTAACTACCCTATCTCAGTTGAGGGCAAGTTTAATAGACTAAATCAACTATCAATTGATGATAAGTATATATGAAAGGAGAATAATTCCAATTCAGTAAGAAAACTTAACAAAATTGAAACTAAAACAAATTTCTGATTTTATAAATTCTATCAATGAGAAATATTGAAATAAGAAATTGCTTCAATATTTAATAGTTATAGCTATCAAAAGATAATTAATACTCAGTATTTCGATACTTGAAAAATAATGATAATTAGCTAACAATTTTAAAATATTTTTTACAATACAAATATTTAAAAAATATATCAGCAAATGTATAAGTAATATCAAACAAATAAATATCTAACAAGCAGTTAGATTAAGTCTTTACAAATTATCCATGAATCACAACCAAGCATGATCATATATATATAAACTAAGAAAATAAAATACCAGACTATATATATATATATATATATATATATATATGTTTCAAAAAACATTTATCATAAATGATACCAGTTCCAAGAAACAGTGCTTCTGAGAGATCCAAGAAACATATAACTTCTTTCGAATACCCACAAGTGAAAAATCTCAAGTCTCAGTATAATTATTTTCATACAAACTCCAACGCCATTTACAATAAGTCTTTCGGAGTTTTATAAGAAAGAATAATAACTTCCTTTCCTTATTCTATGCAACTAAAACTAAAAATAAACAATAGAGCCTATATGATCGAACATCTAGGACCTATCACATTTAATTATCATCATCTTCAATAGTGCACCTGGCATCTGAATCATCAATCCAATAACTGCTTTCTCATCCTCAAATGTCGATTTGTCCATACAACAACTATTATTTGACATCTAGCATCTAGATCACTCAAGCTTGAAACAACTTCATCAATTAATGGAAAAATATAAACGAGAACAACACCATCAAAATCGAGGATCCATATGACACCTGCAAAAATAAATTAACCATGCATGAGTTTTATAATAAATAATAAATCTGAAATAACAAATTTAATTAAATGATGTGCAATTCCTGCATAATCTATGATTCTGTGGGCATGCTAATTACCTGTTTTTTTATTTCAAAAAAGAAACAAAAAAAACTCAACAACAGTAACAATTTTCAAGGTGTACTTCCGAGTTTGATAACTCGACGAGCCTCAGACATTTTAGCCCTTAACTTTATGTTTTCAATTTTATGTTTCTCTTCACGCTTCAAGAACTTCCTGTTAGTAGAAATACATGATCTTTTCATAGTTTTCAACCTATCTTTCTTCACTTTCAAATCATGCCATCGCTTAACCGAGGTTAATAACTCACTTCTCAAGTTTTGAACTTCATCTTTCAATACAATGGAATTCGATTCATACCTCTTCATTTTTTCTTTCAATTGATCAATTTGTTGTTTTAATTTTATAGTCTTCATGGTACTTCTAAGTGTCTACTCTAATGAAGAATCGTTATTCACTGCAGATGCTATTTTGATCCCTATATCGTTTTGCAGAATTGGAGATTGATTTTCATTAGAATCATCATTCAGAGATCCAATAGAATCATCAATTTTATCTTCACACTCCTATAATGATAAATATACTGAACCATAATCCCCTTCTTCACTTAGGATTTCGATCAATGGCAAATCTCAGGCATGCAAAGGTTCTTTTGAAGTAGAAGATTTCATGCTTCTGGTAATTTTGTGAAAACCTAACTTTGTAATGGGGAATTATGATAAGTTTTATTTTCCATCGAGTTTCACTTTTCCTTTTTCTAACGTCTTCAATTTTCCCCTTTCATTTAAAGATATAGTATTAATATCCTCATATAAAGCCAAGACTAGAGGGGTTTCAAGATTTAAAGGAAGGGATTCTACTGCACCTGTATGTCTTGGATTATCCTCTATAGGCACTCTTAATTCAAACGATTCAACACCTCTTGACTTAGAGTTGGCTTTATTTTGAGGAAAATTTTTATGTTTTCTTCGAGTTTTAGCATGCAAAGTAGGCCAATATTGAGTTAATCCAAAATCCTTCACATTCAAAAATTCATCCCAAGATCTACCTAGACAATTTAACTGGCACTGAAAAAGAATATTAGGAAGTCGATGATGAAATAAATTTTGTTTTACATCTCCAATAGTGGTTTGTATAGTATGTGCGATTTTCCTAAGACTTTGAAGCAGAAAGAAAGGCTGGTTGATTCTGCAAAATTTCGAGGCCATCAACAACTGTAAATGATAATAATGTATATGAGAGTAGTGGCCATCATAGGTAACATACCTGATTAAAATCTTAGAACAGGCTCTCCATTGTGGTTTCAAAAATTTAATGGAAACACCTTTTCCAAGATCTAAACCCTCTAGTACTGGCAAGAGAAACATTTGACATTTTTTTCTTATTTACTTTTTGACCCTTGAACCAATGTTCATCAATTTGGGGAAGCTTGGTAGATTTAGCAATTAGATCCTCATTCAGAATTAGCTAAAAATCCCCAACTTGAGCTACATCATCCTTTAGAGACATACCGAATCATATGGTTATTTCTACATGATGGCCGCTGAAACCTTTAAAACAAAAACCCCAGCCTATTTTTTCAAATAATGCGGCTGCTTCTGGGTTAGATTCAACTAATTCAGGGCCTAAAATCTCAAAGCGATTAAGAGGTTCCATTTTCACCCTTCAAAGATTTTGATTAGGGTTCAGGGTGAAGGGATGCGTGAATACAGATGGTATTGGAATCCATGTAAATGGGATTGTGTGAAATATCAAATCATAGCCCAGTTCATCTGAAACAAGAACTAAAACAATAAACATAATCTTATAAACCATAGTTCCAAAATAATGAAAACTAGTTCCAAGATCTTATTACTTCGTAAAACGCGACCACCAGGATAACCAAATCATTATGCAATGGTTCTATGAAACCATTATTCGGATTTCAAGATTTGTTTTCCCAATGAAATGATATCAAGGTTAAAATCATAAAAATTGAATAAATAAAATGATAACCTTGTACGTGTTTGATATTCAAAGATTTGTGGGAATCAATCTGAAATGACATAATTAGTACACTATCCTACATGTGTCCGATTATGAAACTTCGTGTTCAATCCCCATGCTAGGATAATGAACAAATGTCAAAAGAAATCACCATATGATAAATAATGATTTTTTGCATTGAAATTCTATTAATCCATGGTGTAGTAATTAACAAGTGTAAGGATGTATAGATTTGTGTCAAAGTCACTCTTCTCTAGCTGTTAATCTTTGATATGGTAATTCTAATATGTGGAGGATGGATGTAACATCATCCTAACCAATAGGAAACCTTATGCTCAAGAATAATTATGGTGCATCAATGAAAGCATCAACAATGACATCAAGCAAATCTTCCCAATATAGGTTCATTAATAATATTAACTTGGAAAAGTAATTTGATGATCATTAGAAAAGACACAATGAGTACATAAGCCACATAAACATTGATTAGAAAACATCATGGCAAGTTTAATGAATATCGATCAACCATTAGATGATATTTAAAGATAATCCTTAGATCAAAACTAGTTTTGATCAGATGATATTTAAATATAAACTAGATCAAAACTTTCTATAAGTATATACAATGCAAATATTATTTATTTACAAATCATATAAGACATAAGTTGTAGAAGTTTGTAATGATACAAATGTTCAACCAACATATAAAGGTTATCATATGATATAGCAAAAATAGTCAACCTTAACATATATGTTTGAACACTTATGTTTGATAATAAAATTATGTCAAATACTCGAAACCAAATATTTAAATGCAAATTTAAATGAAATTTTATGAAATGCAAGGGTTATGAATCATTTAAGCCAATTCACTCTAACCAAATAATGTAAAGCACCAATCCATTTGTATTGATGATATATGATCATGAAATAATGAGAATGAATTTAACAGCTACAAAATGAAATAACTAGCTTAATTTAAAGTGTTTCCTAAACTACCATCTTGACCACTAACTCTTCCTTCATTGAAAGTACCTTCAAAATCCAAGATTCTGAAGGAACTCTTTATTAAAAAATTTCTAAAATTAATTAAAGAAAAGATCTGATCTATTTATTATGCAATATAGCGAGAAAATTGAGAAGAGTTGTTGCCTTCCAAAAAAATGGCGACGACCTGGGAAAACGAGTTATCTCTGCTCATATAATTTTCAAATGACTGTATAAACAAAATATTAAAATCTATTCAAAACAATAAAAAATTCTCAGTTTAATAAAAACCATTATCTGATTTATATTCGCAGGTATAATTCAGAATTATTCCTATCTCTGTCAATAAAGATCTTGTTAAAGATAAGCTTAAGAATATCCCAGTAAAAAAAAATTACTCATAGTAATGATAATCTGAACCATCAGTATAAGATATAGGATTTTTCTTCTATGAAAAATCTCTAGAATCTGTTCCATATTTTTTTTTTTAGAAATCAGAAACAATTTCTTTGACTAAAGACTACTATCTAGGCATGATGACCTGATATGATAGTATCATTCACGAGAACTGCCTAGAATAAACAATTCGGCTCGTGATGAGATTTCTTGTACCTTGATCGTTGGACCAAGATCCATCACTCTAATGATCAGAAATGAAGTTATACTAGACAACACTGATGATGGTGATTAGGTCGGCTCGTGATGAGACCTCCTATTCTTCAATCAAAGTTATGTTTCGCTTCATTGAGTTTGAAAGTTTAAGTTTTATAAAATAAGAGACCAATACCCATCATGATAACCAAATGGTAATGTCAGTCACTAATATCACCAGAAAATGAATCAACTAGCTCGTGATGAGACCCCCTATCTCTTGACCTTACAACTAAGAGCCATCATCGGTTTCCTGATAATGTCATACCAATGATATTTATGATTCTGATTGGATTGGCTTATTAGTAAGACCTTCCATCTATTATTTTAAACTTTAAAACTTTATTCAATGGAACAGATCTAAATTTTTTCCAGATTGTAAGCAACTTTAAAAAAAAATGACTGATAATAGAGATCCATAAATATTTTTTTTTAAGTACAAAGATTTGAAAAAGGCATTAATCATCCATCCTAACTGTCAAAAGAAATAGGTGAATGAGGGATAAGCTAAACCATATTTACAAATATTTTCAAATAATGATAGGTTCTTAACAGACTTAAGAAACTCTGATCATTCTAAACCAATTTTTAAAAGACTTAGTTTAACATTGTAATTTAAAACTAATGAACAAACCGGGCTTAAGCCATGGGACTTATTTATTTACAAATGTCCTCTCAAAACCATGTGTACATTAGTGATTGATTATCTGAAAATATATACAAAGATTTGAAAATCTTATGTACAATTAATTGACATATCATGATATTTGACTGAAAGGATCCATCAATTCTAAATTTAAGAAAATCAATCCTAAAATGGATTTCAAGAGTATTTACACATGGATCAAAGTAAATTTGAATGTACATGGGAATTAGGAATTTGTCATAATTCTATTTGATAAAAGTTTATACATAGATATCAACAATCTTATAAAGTTTTGTGATGATAATATATAAAGAAAATTCTAAAATTTAGAAATTATTTACAAACAAAAATTGGTTGAAATAAGGGAAGAAAAGTTGTACAATAATCAACAAAATAAGCTAGCTTATATAAAAAATTATATACAGATTTACAGCCTGAAGAAATTAGCAGAAAAATTTTTTTAAGATCATTCCATTAACTGGAAATGTTTCGAATTGACCTTCTAAGGTTTGCAAATGGAAAGTGCTTGGACCTATCTTTTCAACAATGACAAATGGGCCTAGCCAAAGTTTTTTGAACTTGGAATGATCTCACTTCTCCTCATGGGATTTGTCCCATTTTAAAACCAAGTCCCCCACCTGGAAATCTCTGTTAGAACATGAGGATTGATCGAACCAGGACTTAACAATTTGTTGATGTTTTGTAAAATGTTGTTTTGACCTGTTGCTTTCCTCCTGTAGTTTTAGTAAAGTCTTAATCCTCTTCTCCATAGCCATACAATCCTCATCCTGAACAGATTGGGATAGTTGTAAAGAAGGTAATATAAATTTGGTGGTAAAATGGCCTCGGTTCCATAAACTAAGAAGAAAGGTGAGTTACCTATTAAATCTTTAGGAGTTACTTTGTTTTCCCAAAGAGTATTAAACAACGCTGTGTGCCAGTCACGATGATGAATTGAAATGGTTCTTTTAAGAATTTTCAACAAATTTTTATTTATTGATTCAACTAAACCATTTTCGTGAGGATGATAATTAGATGAATATCTGACCCTTATACCTTTCTCTAAGGCAAATTGAGTTAACTCAACTGATGAAAAATATGAGGCATTATAAAAAACAAGGGAATCTGAAACACCAAATCGCGTTGTGATAAAAGATTCTAGAAATAATATAACCTTATTGGTGTTCACAACCCTTAAAGGTGTAGACCCTTCCCAATGGGTAAAATAATCACTTGCAGTTATAATGTATTTTTGTTGGATAGAGGAGGGAGGGTTTATTGGTACAACTATATCAATACCCCATTGTTGAAAAGGCCTTTCTACTGAAACAGGTCGTAAAGGAAAGGAAGACTTCTTAACCCTACCTGCAACAATTTGGCATTCTTGACATTTTCTGACAAAAGCATAAGAATATCAGAATAAAGTAGGCCAATAATATCCAGCCCTAAGAATATTATGTGCCATAGTCTCTCCACCAAAATGATAACCCACTGAGCCAAAATTTAGTTCTCTCAAAATCATTTATGTTTCATCCTTGTCTAAGAAACAAAGTAAAACACCATCGGAATTTATCCTAGAAAGAGTATTATCAATTCCCAAATAAGGAGCATATTTCAATCTAATCTCTCTCCTTTTTCTTGGTTCAAGGTGGTCAGGAGCAGTTCTTGTTTCCAAAAGTGTCCTTAAATCTATATACCAAGAATCCTATGGTGGAGGATAAAAGTAGATTTCCCTGTTTAGTAATACTTCATCAATGACAGTTTCATAATTATTATTAGGTAGATGAGCTGCTTCAGTAGCAAGTTTACATAAGCCTTGACCCTTGACTATCGTTCAAGGTTTAATCTCCAAGTCATACTCTTGAAGATTTGTCATCCATGGTGCTCTTTTTTCACCTAAATCCTTCTGTACTAACATATTTCTAACTAAAGGGAAAGGAACTAACACTTTAGTTCTTGATTTCAATAGATATGGATGAAAGTGTTTGACAGCTTTGAAAATAGCAAAAACTTGTTTATTAACCTCATTGTATTTAAGTTTAGCACCTTTAAAATTTGAGCTCATAAAAAAAATTGGTACTTCATTTTTTTGTTGGTTTCGTTGAGTTAAGACTGTTGCATATGATATGTCAGAAGCGAAAGTATACAATATGAAGTCCTTGTTGAAATCTGGGCTCAAAAGACTAGGGGCTTTTGAAATGGATTCTAAGATTCTCTGGAAAGATTCTTTTTCAGTTTGTCCCCAATTGAAAATAGCATCCCTCCTAATCCTTTTTTGTAAATGACAGATGATTTTTGAAAAACTAGGGATAAATCTCCTAACAAAGTTTATTTTCCCAAGAAATGATTGCATTGCCTTTTTGCTAGAAGGGTAAGTTATTTTTTATATGGCTTGGGTTCGTTTAAGATAAATCATGATCCCATGTTTTTAAACCACACAACCTAATAAAATACCTTGTGTAACAACAAATATCATTTTGTTTGGATTTAAAGAAACCCCATATTTCTTACAACATTCAAATACTTTTCCAAGATGATTAATGTGATCATTTCGACATTTAGAAAATACAGTGACATCGTCTAGATAGACAACTACTAAATGATTAATTAACCCTATAAATAGTAAAAGCAATATCCATTGCTCTTTGAAAAGTTTCCCCAGCATTGATTAACCCAAAGGGCATCTTTATGTAAGTGTATGTTCCCCATGGGGTTCTCAAAGCTATTTTAAGTTGATCATCTGGGGAAAACAAAATTTGTTTATATCTTGAGAAACCATCAAGAAGTGATAGTATCTTGGACCGAGATACTTTTTGAAGGATTTGTTCCATGGGAGGAATTGGTTAATTGTCTTTTTCAAAGGACTTATTGAGATTCGAAAATCAACACATAGTCAAATGTCACCGTTTTTCTTCCTAGATGGAACCAAATTAGCTACACACTGAGTATGTCGAATAGGAAAGATAATCCTAGCAGCTAAAATTTTGTTTAATTCCTTCTTAATTGTTGGTTCCAGTGATGGGTGACACTTTCTAAGTTTTTGTTGGAAAGGTTTTGATCCTTGTTTTATAGGAATAATGTGTTGCAGAACTTGTGGATTAAAAGTCTTTAAATCATCGTACGTCCATGCAAACACATCCTTGAATTCTTTAAATAATTTGATGAATGTTGATTTTTCTGTAGGAGTGCAATCTATTCCTAAATTCACAATTTGAGGATTAAGTTCTGTTCCTAGATTTACAGTTTCATATTTCATTTGTGAACTATTAGTTTTGCAATTAGGAACAGATTTAAATTTATCCTGAAGATCATTTTTTTTTCCAATCTTAAAACTTAATTAGGAATCGGTTTTACCTTCTCAAAGGTTTTTTCAATTGAACAAAAATAAGGTATTACCGTAAAGTCCTGCAAATTTTCATCATGTGTAACTTCATCAATGGCTGAATCTTTGAAAGTATCGTCATTCGTTAAGAAATTTATAACCTGCAAATCATTATCAAAAACACGCCAGTTAAAGATATTATCTGGTAGGGAAGGCCTAAAAATTAATTCAACTGAAAAGAAATCAGGTGTAAAATTCTCAGATGGAATCAATTTTGATGATACATTTGCTAATAAATCTGCCTCTTGATTCTAGAATCTAGGAACCGGCATTATATTGAATGCATCAAAATGCGAAATGAGATTCCATACCTCTCATTGATAATTCTGCAAATGTTCAGAAATGCAATGGATAGAATTACGGACCCGCATGACGATGATTTCAGAATCACCATATGTAACTAGCACTTTAATATCCAAATCAATCGCTTTTTTCAGACCATCAATTAGTGCTTCATACTCCATAGTATTATTTGTACAATTAAATTCAAGCCTACATGCTATACATGTTTTGTTTCATTTTGGGTCAATTAACAGGAAACCAGCTCCTGCTCCTTCTTTAGATTTTGACCCATCAAAGTATAAAGTCCAAGTGGAACTATTTGCAATTACTTTACTTTCAACAATATTTACATAATTTTGACTATCTACATTATTTACAATTTCTTTAAATGAAGAATCATGATGAATAGTTGTAACATTTAGAATCTTCGATTGCTGTTTATTATCAGAGAAAGCAGAATATTCAAATTTAAAATTTCTGAAACCCAGTTCATACATATAATTCCCCATTCTAGAATTTGAAAATAAAACTGGTTCACTGGGATCATGTAATTCTATTACTGTGTGTTTCAAGTATCTTTCTCTGTTTATCTTAATTTGATTTGATTTTCCATCTTTAGGAAACCATAAGGTTGACCAATCTATAGAAAAAAATCCATTCAACTACTGAGACCAATCCCTACTAAAAAACAACCCATATGCATCAGGAATGTCTGCAACCACTATATCTATGATTTGAAAAACTGAAGGGTTACAAGCAATCCTAATTAGAACATCTTTCATTTCTCCCACAACCCTCACATTCATTCTATCTAGTTGAGTAATTTGCGAATTGGATGGAACATACTTTCCATTTAACCTTCTACACATAGACAAAGGAATTACATTGGAAGATGCTCCATAATCAACCATGCAATTATGAATGTTCCTATTAGAAATCTCATGCATGAATGAAATGAAAGAACATATATAGAATCATACTCACAGACATTTTGCAAAGATAACAGAGATAAAGTAAACAAATATTCTATTAAATGGCGGAAATAGAATAGACTGTAATACAATAGCTAGAATGGTGGTAGCTATCTCTGAGAAGAGATGTGACTGCCACATTCATCCATGCAAATATGAATACAAAATGAGGCCAAAGGGGCTTATTTATAATAATAATGAGGGTGAGAACCCCAAAAGTAAAAAATGTAACCTTAGAAGATGAACCGTCATAAAGTTTGTGGCCCCAAGGTGGTAAGTTGAACAGTCAAGTTCTAGGGGTCATAACTTTTGCATACGATCTTTGATTTGGGTGTTCGAGAGCTTGCTAGAAAGGTCTATCTAATATTTACAACTTTTGGTTGGCTAGATGCATGCCAATGGCTACCATTTGGACCCTGAATCGCCAAAAAACATCATTTAGGGCCTCAAAATGGCCCTGGAAGTTTGGTACCCGACAAAATGTAGAAAAATAAATAAGAAACTTCCACAATGGACAATTGTTTTGAGCCAATGGAATAGGTGGGTGGCCACCGATATCCATCTGGATCAATCCTCCCTCCTTAGGAAGAAATGGTCTCCATTGCATTGAATCTTGTATCATATCTTGAACTATGTGTTGAGTTGATCTCTTGGTGCGACATTTGCTGAAGTGAAGAGGCTTCCTTTCTTTAACATCCCAAGAAGGATGTAATTGTTGTATGGTTGATTTGTTTCCAGATGAGAACCTTGAATGCATGGGCTTACATCGTAGAGGTACTCGGATAGATGAGGAAACAATGGCTCTGTCTTCTTCTTGTGTTTGATGAGTAGAGACTGTTGATGTATATGTAACTTCGGAATGTATTTTTCTATGTATTTCATATATTGTAACCCGATATTTATTCCGGGATGTTTCTATTATGTATTTGAGTCATGTGGTCATGCCCCGATGTTCCGATCGGGAGGATTAATAATGTAAACAAGTCATATCAAGTAATTAGGTAAGTCCCCACAGTTTAGGGGCACTTGGGTTATTATACACTAATTAAGGTGTAGGCTCAAGTAATTAATTATAAGTTAAGCCTACATGGTTGAGTGCACTTCAAGTCAATGGAAGAATATAAATAGAGAGTGAGAGTCTCTCTATTTATCACTTGTGAATTACATCACTTGTTCTCTCAAGTGTGGCGCACCTTTGGAGAAGGAAATCTTTGGCTTGACAGAAGACAGAAGGCTGCTGTTGTGTTGGGAGGTCATCTTACTGTTTTGGGATCACATCTTGTGGTGATACTATCTTAGAGGAAGTTGAGTTTCTCCATTTATGGTTTCCCCTCCTAAAATCTTTGTGTCTCTTGTCTCTTGTGATGTGCTTATGTGATTCCTGTGCTTCTTATTCTCTCAGTGAAAAGATCTTATCATAATGCTAGCTTAAATGTTGAAAAACTAACATGGTATCAGAGCTAACCTGAGAAGAAGACATTGTGCAGCTACAGGAAATAGGGCTTCCTATGTTATGGATCTTCCTCCACATATTTTCAGCAAAAGTATGCTAGGATGTCTCTCCATTGAAGGGTGCATCTTTCTGTCGATGCAGAATTCAATTTCAAGCATTTTCATTTTCGATGTGGAAATTAGGGATTTCTAAAGAAGAGGAATTTTTGGGTGAGACCAGCATAAGATTTTTCTTCTCATCAAAACCGAAATTTAGAGACCTGGATCAATAGATTTGGTTGGGTGAAATTCCGGGAAAGTCAAACCCTAGTTTGACCTTGAGCTAGGAGAAACCCTAAATACTAAAACTGCTAAGTTTTGGTACAGTCGCTATATTCTGAGATTGGAGAAGTCTCAGACGCTACAAATTTCAGGGGCCAAATATAAAATCCTAATTAACACTGTGTCAAAAGTTCAGCCTCTGATTCGCTGTATTCTGGGAGATATGATCTCTCCAAGATAGGGTTCCATACTCTTCCAGAAAGCATCCATAAACAGGACACCTGGGGAGCTCTGCAATATATTGGGCTATAGAGCTCCAAATGGAATTCCTGAAGATGTTCCAGAAAGGGGACGGACTTTAATTTCTTTGGTCCAAAGTTCAGACTCAGAAGATGAACCAGTGACACGTGGCATGCTGTACAACTTATCTATTCTGAACAGTCCAGTAAAAGGTCACCTTGGGAAAAGGATCATAAATCCCAAATGGCGAAACCAATTCTGATGAAACCTGCAGTGTTGGATCAGGGACATGCGAGGTTACCTCAGTGAGAAATTTCGGACACATAGGATCAGTAATTTCAGAGATATCACAGAAACAGTAACAGGAATTTTTGCAGAAGAAATCAGAAAATTAGGGCTTCCTGTTCCGGGAGTTTCCCTTCACTGTTTTCAGAAAAGGAGTACATTAGACAGCTCCATTTGAAGAGATCTATATTTTCATCCAATCAGATCTGAAATATTCCAAGTTTTGAAAATTAGGGTTTCTGTGACAAACCCTAGATCAACAAACTCCGGGACAAGGACGGACACCTCAAATCGGTAAGATCTAATCCTTTCTATTTCCATTTGAGGTTCTCATTTCAATATGATATATCACATCAGCTTAGTGAAAAGCTTGCGGAAGTTGACAACTTTCAAGCTTGGAAGTATATGATCTCTCTGAATAAAATGGATTGGACACCTACATGAGTATGGAGGTTCCTGTTTCAGAGGGAGACGAGGCCAAAGAAGACATCATGCTCATGCTGCAGAGGATGATGAACCATCTAGAAAGAGATCCAGATATGAAAGTGAAGATTCTTCAAGAAAGGATGAATATGTTCTAATATCATCTCTCATAGGTAACATTACTCATGGAAGTGATGATTGGCTTATAGACAGTGGGGCTTACAAACATATGACGGGATTCAAGGAATCCTTTGTAAGACTGTCAGAACATGAATCACCTCACAAGGATTGAAGAAGAACCTTCTCTCCATTTCAACATTGATGCAAAAGGAATGCGGGCTGCATTCATAGATGGTCAAGTCATCATATGGCCAAAAGGAAATACTATCGATGATGCGGTAGTGATTGGAGAACAAGAAGGAGGCTTGTATGAATTGAAGGGCCATCCAGAACAAGCCTTGATCCATGTAGAGCCAAATGAGCTTTGGCATAGAAGGCTTGCACATGTGCATTACAGAGCACTACCTATTGCAAGCAATGCTGTTGAAGGTCTTCCTGAATTTCAAGCTATTTGAAGGGAAGAACAAAATCATAATATGACCTAAAGAAACCAGTTGAAGAATGTGAATATCTAGAATGCAGAAACCATGCAGTCATAAGAGTCTCTCAAATCAAGAACAACTTGAAGCGGTAAAA
>LPNX011155419.1:227144-381471 GCA_001517045.1 Pseudotsuga menziesii
ATGGATAAAGGATTTAGTTCCTTCCATGGCAGATGTAAGTGCAGAAATCTCTCCTCGTTTGAGTTGAGAGTCTTCCATCATTAGATGGGATTGTGCCATTCTGACGAGCAGGTCAGATGTAAGGGCAGAGCCATTCTATGCATGGCTAAAGGATTTAGTTCCTTCCATGGCAGATGTAAGTGCATAAATCTCTCCTCGTTGGAGTTGAGAGTCTTCCATCATTGGATGGGATTGTGCCATTCTGACGAGCAGGTCAGATGTAAGGGCAGAGCCATTCTGTTCATGGCTAAAGGATTTAGTTCCTTCCATGTTAGATATAAGTGCTGGCCATTCTGTCGAGTAGGAAAGATGTAAGGGAAACTGCCATTCTAGGAATGGAGGCACCTGGTCAGTTACCAGGAACACTCAGTCAGGTTGTGCAGATGAGCATGTAATCCGGTGCCCTGGGATATTTGCAGATGGTCTTTCGAGGTTTTGCCTATGGCATGTAATTCGGTGCCCTGGGACATCTGGCAAATGCTCTTTCGAGGTTTTGCTCTGGGAGGACATGTAATTCAGTGCCCTGGGAGATCTGCAGATAGGCTTTCGAGGTTTTTCCTATGGCATGTAATTCGGTGCCCTGGGACATCTGGCAAATGCTCTTTCGAGGTTTTGCTCTGGGAGGACATGTAATTCAGTGCCCTGGGAGATCTGCAGATAGTCTTTCGAGGTTTTTCCTATGGCATGTAATTCGGTTCCCTGGGATATCTGGCAGATGCACTTTCGAGGTTTTGTCCTATGGCATGTAATTCGGTTCCCTGGGAGATCCGTTAGGTTGGGCTGGGTGCCCGTAATCAGTCCTGGGATGCTCTTGCGAGGTTTTTCCATGACCACATGTAATTCGGAGCCCTGCGAGATCCTATAGGTAGATCTGTGTGCTCGTAACATCCTGGGATGCTCTTGCGAGGTTTTGTGGTGAGGTCACATGTAATTCGGAGCCCTGGGAGATCCTATAGGTAGAGCTGTGTGCTCGTAACAACCTAGGATGCTCTTTCGAGGTTTTGTGATGCACGTAATAAGTCTTGAGGATTCCACAGTATGGCCGGTGATGATGAAGACCTGCAGGTGGTGGGCCTACATCCAGCATGAAAAAGGGCTGGCTCTGTAGAACTTCCTATGACGAGATAGTACACACATGATGATGACCAGAGGAGATCCAGATCGAGCTATGATCCAGATCCAGTTATGATGACTCCGAGAGATCCAGATCGAGTGATGATCCAGATCCAGCAGTGATGATCCAGATCGAGAGATGATCCAGATCCTATCCAGAGAGATGATCCAGATCGAGTGATGATCTAGATCCAGTCCAGTGATGTTGATCCAGATCGAGTGATGATCTAGATCCAGTGATGCCTTTGTATGATGATCCAGATCGAGAGATGATCCAGATGAAGATGACTTGAAGATGAAGATAACTTGAAGATGAACATGATTTAGTGATACAGAGAAGAATACCAGTGCTGAAAATTGTGTCGAAAGAATACCTTCCTAGTTAAGAGGTAGTGTTGATGTATATGTAACTTCGGAATGTATTCTTCTATGTATTTCATATATTGTAACCCGATATTTATTTTGGGATGTTTCTATTATGTATTTGAGTCATGTGGTCATGCCCCGATGTTCCGATCGGGAGGATTAATAATGTAAACAAGTCATATCAAGTCATTAGGTAAGTCCCCACAGTTTAGGGGCACTTGGGTTATTACACACTAATTAAGGTGTAGGCTCAAGTAATTAATTATAAGTTAAGCCTACATGGTTGAGTGCACTTCAAGTCAACGGAAGAATATAAATAGAGAGTGAGAGTCTCTCTATTTATCACTTGTGAATTACATCACTTGTTCTCTCAAGTGTGGCACACCTTTGGAGAAGGAAATCTTTGGCTTGACAGAAGACAGAAGGCTGCTGTTGCGTTGGGAGGTCATCTTACTATTTTGGGATCACATCTTGTGGTGATACTATCTTAGAGGAAGTTGAGGGGTTTTCTCCATTTATGGTTTCCACTCCTAAAATCTTTGTGTCTCTTGTCTCTTGTGATGTGCTTATGTGATTGCTGTGCTTGTTATTCTCTCAGTGAAAAGATCTTATCATAATGCTAGCTTAAATGTTGAAAATCTAACAGAGACACCTTGTGCAGAGGGTGTGGAGGTGTCTGTGATCTTATGTTCTCCTTCTGACGCAATTGTGAAGATGAATAATTTTTTGATGTGGGAGCTTATCTTCCTACCTTGAGAAACTTTTTTTAGGTGTAACGGTCTCTGGTATTTGATATAGTTTTCCTCCCAAAGTAACAATGACACTGCGAGGCTGTGACTCATATATAGCATGGCGCTTCCACATATATGGTTGTCCTAAAAGAACATCATAGACTTCAAGTGGGGCCACATCACAGAGTACCTCATCTTTGAAAGGCTTGATACCATATGGTAGGATGCATTGTTGAGTAATGTGTATACCTCGTCCTTAGCTTAGCCAACTGATGCTGTAAGGTTGTGGGTGTGGTGTTGTCAGAAGCTCCAATCTCTTGACGACTTCTACTAAGATCATGTTCTTTTGGATGCTGTTGTCAACAAAAAAATGTAGAGGCATTCCCTTCACACACATCTACGAGTGGAAGAGCGGATCCTTTGCCTCTGATTCTTCGGGATCCTCTAGTTGAATCTGTGTGGTAGCAATAGTAGCAGTGGGGTCTGCATCAATGATCTACCTCCCATTGTATGCAGCTATGTCATTAGGTTCGGAATCAGAATTAGGATTTGATTTTGAATATTTAATCTGAGCCACTAATGATTGCTTTGAGTGACATTCATCAGTGTTGTGCCAAGGGCTTTTATGAAATTTGCACCACTTACTAGTTTCCTTCTTTATCTTTCCATCCCCCTTCTTTTCTTGTAGTGGGGACTGGTTGTCATTTCCTTTTGTTGTGTTCTCCAGGCCAGGGTTTCCCTTGCCTTGCTTCTACAATGGATTCGTAGGTCAAGAGTCTCGCTTGTTCTTTTGTCGAAATTTCTCCTTGATTTTGACAACATACCAATAGATGGATCCAAGTGAAGAGATGTCGAGGAAGTCCATATTAGTTTGGATGTACCAATGTAGACCACTGCGATATTTCAGAATTAGGTGCTGCTTAGAGTCCTTGATACCCAGCTTTGTACGCAAGGTATGAAAGTTGTTGGTGTACTCCGACACTGTCTAGTCCCTTTCTTGATGCACAATGGTCCATTTTGTGTACTAGTCATCATAGTTTCCCATAGGGTAATAATATTCCCTGATGGCATCTATGAAGGAGGCCCAAATGGGATTTGTTTCAAACATTCCAGATTCGTCTGATGAGTTTTTCTCACAATAATTACCCCACCAATTTTGGCCATGGGGGACTACCTTAAGGAGCACAAAGATGATTTTTTCTCTATCAAAAAAATTGTGGAAAAAGAAATACCCTTCTAAAACATTTAACCAATTATCTAGGGCATCTGCATCAATTTTTCCTTCAAATAAAGGAATAGCAAAGTTAACTTGTACGTTGAAGGGAGTTGCATCCTTGAACCAGCTGCTCATTGAAGATGCAATTGCTGCTATTGGCATTCGTAAAAGGATTTGCGTGAAACTGTCCATCATCTTGTTCCTTTGTCGCTTGAGGGATTCTTCAAGCAATGACTTGATAGGATCTCCTTCTCTGTCGTCCCTCTTTTCTGTTGATGAAATCGTAACTTCAGAATGTATTCACTTGTATTTATTATCTATTGTAACCCGATGTTTATTCCGAGATGTACTTGTGTCATGTCATGCCCCAATGTTCCTATTGGGATAATCTATAATGTAAACAAGTCATGTCAAGTCATTGTGGGTAACCCTCCTATTTTCTAATGGTTAAAGTCCCCACAGTTTCGGGGCACTAGGGTTATTAGACTCTCCTAGAGAGGTCGGCCCTAGTAGGGTTTTAGTCATGTCAGGAATTAGTATAAATAAAGAATTGGAATCTCTATTTATCACACACTCATCCACACTCAGTTGTAGCACATAGTTGAGGAAGAGAAAGACACTGGGGCAAGGAAGAATGAGGTTACTGCTATCGGGAGATCATCTTACTATTTTGGGGTTTTAATTTTTGTGTTGATTCTATCTCTGAGGAAGTTACGGGGTTTTCTTAATTTATGGTTTACCCAAGGAAAAACACTGTGTTCATTGTCTCTTGTGTTTGATTGATGTTCTTGTTGTTCTCAGTTAAATATCCTAATGTTATGCTAGCTTAATGTTAAAAATTTAACATGGTATCAGAGCTAACCTAATAACAAGACACTATGCAGTTGCGGGAACTAGGGATTCATACTTTGCGGATCTCTCTCCACAAATTTTCAGCAAAAGAAGGTTGGAATAACTCTCCTCCTTAGGGTGCATCTTTCTATCGAACCAAAATCCAATTTTAAGGTTTTTCAGTTTTGGACCCGACACTATTGGCAAAAATTAGGGATTTTCACAGAAGTGGAATTTTTCAGTGAGCCCAGGCCTAGATTGATATCCTCCCTAAAATTGAAGTTAGGGATCAAATTCAAAGCATTTGGTTAGACAAAAATCTGAAAAAGAAAAACCCTAATCTTCTCCTGAACTAGAACTGTAGGATTTCAGCTCCAAATCCAGATCCAACATATTGACCTCCTAATATCTAAATATTTTGTATTTCCATTTGAGGTTCTCAGTTAATATGTCTCATCATACCAAGCTTGATGAAAATATTGAGGGAGCTGATAACTTTTGAGCTTGGTAGTATAGGATATCCCTGGTCCTGGAAGAAAATGAGATGGACTCCTATATCAGTGAGGAGGTTCCAGTTCCAGAGGGAGATGAGGAAAAGGCATTACATAAGAAGAAGTTGGTTATGGAAAAGAGGATCATTGTTGATTTTATCAAGGATCACCTCATACCATAGGTGTCCTCTCTGAAGACACCTAAAGCTTTGTTTGATGCCCTAACCAAATTGTTTGAAGGGAAGAAAATAAACCAGAAGATGACTATGAGAAACCAACTGAAGAATGTGAAGATTCAGAATGCGGAAACAATCCAATCTTACTTCACAAGAGTTTCTCAGATCAAGGAACAACTAGAAGAAGTAGATGAAGAAGTGGAAAATGCAAAGATTGTAATGACCACCTTGAATGGTCTCCCTAGATCATGGGACTCCTTTATTCAAGGAATCTGTACTAGAAAGAAGTTAGTCAAGTTCAAGAGACTATGGGAAGAGTGCTCTCAAGAATAAGTTTGAATAGAAGCTCGAAAAGAAAAGATGGGAGGTGAACATAAAGCTCTCATAGTTCACTCCAAGAAACCCAGAAGAAGTTCACATCACCCTAGAGGTAAGTCCTTTCATAAAGATAAATCTAGAAAATATTTGTCTAAGATCATATGTTATACATGTGACGAGAAAGGACATTATGCTAGAGAATGTGCTAGAAACAAAAATGTTTCTCACAAGAAGAAGGGAAACAAGAGAAGACATCATGCCCATGCTATAGAGGATGACGAACCTTCATAAAAGAGAACCAGATATGAAAGTGAATATTCTTCAAGTGAGGAAGAATATGTTTTGATTTCCTCTCTCATGGGAAACATTACTCATGGAAGCAATAATTGGCTTATAGATAGTGGGGCTTCCAAACATATGACAGGATTCAAGGAATCCTTTGTGAAACTTTCAGGACATGAATCACCTCACAAGGTGAAGCTAGGCGATGACTACCAATATCCAATAAAAGGTAGTGGGGAATCCTCCTATAAGCTAGACTCTGGAAATTCTATGACAATGAAGGAAGTATTGTTTGTACTAGGACTCAAGAATAACCTCCTCTCCATATTTGCATTAGATGCAAAAGGAATGAGGATTGCATTCATAGATGGTCAAGTCATCATGTGGCCAAAAGGAAAGACTATATATGATGCAGTAGTGATTGGGGAACAAGAAGGAGGATTATACAAATTGAAGGGCCATCCAGAACAAGCCTTGATCCATGACATAGTAGAGCCAAATGAACTTTGGCATATCAGGCTTGCTCATGTGCATTACAGAGCACTACCACTTGCAAACAAATCTATTGAAGGTCTTCCAAAAATTCAAGCAAAACATGATGGGGTCTGCAAAGGATGTGCAAAAGGAAAGAACACAAAGAAGACATTTCCAAGTAGCGAGAGCAAAGCAAAAGGAATCTTGGNTCCAATGCCATCAAGTTCACTAAGCGGGTATGTATACTATGTTTCTTTCATTGATGAATTTTCTAGGAAGACATGGATCTAGTTCATGAAGAACAAATATGAAGTATTCAGCAAGTTCAACGAATTCAAAGCCTTGATCAAGAACCACACTGAAAAGAATATCAAGACCTTTCGTTTAGATAATGGTGGAGAATTCACGTCAAATGAATTCAAAGAGTTATGAAAAGACTCAGGGATTAAGAGGGAGTTGTCCACTCCTTATAATCCACAACAGAATGGGATTGCAGAATAGAAGAATAGAACTATCATGGAAGCCACAAGAGCTATGCTTCATGATCAAGATATGCCGATGCATATTTGGGTAGAAACTGCCAGAATAGCGGCGTATGTATAGAACCATACTCCACATAGAGTACTCGAGAATAAGACTCCTAAAGAAGTCTTCTCTGGCAAGAAACCAGAAGTCAGCCATCTCAGAATCTTCAGCTGTCCTGTGTACATATACATTCCAAAAGAGAAGAGAAGAAAATTAGATCATTCAGGAAAGAAGGGAATATTTGTGGGATAATATGAAAGCTCGAAGGCTTACAGAATATATTTCCTAGGATACAAGAATATTGACATTAGTAGGGATGTGACATTTGATGAAGACAAAGCTTACAACAAATCTAGAAAGAGACCTGCTAAAGAACCTGAAGAAGCAGAAGCACCCAGAATTCGTGATACAACCATGAATGAAGAAACTCAAGAAGATGATCGAGAATTTGAAGAACCAAAAATACCTATAGATCCACCTCAGGAGAAGAATCCTCACAAGAGGAAACTTGCTTGGGTACGAGAAATTATCCAAGGTGCAAAAAGATATGGGGCTCCAGAAGAGAATCACAGAGAAAGAAAGAGGACCAGATCCTGCTCCGGGTATGTAGCATTACTATGTGATTTCATCGATAAAAAAACGTCCAATTATGAAGAAGTGGTAGAACAGAAAGAATGGAAGGATGCTATGATCAAAGAGTACCAATCGATCATGAAGAATGATGTTTTGGATGTTTTCCCAAGACCAAAAGGGAATTCAGTTGTAACTTCCAAATGGATCTACAAGATCAAGCATGCTGCAGACGGTAGCATTGAAAAATATAAAGAAAGATTTTTTGCTCGTGGTTTCTCCCTGAAAGAAGGAATTGACTATGAAGAAAATTTTACACCCGTAGCTAGATACACTTCCATCAGATCAGTACTTGCTTTGGCTGCAGTGATGAAATGGAAGATACACCAAATGGATATCAAGACTGCTTTCTTGAATGGTGTAGTAGAAGATGAAGTATATGTAGAGCAACCAATCGGTTTTGAGACACATGACAGAGAGTCTCATGTGTGCAGATTGAAGAAAGCCCTGTACAATTTGAAACAGGAACCCAGAACTTGGTACGGCAGAATTGACAGCTTTCTATCTAGTTTGGGATTTACTATGAGTAAAGCAGATTCCAATCTTTATTACAAGGTTGAATATGGCAACGCAGTGATGCTCCTACTGTATGTAGATGATCTGTTTGTAATAGGTATGGATGGGTTGATTGTTGATACAAAGAGGAAACTTGCTGCCAAGTTCAAAATGAAGGACTTGGGTATGATGCATTGTTTTCTAGGCATGGAGGTGTGGTGGAATGCAGATGGAATATCCCTCAAACAAGGGAAGTATGCAGTAGAAATACTGAAGAGGTTTGGGATGATGGACTACAAGGCTATGGCCACACCTATGGAATTGAACTTGAACCTATTGAGTGATGCTTCATCAGAGTCAGTTGATGCTATGATGTATCGTCAAATGATTGGGTCCTTGATGTACCTGAAGAACACAAGACCATACATTTTCTTTGCTGTGAACACCTTGAGCCAGTTCCTGACAAATCCAAGAAATGTTCACTTGATTACAGCAAAGCATATTCTGAGGTACCTGAGGGGTATAGTTGATTATGGGCTCAAGTATGAGTCAAATCAGAAGATTAACCTAGAGGGTTATGCTGATTTAGATTGGGCGGGAAGTTCCATCGATAGGAAGAGCACTTCAGGGTGTTGCTTCAGTATGGGATCAGGTGTGATCTCTTGGTTTAGTAGGAAGCAATTCTATGTGGCACTGAGTACAGCTGAAGCAGAGTATGTTGCAACTTGTTCGGCTAGTTGTGAGGTAGTATGGCTGTGAAAGCTAATTTCTGATTTATTTGATCTCCAGTTGGATGCTACTTGTATATATTGTGACAACCAAAGTTGTGTGAAGTTGTCAGAGAACCCGGTGTTCCATGACAAGTCGAAGCATATCGAGAGCAAGTATCACTATATTAGGGATATGGTGCAGAGGAGAGCAGTGAAGCTCTAGTATGTTGCGATGGACGAACAAATAGTTGATGTGCTGACAAAGCCATTGGCTAGGGTGAAGTTCAAGTACTTTAGGGAGAAGCTTGGTGTTCTCCAGATCGAGGTTCCCTCCAAAGGGAAGTGATGAGTCCGTGAGCCATTCTGTCATGGTGAGAGGATTGGTTCCTTCCATGTCAGATATGAGTGTTGAGCCATTCTGATATGGACGTAGGATTAGTTCCTACATGATCAGATATAAGGGATATTTTCATTGTTGGAATGGAGCTTCCTCGTGAGGTACCAGGAAAACTCAGTCTGGGACTAAGGGCCGTTCTGATATGACTGTGAGATGTGTTCTTACATGATCAAATATGAGTGCATGGCCAATATGATGTGATAGTGGGATGTTTTCCCACTTGATCAGATGTAAGGTCTGAGACATTCTATCATGGTTAAAGGATTAGGTTCCTCCCATGTCAGATGTGAGTGCTGGCCATTCTGACTTGGTATCAAATATAAGGGCTACCACCATTCTTGGAATGAAGCTACCTGGTGAGGTACCAGGAATCCCTAGTCTAGGACTGAGATCCATTCTGATGTGACTGATGGATGTGTTCCCACATGATCAGATGTAAGTGCAGAGCCTTTCCACAGATGATAGTAGGTGTGTCCTATCATGCCAGTGGACGTGACTGCTGGCCTTTCCAACAGATGATAGTAGGTGTGTCCTATCATGCTAGTGGATGTGAGTGCTGTGCCTTTTCATAGATGGTAGTAGGTGTGTCCTACCATGTTGGTGATTGTAAGCGATGTGCCTTTCTAACGAGTAGGTCAGATGTGAGTGCTGTGCCTTTCTGACGAGTAGGTCAGAAGTGAGTGTTGTGCCTTTCTGACGAGTAGGTTACATGTAAGTGCTGAGCCTTTTCACAAATGATAGTAGTTGTGTCCTATCATGCTGGTGAATGTGAGTGCTGGGCCTTTCTGATGTGATTATAGGATTGGTTCCTATATGATCAGATGTGAGTGCTAGGTGTGCCTTTCGAATGAGTAGGTCAGATGTAAGTGTTGGGTAGGCCATTCTGACTTCGTGTCAGATATAATCATTGAAGAAGACCTACATGGAGGCTAGGCCTACAACCAGCATGAAAAAGGGTCGGATCTATAGAACTTCCTGTAATGAGAAGAATAATGAGATAGCACCCATGATGATTCAATGATGATGATCCAGCGGTGATGATCCAAACCGAGTGATGATCCAAATCCAGTGATGATCTAGATCGAGTGATGATCCAGATCCAGTGATGATCTAGATACAGTGATGATGATCTAGATCGAGTGATGATCGAGATCTAAAGATGAAGATGACTTGAAGATGCATATGATGAGATGATCTAGAGAAGAAAACTAGTGATGAAAATTGTGTCGAGAGAATAATTTCCTAGTTAAGGGGGAGTGTTGATATAATTGTAACTTTGGAATGTATTCACTTGTATTTATTATCTATTATAACCTGATGTTTATTTTGGGATGTACTGGTATCATGTCATGCTCCGATGTTTGTATCAGGAGAATCTATAATGTAAACAAGTCATGTCAAGTCATTGTGGGTAACCCTCCTATTGTCTAAGGGTTAAAGTCCCCACAATTCTGGGGCACTAGGGTTATTAGACTCTCCTAGAAGGGTTGGACCTAGTAGGGTTTTATTCATGTTGGAAATTAGTATAAATAGGGAGTTGTCCTCTCTATTTATCACACACTCATATACACTTAGTTGTAGCGCATAACTGAGGAAGAGAAAGAAACTGGGGCAAGAAAGAAAGAGGTTACTGCTGTCACGATATCATCTTATTGTTTTGGGGTTTTACTTTTGGTGCTAATTCTATCTCTAAGGCAGTTGCATTGTTTTCTCCATTTATGGTTTCTCCAAGGAAAAACACTATGCTCATTGTCTCTTGTGTTTGATCGTTGTGCTTGTTGTTCTCTCAATTAAAGATCCTAATGTTATGCTAGCTTCATGTTAAAAGTATAACATTTTATTCCACCATGGGAGGTCATTTGGGATGAAGAGAATTATCAAGTGAAACTAGTTCGAGAACAAACTCTCTATACTTGGACCTCGTCAAGGACATGCGCCGAGAAACAATCAAAGAGAAGATTTCTCTAATACCACTGATTCGGATTTATGTGTGAACAAAATGAAAGAACATATACAGAATCATAATCACAGACATTTTACAAAGATAACAAAGATACAGCAAACAAATATTCTATTAAATGGCGGAGATAGAATAGACTGTAATACAATAGCTAGAATGGTGGTAGCTATCTTTGAGAAGAGATGTGACTACTACGTTCATCCATGCAAATCTAAATAAAAAATGAGGCCAAAGGGGCCTATTTATAATAATAATGAGGGTGAGAACCCCAAAAATCCAAAACATAACCCTAGAAGATGAACCATCATAAATTTTGCAGCCCCAAGGTGGTAAGTTGAATATTCAACTTCCCAGGGTCATAATTTTTACATACAATCTCCGATTTGGGTGTTTGATCACTCATTGGAAAGGTCTATCTAAGATTTACAACCATTCAAATGCATGCTAATGGCAACCATTTGGCCCCCGAATCACCGAAAAGCATCGTTTAAGGCGTCAAAACGGCCTCGAAAGTTTGGGACTCGAAAAACTGTAGAAACATAACTAGAAAACTGCCACAATGGACAATTGTTTTGGGCGAGTGGAATAGGTGGGTGGCCACCAATCTCTATATGGATCAATATACATTATTTACAATTTATTTAAATGAATAATCATGATGAATAGTTGTAACATTTAGAATCTCAGATTGCTGTTTATTACCAGAGAAAGTAGAATATTCAAATTTAAAATTTCCAAAACCCAGTTCATACATATAATTACCCATTATAGAATCTAAAAATAAAACTGGTTCACTGGGATCATGTAATTATGTCACTGTGTGTTTCAAATATCTTTCTCTGTTTATCTTAATTTGATTTGATTTTCCATATTTAGGAAACCATAAGGTTGACCAATCTGTATCAAAAAATCCATTCAACTGCTGAGAGCAATCCCTACTCAAAAACAATCCATATGCATCAGGAATGTCTACAACCACTATATATTTGATTTGAAAAGCTGAAGGGTTACAAGCAATCATAATTAGAACATCTTTCATTCACATTCATTCTATCTAGTTGAGTAATCTATGAATTGGATAGAACATACTTTCCATTTAACCTTCTGCACACATACAAAGGCATTACATTAGAAGATGCTCCAGAATCAACCATGCAATTATGAACGTTCCTGTTAAAAATCTCAAAGGTAAGAAGGAATGGAGGGGTTGTACATTTTGAATTTTTCCCTATTAGTGAAGCTTTATTAGCTACTAATTTTCCTTTATCAGTAAGTGGTTAAATCACTGTTAGAATTATTAGAAGCTATATTTTTCTTAACATTCGGAATTATTGAACTCATGGTAGGATTTATAATGGGACTATTGGGCATTGGATAAATTTGAAGAAGATCATACATACTAATATTTTCACATGTATTTTTCAAATCTTCATTTATATCATACTGTAGATCTAACTTCGAAGCACTCTGGATAGGCTGAGAATTCCTCACAGGTTGAGTTTGTTTAATAGGCTGAGTCTATTTGACAGGTTGAGAATTATTATTATCCTTACATGGGGTAGAACTTGATGATGCTCTAGGAGTATTTGTGAATGTTCTACTCCGAGTATTATAGGCATTTTGTCGTGAATGAGGAGTTCTACTTTCACAATCTTTCACTAGACTATCCTAAAAATGACCATTTAATTATTGAGGTTCTTCAAATTCTTCTTCATTTTCAGATTCTTCTTCCTCTTCATTATCTAAAGTTTCTTGATTTGAAGGATTTTGGGATAAATATAAGACTACTCAAATAGTATTAAAAATTTATTCATTTACTTCTATATCAGGAGGTGAACTTGTTTTATTATTAGTATTAGGATTATGCCTAAATTGATTTCTGAAATACCCTCTAGAAGAGGAAGTTTCAGAATTAGTTTTCTGTAATCCTATGACTTCATTAGTTAATGCCCGAATAGAATTTTGCAATTGTTCTACATCAAATGCCTTATCCTTATCTGAATTAGGTCTTTCAATTTTCTTACGAATAAAAGTATCAACTTTTCCACTTCTATCTGGTTCATATGACATGGAATCCTTCTCTACTTTAATAGCCTCCTCGAAAGTTTCAACAAATGTTGTTTTACCAGCTCTTTTAAAAAACATCCCACGATATTTTGGTAAGGCTTAAGTATAATTTTCTATGATTATATCCTTGGTGGTTGAGAAGCAACAGGAATTTTGTTTTTTAAGGTAAGTAATATTTGACTCAAATCTTTGATTCTTTCTTTGGGTTCGATTTTCATTCGAGACAACTCAAGAGCTAAAAGAGCAGGTGTTTTATCCTCCCCGAATTTATCTAGGAAAGCCTTGTTGAAATCAGTCCAGTTTGTGATTGACCCTTGGACTAATGAAAAGTACCTAGTAGATGATTTCCATTCAAAACTTAAAGGGAACAAATGACAAACTATGTCTTCATGCTGAACGTTCATGGTTTGAACAACTAAAATGAATTTATCTACATGCACCTTTGTCGGTTCTTTATTACCTGGATTAAACTTCACAATAAGTTTGTCCGAATGTTTTTGCAACGGATGTTGTACACTAGGAAAATCTACAGTAGCTGTTCTTAACCAAGGAAGTTATGGGTTTGGTGGATTAGGAGGGTTACCTCCTCCTCCTCCTCCTGCAAGTATGTTTCCAGCCATAGGATCTTCTTCAGAATCTAAATAACTCACTTGATTAGATGACCTTGGACTATCCGGTGGTGATTTTGGAGGAGAGGGTGGTTGACCAAAACTTCCTACAGAATTCAAGCTTCTAACAATACTTGTTCTAGCATTTTCTCTATAAAGACTTCTGACTTGATAACTCAGAGGCATGTCGGATTCTACTGAATATTGATTAATTACATTCAATTGAGGATTAAATCTTTGTTGTCTGGGTAAACCATAGTCTATTGGTGTTAAACCAAGTTGATGAGCATAAGCTCTTGTAAGAATATGATGTGATTCTTCCAAAGTTGTAGTACTTTGTTTAGGAGTAAATGGAGATGTATTATGGTCACACTCAAGAGTGCTCCTCACAGTTTCTATGAATGGTGCACTGCTAATTTCAGGTTATAATGGAGGTTGTTGGCTGGTTGAAGGTTTATCATTAGTTCTATCATCCATTAATCATTAACATGCCCTCCTTCTAGCGCCATTTGCTGGCCTTATTTTCTGACCTAGGCCAACTAAGGAGAAATAGTCCACACAAAGCGCTTAAAACAGCCCTCGGTGTGTTTGGGGTGACTAAATATTGCAGGTTATGGTCTCCTTCTACTAGCTGCATTTATCCTCTTAAGGAGAATATAAAAACTCAGCAAAATGTATCTTATGTTAATCTAAAGTTTATCTAACCCTAATGTTATTTCTTAAGTTGAAATCATCCTAAAATAGCTTTCCTAATGAAAGTATCCTGTTTTCTTTGGTTTTTGTTTTCAGTTTCTAGTTAAAGAACTATTTTAAACTTAAAATAAACAAAATAATCTAATTTAAATCCTATTTAACAGTAATTAAAATTAAACTAAATTAAAACTATGAATTAAAACTAACTAACTACCCTATCTCAGCTAACAGCAATTTTAATACACTAACTAAACTATCAATTGATGATAAGTATATATGAAAGGAGAATAATTCCAATTCAATAAGAAAACTTAACATAATTGAAGCTAAAACAAATTTCTGATTTTATAAATTCTATGAACAAGAAATAGTGGAACAAGAAATTGCTTCAATATTTAATAGTTATAGCTATCAAAATATAATTAATACTCAGTATTTCGATACTTGAACAATAATGATAATTACCTAACAATTTTAAAATATTTGTTACAATACAAATATTTAAAAAATATATCAGCAAATGTATAAGTAATATCAAACAAAGAAATAACTAACAAGCGATTAGAGTAAGTATTTACAAATTATACATCAATCACAACCAAACATGATCATATATATATAAACTAAGAAAATCAAATGCCAGAGTATATATGTGTGTGTGTGTGTGTGTGTGTGTGTGTGTGTGTGTGTGTGTTTCAAAAAACATTTATCATAAATGATACCAGTTCCAAGAAACAATGCTTCTGAGAGATCCAAGAAAGAGATAACTCCTTTCAAATACACACAAGTGAAAAATCTCAAGTCTCAGTATAATTCTTTTCATACAAACTCCAAACCCCTTTACAATAAGTCTTTCAGAGTTTTATAAGAAAGACTAATAACTGTCGTTCCTTATTCTATGCAACTAAAACTAAAAATAAACCATTGAGCCTATATGACTGAACATCTAGGACCTATCACATTTAATTATCATCATCTTCAATAGTGCACCTGGCATCTGAATCATCAATCCAATAACTGCTTTCTCATCCTCAAATGTCGATTTGTCCATACAGCAACTGTTATTTGACATCTAGCATCGAGATGAATCAAGCTTGAAACAACTTCATCATTTGCTGGCAAAATATAAATGAGAAGAACATCATCAAAATCAAGGATCCATATGACACCTGAAAAAATAAATTAACCATGCATGAGTGTTATAATAAATAACAAAATTGAAATAATAAATTTAATTGTGCAATTCCTGCAAAATATATGATTCTATGGGCATGCTAATTACCTATTCTGTTATTTCCAAAAAGAAACAAAAAAAACTCAACAACAGTAACAATTTTCAAGGTGAACTTCTGAGTTTGATAACTCGACGAGCCTCAAACAATTTAGCCCTTAACTTTATCTTTTCAATTTTATGTTTCCCTTATGCTTCAAGAACTTCTTGTTATCAGAAATCCATGATCTTTTCATAGTTTTCAACCTATCTTTCTTCACTTTCAAATCCTGCCATTGCTTAACCCAGGTTAATAACTCACTTCTCAAGTTTTGTACTTCGTCTTTCAATACAATGGAATTCAATTCAGACCTTTTCATTTTTTCTTTCAATTGATCATTTTGTTGTTTTAATTTTATAGTCTTCATGGTACTTCTCAGCGCCTGCTCTAATGAAGAATCGTTATTCACTACAGATGTTATTTTGATCCCTGTATCATTTTGCAGAACCATAGATTGATTTTCATTAGAATCATCATTCAAAGATACAATAGGATCAACAATTTTATCTTCACACTCCTGTGATGATAAATATACTAAACCATAATCCCCTTCTTCACTTAGGATTTTGGTCAATGGAAAATCTTAGGCATGCAAAGGTGCTTTTGAAGTAGAATATTTCATGCTTCTGGTAATTCTGTGAAAACCTAACTTTGTAATGGGGAATTTTGATAAGTTTGATTTTCCATCGAATTTCACTTTTCCTTTGTCTAATGTCTTTAATTTTTCCCTTTAATTCAAAGATATAGTATGAATATCCTCATATAAAGCTGAGACTATAGGGGTTTCAAGATATAAAGGAAGGGATTCTATTGCAACTGTATGTCTTGGATTATCCTCTATAGGCACTCGTAATTTAGATGATTCAACACCTCTTGACTTAGAATTGGCTTCAATTTGAGGAAAACGTTTACGTTTTCTACGAGTTTTAGGACATAGAGTATGCCAATACTTAGTTAATATAAAATCATTCACATTCAAAAATTCATCCCAAGATCTACCCAAATGATTTAACTGGGACTGAAACAAAATCTTAAGAAGACCATGATGAAATAAACTTTGTTCTACATCTCCAATAGTGGTCTGTTGATTTTGCAGCCTTTCAATGCCATCAACAACCATAAATGATAATAATGTATATGAGAGTAGCAGTCATCGCAAGTAATATACCTAATTAAAATATTGAAACGGGCTCTCCATTGTGGTTTCAAAAATTTAATGGAAACGCCTTTTCCAAGATCTAAACCCTCTAGTAATGGAAAGAGAAACATTTTAAATTTTTTCTTATTTACTTTCTAAACCTTAAACCAACGTTTACCAATTTGGGAAAGCTTGGTAGCTTTAGCAATCAGATCCTCATTCAGAATCAACTGAAAATCCCCAACTTGAGCTACATCATCCTTCAGAGACATAGCGAATCGTCTGGTTATTTCTACATGATGGTCGCTGAAACCTTTAAAAAACAAACACCGACCTATTTTTTCAAATAACGCAACTGCTTCTGGGCTAGATTCAACCAATTCGGGGCCTAAAATCTCAAATCGATTAAGAGGTTCCATTTTCACCCTACAAATATTTTGATTAGGGTTTAGGGTGAAGGGATGCGTGAATACAGATGGTATTGGAATCCATGTACATGGAATTGTGTGAAATATCAAATCATAGCCTAGTTCATCTAAAATGAGAATTGAAACCCTAAACATAATATTAGAAACCATAGTTCCAAAATAATGAAAACTAGTTCCAAGATCTTGTTACTTCATAAAACATGATCACCAGGATAACCAAATCATTATGTAATGCTTCTCTACAACCATTATCGGATTTCAAGATTTTTTTTCCCAACGAAATGATATCAAGGTTAAAATCATAAAAAATCAAGAAATAAAATGATAACCTTGTACGTGTTTGATATTCAAAGATTTGTGGGAATCAATCTGAAACGACATAATTAGTACACTATCCTACATGTGTCTGATTATGAAACTTCGTGTTCAATCCCCATGATAGGATAATGACCAAATGTTGAAATAAATCACCATATCATAAATAATGATTTTTTGCACTGAAATTCTATCAATTCATGGTGTAGTAATTAAAATGTGTGTGGATGTATATATTCGTGTCAAATTCATTCTTCTCCAGCTCTTAATCCTTGATATGGTAAGTCTAATATGTGGAGGTTGGA
Source organism: Pseudotsuga menziesii (assembly GCA_001517045.1). NCBI lineage: Eukaryota > Viridiplantae > Streptophyta > Pinopsida > Pinales > Pinaceae > Pseudotsuga > Pseudotsuga menziesii. Next base: position 244,724 of record LPNX011155419.1, read on the forward strand.
TGTAACATCATCCTAAGCAATAGGAAATATTATGCTCAAGAATAATTATGGCGCATCAATGAAATCATCAACAATGACATCAAGCAAATATTTCCAATATAGGCTCATTAATAATATTAACTTGGAAAATTAATTTGACGATCATTAGAAAAGACACAAAGAGTACATAAGCCACATAAACGTTGATTAGAAAACATCATGCCAAGTTTAATGAAATCGATCAATCAACATATGATATTTAAAGCTAATCCTTAGATCAAAACTGGTTTCGATTTATTATTGGAAGCGTAATATAAAAAAATTTGATCAGAGTTTGAAATAGTAATAAAGACAAGGTTTAATTTCTATAAGTATATACAATGAAAATATTATTTATTTACAAATCATATAAGACATAAGTTGTAGAAGTTTGTAATGATACAAATGTTCAACCAACATATAAAGGTTATCATATGATACAGCAAAAATAGTCAACCTTAACATATATGTTTGAACACTTATGCTTGATAATAAAACTATGTCAAATACTTGAAACCAAATATTTAAATGCAAATTTAAAAGAAATTTTATGAAATGCAAGGGTTATGAATCATTTAAGCCAATTCACTCAAACCAAATAATGTAAAGCAGCAATCCATTTGTATTGATGATATATGATCATGAAATAATGAGACTAAATTTAACAGCTGCAAAATGAAAGAACTAGCTTAATTCAAAGTGTTTCCTAAACTACCATCTTGACCACTATCTCTTCCTTTATTGAGAGTACCTTTAGAATCAAAGATTCTTAAGGCACTCTTTAATAATTTTTTTAAAATTTAATTAAAGAAAAGATCTGATCAATTTATTATGCAATATAGCAAGAAAATTGAGAAGAGTTGTTGCATGCCAACACAACTCAATGTTGTTAAAAGCTTGAGTTGGTTTATTGTTAGGGTTAGGTAGCAGTTGTGCAGGTAATAATATCGGTCGAGGCATTAGAGGAAATTTGGGGTCTAAAATGGGCCTTATAAGAAAACGCGCCAACAATAAGTTCTTGTGAGTTGGAATTCAAGAACCAATAGAATTCCAACAAAATAAGTCAACCATAATGATTGAATTGACATATTTTTCATAAAAAAAAAACTACTTTTTTTGTTCATATTTTCAACATATCTCCCTATCTTTTTAATCAAATTTCGATTTGGAGAGCTCATTGGATGCATAATTTGATTCCGCATCCAACTCCTACCCACACTGCATACTTTTGATGGACCTCGCTACCCCAAAAATAAGAAATACCTGAAAAAACGTGATGATGTAATCATCATCACATTTTTTCAGGTATTTCTTATTTTTGGGGTAGTGGGGTCCATCAAAAGTATGGAGTGTGGGTACTCGTTGGATGCGGAATCAAATTCTGCAACAAACGAGTTCTCCCGATTGAAATTTGAGTAAAAACACAGGGAGATATGTTGAAAATACGAACACAAAAAGTAGTTTTTTCTTTTTTCCTCCAAAATTAATAAATATTATTTTATTATTTTAACTATTATGTTATGATTTTAACTATTATTTTATTTTTTTCCTTAGGAGGCCCATTTTAGACCTCAAAATTCCTCTAATGGGGATTTGAATTGTGAAATTGATGAGGTTATTGTGAGATAAAAGGAACTGGAGGTACAAATCCATGTAGTATTTGCTGGAAATTTGTTTGATTCTGAGGATAAGGATGATTAGGTGCATGAACATGTTGTGGCTGAGGATATGGTTGTCCTCTCCATCCTTGTGACCAATATTGTTGTTGTGGAAATTGAGGAGGAGGATACTGAGATGGAAAATTATGCCAGCTAGAATTGTTCCATTGTCAAGGTGGTTGATACAGAGGATAATAGGGTTGTGGTGAAAATTTTGGATATGCTGGTTGGTCCCTAGGTTTCCAAGGAGGCCTCCTAGATGTTTCAGCTACATCCCCACTCTTATAGATGGCTTGTAATCCATGCAAGGATGGGCATTTATCTATTGGATTCTCTTCTGTACAGATGTGACATACAAAGATGTTATTTAATGTAAATTCCCTTTGGGGATGTTTAATTCTGCATCTTGGAAAAAATATGCCCATTCCTGCTTGTTCTTCATGCTACCTTTCCTTGGTTTGTAAAGCATCTATTTGGGAACCCATTGCACCTAAGATATCAATATTAAAATTCTCCAATAGGTTTCCAAACTCTACTCTTGTAACTCCGCTTGAACTAGGAACATTTCCTCTTATATTCTTACTAAAAGGCTCTCGAAAGTTTTTTGCAACTTTCCCCCTACTTCTAGAATAATTTTTACACATCTCACCAATCTGTGCAAATTTTTTATGATAAATATCGCCAGCTACCATGTGATTAAGAATCTCTAACAAGTCCTCGAAGATTCCCTTAAGTAAAAGTGTATGTACTGCATCTTCTTAGAGGTCATTATATTTAGACTTATGCAATGTATAAATAAAATTCTCGACATAATATTCCAGGCTCTCGTATTCAAGTTGTTTTATCTTGAATATATCATATCGAGAGTCCTTAGGTTTGTAGTATTCTTGATATTTTTGCAAGAACGCGGTTTTGATATCATCCCAAGTCCAGATATAAGATTCTCCTAATCCCATGAACCATCTCAAGGCGAAATCCTTGAGTGTAGCAGGAAAGAGTTTTAGTTTGTGAGCGTCTTATAGATAATTGTAACTGCTACAAAGGATATCGAACTTGAATAGGAATGTGTCTGGGTCCTCATTACTTTTTCCATAAAAAGTAGGCAAGGAGGAATGAGGGATGTTTTTCATAGTTACATCATGCATTGTATCTAAGATAGGGAACCTGGAGATAGCGTCAGTTTGATTTTCCCCTTCTCCTCCTTAATTCCTAACTTCATCATGATCTTCATTTTCTCCCCATCTCTCCATATAAGCTGGATTCTTAATGTAAATATACCTAGGAGGATCCTTTTGAGGTGATAAGGAGGCATCCCAACATTATTTTTTGGGAGAGATCTTCCTCTGGTCAACTGTTTCTTTATTAAACCCTAGAGGGATAGTAGGTTCTACTGTAGAAGTTTCAATTTGTGAAATAACTGGATCTACTGAGGTTCCAAAGAGAGATTTTACTTGAGAAAGATCAACAAAGTCAATAAAATTTGGATCTCCTACTAGTCAAAAGGTTGTGTTAATTGGATTTTAAGCTAGTGGAGGGCTAGGAGTTTCTAATGGATGATCTTCTTGAACTTCCTTAGGAACAAGGTCCTTAGGACCTTTTTCCAAGGTTCTTTCTCCTTCTATGGCTTCTCCAGTAAGATATTCTAAGGGATTTTCTTTAGGTTTTAGGGTAAAACTACTTCCTATAGGCGTCTTTCGATACCTTTTTGGTGAGTTAGTAGTTGGGGAATTACATCCCCTATGGTAGTTAGTAGGGATTTGAATAAATTTTCTGGTATTGATAAATGTACCTTGAGAATCTCTAATTCTACTCATGAAATACTTTTAAACAAAAGACAACCTATGCTACTACGTCTATTGCTGGATTTGGGGGCGTATGTTATAACAGATGCGCAGGTTTTTACCTCTCATCTTACTACTCCCCCACTACCAACCTATTAGTAAAATTCATAAAGAATTCTACTCTACCTTACAGAACAACTCCTCGGCAACAGTGCTAAAAGTGTTGGGTGTTATAATGTCTAAATTAATCCACCTATTCTTTAATTATCAATTGAGGTTGGTAAGCTTAGAGTTGACACAAAATATATGTGAAGGTAGAGAGTGTCGTGTAAATATTTTAACAAACAAAAGATTGAAAGATATTTCAAAATGAAAAACTGAGTCAAACTTCCTAAAAATGCAATTAAGGTAACTAAACTAAGATAAAAGATTAACTAAACAAATAATCTATCATATAACTTTGGATTGAAAATATATAATCAGCAACTTACTTATTCAAACGAAAAACTAAAGTGCAAGGAAGACTTAAATAAAAGAAGCAAGTAGAAAACTTAATAAAGAAATATCTTTAGGTTCTGTCCTACAACTTATTTCAACAATAACACAATCATAAAAAGACAACCTAACATACTAAGGAAAACACTAAATCTGTCATGCAAACAAATAAATCAATTCAAAAGGAATAGACACAAAACCATACAACCATTAGACAAAATCAGAAACAGAAATTAAGAATAACTTAAACTACATTCAAAGTAAAAGAAGTAAGAAAAATGCTAAAACTTTAATAAATAATTTAAAAAAACTAAAATTTAACTTAAATGTTAAACAAAACTATTATTTAACTATTACATACAACCATTAGACAAAATCAGAAACAGAAATTAAGAATAACTTAAACTACATTCAAAGTAAAAGAAGTAAGAAAAATCCTAAAACTTTAATAAATAATTTAAAACAACTAAAATTTAACTTAAATGTTAAACAAAACTATTATTTAACTATTACAGACAAAGCATAATTCAAGCATCAACAAAACAAAACTGAAAACAATCTTAAAATACATAAAAAAACACTAAAAACAGAACTAAGGGTTGAACGACAGACTGAACTGTGGGTCTGAAAGGGTGGATGAATAACAGACTGAACATGTTGTTCGAATGACAGGCTGCATAATAAAAATGGTAAAAACTAACCTAAATGAACTAACCTTCAGTTGAAGCCATGCATATGTGATTCTAATGCATTAGAACGCTAAATAAACCTATTTAACAAAAAATTAACCTTAAACTAATTTATGAACAAAAGGAATCATTTGAATATTAAGATAATAAATAAACTGAAAATTAACTTGCATAAATTCAAAACAAGAAAGGAAGTAATAGAATTGAATCTATTATTTATTCCTAAAAACAACTTATTCTATATTCTTGAAAACAAAGACTGAAAGTAATCCTGAAAATGAAAATAACTGGAAACAAAATGACTAAAAGAAAATAATTGAAAGCAAGCTATGTGTGCATCTAACTAACTAAATTTCGAAATAAAACTAAGTTAATGTATTCCAGAAAACAAATAGGATAGCATTTACTCTAATCTAATGGAAACAAACTAGAAATTAAACTAGACTAGCTAAAACAAAAAAGAAACTAAGCTAAACAAAGAAAATGAACCTCTGGTTGATGAGGGGGCCTCTCAGCAATCAGGAGTGATGCCTGGCTAACTTCTACTTAAATGCAATCTTCAAAAATAATGCATACAACTCTTTATTCAGATGGTGGAACAGAAATACAAAGTTCAAGAGTAAATTATAGCAAGAACTCTTCTCTTAACTCTGCTAACTGACTGATTTTCTAGCTAACTAAGTTCTCTCACAGAGGATGATTTATATAATCATTTACAGGGGTGAGAAACTTGACCCTTTAGTGGTTGAATTCTCTCTAAATTTAGTCAATCATAAAGGATTTTAACTGATCACAGGCCAGCCCATTAACATTTTCCTTCTTCAACGCAAGTTTAGTTCTTTTCATTGGACGACATACACACATGTTTCTTCTCCAGCACAAACAATCTGCAGAGGTGGCGCATGACTCCTTCTTTAGAGTGAATTTGTAATGGTGGTGACCCAAGGTAGCGTACATGGTGGGTCTTCTAGAATGCAGGTCATTCTATTCTTTAAATGCGCAGACTGGTGGTAGTTTGGAGCCAGGAAAGGGAGGCCACAAGTGATCCTTCTAGGGAATGAGTTGAATGCATTAATCCATCACGTGGATGGTTGATGTGGTGGAGATAAAAGGAGAACACAGTCTAGAAAAAAATCTAGAACATAGCTTCATCACCCAGATGCATGGATAACAAAATGTTTGCAGTTGTTTCACGTTTTAAATGGCCGGAATTGATTCTTAGCAGCACGCAGTCTGATGGGTGATCTGGATAGAGTGTTGAATGGAAGGCTCGGACGTGAGTTGAATAAACTGGGTGTCAATCTAGGGTGAGCATAGTGTCTATATGTTGGCATGCTTCAGGACTGGAGTCTTCAGCAACAAATTTCGACATCCAGAAAACCACCAGGGAGTTTCACGCAACGAACTGAATGACGAGCTGGACACCGAGCTGGACATGCTGTACGAAAAGCAGGATGAATGCATTTTACATATTAACTTGACCCAAAAGGATTATAAAACCTATAAACAATTATACAAACTAATTAATACATCAATTATTCTTTATTAATGTTATTTTTAATTGATTAAACCATAAAAATGATAATAATAAAATAATTTTATAAAAACCTTAAAAACACTCATACTTGAAGTTGAATAATAATCTGCGTGACATAAAACATACAAAAGATGATAAAATATGTATTTAAATGAATATTTTATCTGCCAAAATGATAACAAATCGAGGATCAACAACCCTAAAAAACCAATTTCATTTTGTTTTCTTTTTGAGATTGCGTTAGCTTGTTCATGTGGTATTCTAGGAACAATTTCTAGCACTAACACTCTCAAAATATGAAAACACCAATGAGCATGTACAAGTTCAAGTTCATAAAATCCATGAATAAGTAACATTATCAAGCATCATTTTCTCCCCTCTTTAAGCTTGTCAAAAATGAAGAGAGACCTGAGTTGACTTTCCTGGACTCGATAAATTTTAACAGGAAAGATAAGGAAGAAGTACTCTCTTTGGGTTATAAACAATGGCAGCATGTCCTCCTTTAACATAGCACTCTCTGAACATTTCGATACTCATGTTTCAGTTTACACTTTCATCTCACCTATTACTTCAAGTTTTTTACTCCTCCACTTGTCCTTTATGCATGGGGAATCTGATCATATCTCCTATATGACAAATAATTCTAGTTGTCATATCTACAAGTTAAAATATGCCTTGGGTCATCTCTGTGTTGTGCTCACTGTTCAAGGATATATCCCTTCATATTTTTATTATCCTGATTCCATCATTATCCTACCTCATATTATTTGTTTCTACCTTCCCATATCCAATTCCTAGTCACTCTTGTGATCTGTTGGAAGATTCATTTCCTTCCTCATCATAGTACGGTTTCTCAGTAGCACTTCTTGAAGACGAAGACCTAGATTTTGATGATGGTACCTTAGGATTCAATACCATTATTGTTGAACTCTTTTGATTCAGTTGTCAGTTTCACACATTGTCTAACATCCTGTTGAGTTTCTTCCATGTTCGACTTCAACACATCTATTCACATGGTAGAGATTGTACTGGTTCCTTTGGATTTTGACAAAGACCTTAGGTTCAACTTTATAACCTAAGTTGCACAAGATTATGTTATGTTCATCTACACAACTTCTATATTTTGAAGACTCATCATTGTATATTGTGGCTTCGATCCACCTTTGTAATATACGTGGTCTTGTTACCTGTATCATATGATGTAATCAAATATTGTAAAGGAGATAGTTGTCCATTATATTGAATATGGCATCCTCGTATATGATTTTGTATATGACATTGATATGTATATGTTTCAGTTACTTCCTCTGCTTCCTTGGTCACTGATTTATCTAAGATTAAATAGTGTAATGTATTTCCGCCATCGCTTCCCTTCGACCTCACACATTAGGGGGCATCAGTTATCATGTAAAATGGCACTTCTCCATCCGAGTACTGACATCCAATATGTCAGGACACAAAAAAAAAATGGATTGAAGTAGCAAAAACACTATAGATGGGAATGACTGTTGATACATCATCTCCTCACCAACTAAATATATTTTTGTTTGAACATTACGGTTGCACACGTGACTATTTTCACAGCAACCCGTGTGTCACACGCGAGTATCTACATTGTAACTCATGTGTACATTGACCACATGGGTTTCCTTAAAGCAAGGATCATTTCATATGTGACTTTCCTATATCAATACTTGTGTGTACCTTAATTCAAAGATAAAAAATATAAAACACGATTAGTCAAGATCAGTTGAGCCCCTAATCATAACTATCTCAACCATTGAAACCACTCTATTTCATCATGTATAAATAGAGGCCATGGAATGGGCCTAATTAATCAATTCTTATAAGAAAAAATTTATACTGGTAGTATTCCTTGAGACATCGTGGAGTAGAAGAACTCGGTGTCCTTGGTTTGCAAAGGAGTCCTTGTTTCAGAAGTTAGGTTGTAATCTCACCATTCTCTGTTTATTAATAAAGAAAGTTTCTTCTTCCAATTTGGTGCACTCTTGTGTATGATGGATCATTAATTATTTTCATTATTTCATTATGAATATGTATTTCATTAACCATTGATATATATATATATATATATAAGATATTTGCAGGAAGAACTTGTTCTTTGTAGGTGATTGGAGAAATCCTTGGAAGCTGTGGAAGCAACTCGAAGAGAAGAAGAAAAACCTTGGATCAACCATCATAAACCAGGTTTGTTCCATTTTCTTCCTATTCCTATTTCAATTTCTACATGGCTGATTGTCAGTGAGTTTAGCTTAGTAAGTTGGTAACCCCATATACCCTAGCTTATAAGGGTGTGTTTTCCTGAACAACGGCATGGGTAAATGTTTCGAAAGGAGATGGCCATTTCCTCAACCAACAAAACCTGACATAACATAATAGACATGATAAAGATATTAATAATTCACATAAGGTAGAACATGATTAATTTTTTAGTAAATGACAGTAAAACAATGCATGCATTTTTTTTTTCTGATTTTGAGGCGTGTTACAAATTTCATTTAAAATAGATCGTGTTTCATAAAAAATATACATTGTATAATAAATCAATTAGGGTAGATTTTAGCATTGAGTCAAATCATTGCAAGGAGATGGGATATTTGTGCAAAAACAAGTGGTCTCATACACATAATTTATTATTAATATTATAACAAGGTTGCTTAAGAGTTTAAGAAACTAAAAAATTTTATTTTCAGTGAAGGTTGCCATTGAATGTGTAATTAGATAACTTTATACATTAAAGAAAAATTTCAAGTTGCATTTTATTTAATCTTATAAAATTAAATGGAATGTTTACTTAGATACCTTCATACTTTAAAGAAAGATTTCCTTGTGCATATTAATATTTTATTTATACATAATCAAAATGAAAGGAGAAGAAGTGTAGAGTAAATGTAGATTAAACTAAATAAACACAATCATAATAATGAAGACAAAAACATACTAATATTAAACAACATGATTTTCTCATAATTGTTTTCTAGAGAGAAATCATTCACACTACAAAGCATGATCAACATATTATATAATATCTAACAAATTGCTACAATAGTAACATTAGAGAATCTATGTTCTTATAACATAAAGGCTCTAAGGAAATTTTGACAACATAGAAATAAGTTATAAACTCACTCACCCAATAATTCCAAGCCAAGAACCCAATAAATAGCTAAAATTAAACCATGACAAATATATGGTTTTCCATTTATACATGATGAAAATAACCAACAAATAATTGGTAACTTTTGTTACTCAACAATTATTTCCTTCCACTATCAAGCATTTATTCTCTACTACTTATTAGTAATCATTACCTACTCTACTACATGACTACAAGGTCTATGACAAGCATGTCCCAACATTCTTCCCCTTGTCATATACCTTGCAAGAGTATAAGGGAGATTACATCAAAATGTGAGATAACTATCACAATCCATGCGGCCATAATTTCATACGACCACAATAATTTACTTGTGCTCATCAGTTCCATCAATGCATACCCAACATTCTACCTAGTGGAAACTTTCTTTAAAAACACCTTTCCATCCTGTAGCATGTCCCCAACAAAATTATATTGAATATCAATATTCTTTGTCTTTGCATTTCTATCACATTGAATACAATATCTCTTTAACTTATCCTTACATATAAACATATTTTCATAAGCAATATGACCTTCTTACACGAATGACTACCTACCATATACCTAGCCTTGAACAAAGAGACCATATGTTGTTTCTTTCTCATCCAACTCACTGCTCCACCAAATATTATAAACACATATTTTTTGGTAGATATCCTTCTATCTATATCACCTACCTACTCTGAATCCACATAAGCATGTATATACATTAATCATTGGTCCTTTGAAACATAATATGTTAAGAAATAGAATATTCAAATGCTCCTCACAAATACATGAAACCCCTCTTCAATGTAGCCTAATGTCCAATCCTATATTAGACATAAATGGAATCAAGATTCCCATTTTCTTGGTCAATGTTTGGTCTAGTACATACCATAGCATACGTCAATGTCTTAATTTCACTAGCATAAGAAAAATTGAAGCCATATCCTTAATGTTTGTGGGTGTTGTAGGAAACTACTCAACTAAAATATTAGCTCCCATATAAATCATAATACTTAATCCTGGGAAGTCACATGGTATCCCTCAGAGACCCCATTCTTACTAAACCATAGACAAAAGGGGATTCCTTGGTGGCTGAAATAACAAGGACATTTGCTCGAAGGAATAAGATGTTGAACAGTCCTTAAGAACAAAAACTCATTATCTACAATCCACCATGTAAAAATGATTCATATTCATCATAGTGTTCACATACTTACTCTATCTCAACCAAATATATGTGTGTTGCAATATTTAACCCATTTAGACATTAGCCTTAATCATTTATTTAATTTTCTAGTTCTTAGACCATTATCAATTGACAACCTAGTGTGTATTCCTAAGTATCCTGATCACTCTGGACTATTATATTTTCATTATTATCCTCATTATCCTTGTATGGGACCTCTTCCTTGTTTCTAGGGTTTAATGCACTCTCATGCATGATTTTAGGCCCACTTGAGTCAGTTCCTATAATTTGGGATCCTACCTTGAGTTAACTGGCCTTGATTTCATCACCTGAGTTAGTACAAGATATGATGACTACAAAAACTAAAATGAACACCTCTTATGCACTCTCCATCATTAGTTATCATCAATTAACTAGCTAATATTCCTTCTTGGTCCACCTTTTTTCAGTTACACTCAATTAATTGATCTTCTTTAGGAGTTATAACTAGAAACTGTCACGTCCCCATCCCTCAACCGGCGAAGAGGACGCGACGAACACAACAACACAGTCGGGCAAGATGCCCAATGAACATAAACAGAAAACAAATGCTGGAATTAAGCATACACAGATGCATTTATCTTCAATCATACAGCGGAAGCAAACACACACATTCCAGCAATCTCCATGTTCATTATAATTCATTTAACATCAATATACAATTGCAGAGATGAAATATAGACAGCAGACTTATCTTTGATGAAGAATTCACCCGCAACCAGCTACGTCGCTGCAACGTTCCACCCAACCATAGGCCAGCTTGCTCATCAATCTCTCAGCAACGCTGCCACCCCCGAGCTGGGCATGATTCCTCCGGAATAAGGGTCAATTGCAGGCTTATACATAGCTAAGGGAACACAAACAATGAACTAACACTGCTGGGTTTCATAGGCTTTCAACAGACAAGCCAAGCCAGCACAGTCCAAGGTTCAACCACTGCATACCAGCAGCCAAACAACTTCATTCACTGCTCTGTGATGATGGCATAAACAACAGGGTGTCAACCCCAAACCAAAAGAAGACACAGCTCAGCCCGCTAAGCAGCTTAGAGCTGGTTTTGGCCCTAACGTGGCCAAAACAGCTCAGCGGCAACCCACACCAGGGTGCTTCAGCAGCCACAACACACAATGGAGGATAGCAGCATTCCACAGCTCCAAACAAGGAACTCAGTCAGTGAATTGGAAACCCATAGTGGCATAAAACGAAATTTAACACCACTGCCCACAAAACACAGGGAAAGCAACAGTCCCAAATCAGGGAAAAAGACGCAGCCAACAATGTGGGAAAACCCAGAAATTCCTGAGCGTGAGAGGAAAATGGGGAAAGAATCCCTCTGCGTGAGATGCACAGCAGTAGAGAGGACGTGAATTTGCAGTCAGCGGGTGCTCAGCCACTCGTGGAGAGGAACAAAATTCCCTCGTGAGACCAAATTCGTCCAAAACCTGTGCGTGAGGAACCAACAGACCCAAAATCGTGGTGAGTGAGTGAACAGGCTGTGGAGAGAACGCACCATGGGCACAATGAACAGGCGCGTGAGGAGAACAGAACAGGCAGGGCAAGCATGGGGTCGTGGGTGGAGTGTGGATGTGGGAAAAGGACTGACAGTCCTGCCACCCCACTCCCAAAGGAAATAACTGCCCAACCACCCAACAGATCATTAAAGAGGTTGATAAGGTTGGATGAGACAAAAGGGTGACAAATAACAAAGGTAGAAAACCACAAGGTAATAAAACATGGGTTTTTCCCCCATAACCAAGGTTTGACATCCCCCACCCCTTATCCTTTGGAACCATGCCCTTTTCATTCAACGTTGCACTGTCGTAGCTGGTTGTGGCTTTAGTTTTATTTGATGTGCGGTTTTACATGATGCCACATTAAAATGTGCCGGATAGCACAACATACCATCGGCAATTATCCCTATTGCCGAAACATACACAGCCAAATCGATGGTGGGGATTTTTCCTTGAGCTCCTCACCATGATTAATTACAATATATACATCATGCAAATGGGGTCAAACCCGGGGACATTAAAGAAAGTATGTCTAGTGATGTTTTCTATGTTATCTAATCCTTCCACATTTGTGGAGTTCAATTACCTATTTAGGATCATGAATATCTCCCTTGGAGATGTATTATAAATGTAACCTTATTAGTGAATAATAATTAGATGGATTTTATACCAATTTAGTTTTCTCTCTTATGTTTTTGCTTCCTTATTTTCTCTCCATTATTTTGCTTATCTCTGTTGTAATCCTTGTGACGTTACATTTGATTCAATATATTTTTGTAAAAATTATTACATGGTATCAGACCTGAGGTCTTAGGTTCAATTCCCTTGAACTACGGCGCAGGGTTGGTGTTGGAGTATCGTTACAACCGCATGGTATAATCACCGCACCTCCAGGAATATAAAAATGTGGACTAATCATCACTCCTGATAATATGTCCTTGTGCTTGGTTTCTTATGTTCATCAACATCTACAGGTTTTGGTGTAACGGAAAACCTTGCATGGTATCATATATGCAAGGTTGAGCATAGCTCATTTAGAATCAATTAAATTACATATACATATTCAGAGTTTGTTTTGCAAGTACAATTTCAATAAGAAAATTTTTAAATCGCAACCAACTTTGAAGAGGTATCACAACCTCTACAGATCATCTTAGAGGGCCTACGATAGCTTGTTTGAAAGGTATTTTTGTGATATGATATGAGTTTTTCATATAATTCCATTTTATGGTTTGAGAGATATGTTCATATCATAGGTTTTCAGCAGTTCACATCCATCTGTACCCTTTATTTAGGATTGATATATCTCACTTCAAAAGACGAGATATGTAAAGTTTCTTATATTATTTGAAATATCTCTTCGATACTTCAAATGGGTCTTCAACATAATTTGATGTCGTTGACTGTAGTAGAAGTTGTGATAGAATTGGAAACATGACACTAATGATGTATGTGATTTTTTGTTTAAGCTTACATACATGATTTGATTTACATGTTCTTGAATTCGTAGTGGTTTGTAAATTTGAAGATAAATATGGTAAAAATATCAACAAAATTTCGAATTATTGAAAGTCTCCTTGCAGTGACTCCTTCTTCCTCTATTTATTTCCATTAAGATGATATACATGAAGAAGACATTTAGAATACTCTTCTTGATGAATAACTCAAAAATATGGTACAAATCTCAACGCAATTTCAAATTGTTGAAAGTCTCCTTGTAGTGACTCCTTCTTCCTCTGTTGCTTCCCATGAAGTTGATATACGTGAAGAAGACATTTGGAATGCTCTTGTTGATGAATAAATAAATTATCTCCATCTCCATCTCTTATCAAATCATTCTTCTAATTTGAATCTTCAAGATAATAAGTCTGTTTTTCTTGATCCTATGCATACTTCACTGGATGATGGAGCATTATTTGATCAATTGGATGTTTTGAAGGCTAGATCAAAGTTTGTAGTTGTTGGTTGTACCCTCACTCTCACCATAGCATTGTTTCATATGCATTATTCTATGTTTACTAACTCATTTCATTTAATATTTATTGAAGATGGAGGACACAACCATTCCCTTGGAGCTGATTATACTTCATTTCCTTAACATCTTGGTTCAAATTTCATGGATCTAGCATCTCAAGTCTCATTTGGACCTGATATTAGGAATTTCAAGCCTAGTGAGCACCTTCATTTTCATGCATAGTATGCAGAGATACAACACATGGTCGAGACATGGGAGCAACAACCTCTTCTTTTGAAGAGGAAGATCACTACAGAAATCTAATCAAGTTCACACCTGATTGGATTTGTAGTAGTTTATTCCTGGTGTATTTCATGTATATTTTTTAGGAACGATTTTCCCCATGGTTTTGTTAGTATTAATTAATTAATACTCTTTTGAATACCATAGTATATTTATCTTTTCCTATCTTAGGATGTCATTTCCACTTCACTAGTGCCATTGGGTACCTACCTCGGGGCCACATAACACTCAATGTGAATGTCTAGATGAGTTTAGGATCTCTAGGGACCAATCCCTATAATTTAGAAACCCACTCTAAGTGTCACCATTAGTCACAACTAGTTGACCCTAGTCGGTGTTCAGTTATGTTTAATTATGCTCTGATTCCCATCAATTAGTTCACTATCAGTCATCCTAGTGCCACTTGGCATGACTTGAGGAAATTAGGGCACCTTTTATCACCTAATTCAGTCCGTTAACTAGTTGTGAACTGTTTTAGCGATCCAGAGTTACATTAGTGACCCGTCGTAGTGATTTTCCCACACCAAGTTAGTTCCAGAGTCAGCCCGGGTTGGTAGATTCGAACCCTATCTTAGGAATTCAAATTCTCCTATTTATAACACCATTGTATCACATACAAATTACTGATTAATGGATGTGATTTTTTTCTTCCAATTTTGTCTCCATGTGTGTGTAATTTTTCAATGAGTAATTGATCAGCATTTACTGAATTATAATTTTTCTGTAGCCTTATTTTCTCATTTAATTCAACCAGGCATGAGGATCCTATGATTCACTGAATTTAACATGGTATCATAACAAGTTCCCATTCCAGCTTCAAACCTTGAAAAATTCCATTGATTAACCATAAGAAATTGGGTCGCACATAAATCTTAGTATTCTTTCCTTAATCCCTCTGGATTCTATCCAAAGAAGTCTAGCCAAGTGCGATGCACCCAGAGAAAGTGCACATGTCGAAGTGGAGAGTGTTTCGATTAGTTTGATTTCGAATTGAAGTATTTTGTAGTGTTTTTTCAGGTACATTCAAATATTTTATAAATAATTAGTTGTTTTTGAAGATTTAAGATGGAGAATTCAACAAATTTGATACCCATAATCCTCAACCCAGTTAACTATATTTATTGGAGGGTTGATATGCATATTGTCTTACACAACAATGGTCTATAGAGGGTCACCATGGGTAGAGAAGTTGAACCCTAGCAACCTCTTGAAAACTCTAAGCATTTGAACAAGTTGTATGAAGCATTTGATTTCATGTGCACCCACATCTCTAGGGAGCTTCTCTTCCATCTTGATGGACTGAGAAATCCAAAAGAAGTATGGAATAAGATCAAATCCTTATTTAGAAAGAAGGATGCGATGAGGAGCCATATTCTGGAGAATGATTTGATAGCACTATAATGTAGAAACTTCGAAACTATAAATCAGTTGTTCTAAAAATTCAAATTCCTTGTCATGCAATGCAAACAATGTGGGATTGATAAGAAGGATGAGAATTTGGTTCTCTCTAATTTGAGGAAACTTGGCCCAAAATTCTCAGTGTTCATATCCACCTTTCACTCTGGGATACTACCAACTCCTCATTGGATAATTCCATCTATTGATTCCTTTACATAATATCTAATATAGGAACCAAACAAGCTGATACAAATGGGAGCCTTGAGATCCTCCAAAAGTCAAGCTCTCTTGGATGGGGAGACAAAGAATGCAGAAGCAAGTAGGAAGTAGAAAGGAAAGGAGAAGAGGAACACTGAATTTGAACCTAAAAAATATTTTGATCTAGCAGATGAAGCCTATGGCTCTAAGAAGGACAACCATAATAAATTTGGCAAGGGTGATTGCTCCTGCTGTAAGAAAGGAAAAAATACAAAGAAAGGTTGTATGAATAAAACCATAGGTAAGTTGTCAAGACATCTTGAGCAACACAATATTTCCTTTCATAAAGGCATAAGGAAGGATGACTCTCGGAACAAAATTGAAGATCATGAGAGATTCCATGCACTGAAGGCTATACTTTCAAAATTTCATGCTTTCCACATTGATTCAGGAGCCTCCAATCACAAGGTTTCATCCAAAGAATAATTTGGTTCATTACAACTTACTGATGGTCCAAGTATTCACATGGGATATGACACTCAAATCGATAAAGGGAAGGGTTCAATAAAATTAGAGCCTGAAGTGTTCAAAAGTGTCCTCTATATTCCCTCAATAACAAATGTTTTGTTTGTATATCAGATGACTCATACAGGCTCACCAAAGTGAGTAGTATGTGGTCCTAACTCAGTAGAGATCTCAGATTATTTAACTAGGAATCTTAGAGCACAAGTTGTTGCAAACCATGCCTCCAAGGCATCTGAAGTCTCATATTTTTAGTGATACTTAGGTCTAGAATAGTCTCAGCTGCCATTTGAAAGGGAAGGTAAATCCATCCTATCTAATGTTTCTGTTAATGTTTCAGATTTAGAATCCAAAGAAGATAACCAAGTTGAATCAGTTTATGGAATTGAAGATGAAGTTAAATTGGATCCATATCCAAATCCAACCCCTACTCCCAATCCTAGGTCTAAATGTGATCAAAAGGTTATTGAGGTTGATAGGAACATGACTAGAGAGTCATCTTACATGACAAGAACATGATCTCAGCTTCAAAAAGAATTCCTTGCACTATGTCAAGCAAATCCACTTCTCCAAGAGAGTTACTAAAAACAGAGATATGCTTCATGATGGTAAGGTCTGATCAACAATTCTTCTCACTCAAGAATAATTTGGATCATTTCACTCTTCCTCCAAAAATCAGAGACAAAGGGAAAATTTCTTCTCCTATCTGTCATCATATTGGAAGAAGGTGGAGACGATGACATGCACAGTACCAGGAAACTAGTGCATAGAAGGACGATCACACTACATTACTTCTCCATAGAGATGTAGATTGCATAAATATTTTCACAAGTTTTTTATTCAAGAAGAATTTTTCTCATGATGTGAAATATTGATCCTGGATCCACTGCTTATTTTGAGGGTTGGGGGGGGGGGGGGGGGGTTCCGATGAGTTTTTCCCCGTTTCCTCAGTTGTTAGGAAATCATTTTTTTCATTTAGATTGTATGGGTGACCTTTTGGTATTAGTTGTCAGGGCCCAAGTTATCGAGGTTATGGTTAATTAATTAATCATCCCTTAACCACAATAGTCTATTTCTATTTTCTTAGCTTAGGAGGTAATTTCCACTTCACTAGTGCCATGAGGGACTCACCTGGGGGGCATGTAATACTCAATACACCTATCTGGATGATTTTAGGAGCTACAGGGACCAATCCTTATAATTTAGGAACTCAATATGAGTGCCACTAGTAGTTGAACCTAGTGGGTGTTCAGTTATGTTCATTTATGCTCTAATTCCCATCAGTTGGTTCACTCTTAGTCATCATAGCACTGATTTGCATGATTTTAGGAAATTAGTGTGCCTTTTCTCACATAACTTAGTCAATTAACTGATTGTGAACTAATTTAGTGATACATAGTTTCATTAGTGACCTCTAGTTGTGATTTTTCCACACCGAATTAGCTATGGAGTCAATCCAGGTTGGTAGATTTGAATCCTATATTAGGAATTTGAATTATCCTATTTGTAACACCATTCTATCACATAGATATTACTAATTAGTGGATGTAATCTTATTCTTACAATTTTGTCTCCATGTTTGTGCAATTTTGCAATGAATAATTGACCAGTCGTTACTGAATTATCTTTCTTCTATACCCTTCTTTTCTCATTGAATTCAATTACGCATGGGGATCCTATGCTTCACTAAAATTAGCATGGTATTAGAACAGGTTTCCAGGTCATCTTCAAACCTTGGAAACTTCCATTGATGCACCAAAAGCAATTGGGTTCCACATAAATCCTAGTATTCTTGCCTTACTCCCTCTGGATTCTATCCAGAGAAGTATAGCAATGTGTGATGCACTTAGAGAAAGTGCACATGTTGAACTGGAGAGTTTTTGAATTAGTTTGATTGTGAATTGAAGTTGTTTGTAGTGTTTTTGTAGGTACATTCAAATATTTTCTGAATAATTATTTGTTTTTGAAGTTATAAGATGGTGAATTTAACAATTTTGAAACCCAGAATACTCACCCCCTTCAACTATATTGATTGAAAGGCTTATATACAATTTGTATTGCAAAACAATGGTCTATATAGGGTCACCATGGGAATATAGTTTTAACTCCATTAGCCTCTTGAAAAATAAAAGAATATGAACAAGCTAGATGAAGCATTTGGCTTCATTTGCATCCACATATCCAAGGAATTTCTCTTCCACCTTAATGGACCAATAAATACAAAAGAAGTATGGGATAAGATCAAATCCTTATTTGGCAAGAAGGATGAGCTCAGGGGCCGTATTATGGAGAATGCAGTGATAGAAACACATCCCATGCAACTTTGAAACTATACAACAGGTGTTCTCAAAATTCAAATCCCTTGTCAGTAAATTCAAGCGGTGCGAGATTGATAAGAAGGATGAGCAATTGGTTCTCTCTATTATGAGCAAAATTGACCTAGAATTATGAGTGTTCGTATCCACCTTCCACTCAGGGAGACTGACAACTCCTCATTGGTGAATTACATCCCTTGATGCCTTCACATAATCTCTAATACATGAACAAGACAAGTTGATACAGATGGGAGCCATCAGAGCCTCCATAAATCAAGTTGTCTTCGTTGTTGAGACAAAGAATGTGTTGATGAAAAGTATTAATCGATCAATCAGTTATCCAATGACTTAAATTGTCAACCTGGTGAGAGTGTAAACTTGTGAGGTATAGGAAAAATATATGCAGGGTCACAGTAACACTAACTTAATCTAATATTCCATGTGACTTAAATTGAAAAAACATGCGACTGAAATTGAGCATAGTTTATGAAAGAATAAAATCGCATGAAAAAAAATATAATCTATGAAAGTATGAAATTGCGAAAAATAAATTTAACTAAGAAATCATAAAATTGAACGAAATAAACTAATCCAAAACAATCAACATTTCACATGTGGGATCACATAAAATCAACACTACTAACTCATAATAAATAAATCAAACTCAATATGGAGAAATGAAAATATATATTCTAAAACATCAAATCCATTACAAAAGGATCCAATCCATGACTAACTCTCAAAAAGATAAACTACTTCTCTATTTCTTGATTTCTAGAGAGGCCTCTACTACTCTCAAATGAGGAGAGAGCACTCTTATTTATACATGAGTTGCTTTGAAAAGAGGATAAATTTAGATCCACTTTTCTCTCAACCTATTTTCCATAATTACAAAATATCTATCGCTTCAAATCCTCACAAATCCTCTCATGATATTCCTCTTTGGAATTATCTTAAATAATTATCTCCTAATCTTGAAAATGTGGAGGAAATTTTGAGAAGCTTTTGAATAATCCTTTTGTTTAAAATATTCAAATATTCCTACACATCAAAAACCTCACACAACTTTGAGATATAAATGAAAAGATGTTAATTTCCTATAATTTAATCATAAATTCTCTTAAAAGTGACTTAAAAATAAATAAATTGGAAAATAACAAGGTAACACATTTATTTATTTATAAAAATGGTATAATGAATGGTTAATGGAGTGATGAAGAGGGATGAATGTGAGGAATGGTGAAAGGAAAATAAGATAAAAATGTAACATTTGGGTGACCCAACATCTTCCCCTAACTAAACTTGTTGCATGTCCTTATGCAACTATACATAAACATTTTGGCTTCTGAGCTTTGGCTTTGCATGATTATGTTTTTAACAATAAATAATTCCATGACGTGAAATACATAAGTAGAAATAGATTTTACTTATGGTTGGTTCTTGTGTGACAAACATGACAAATGGTGGTTTTTGTGTTAACAACATTCATTTCTTTTACTTGTTTTCTTAGGGTTGATTCTTGTGTGACAACCATGAATATGACAAATGTTGGTTCTTTTGTTAACAACATTCACTTGTTTTTATGGCTGTAATACATAAGATTGAAAGTCTACATAAACTGGAAATGATAAGCCATCAATGTACATTAGAAATCGTTCACCTCATGTTATGAATCATGCCAAAAATAAATCAAATTGTAACAAAGTATAATTTGGAAGAGACATGTTGGTCAATGGTAAATGAGATGATGGCATGGGTAAAATGGAATAAAATGGTAATAAATATAATTCCCTCCCCCCCAAGTGAAGATGTGTTAATTTTATGAAAATGATTAAGGTAATGTAACATGATGAGGGAATTTTCCAAATTCATTCATTTTCTATAATTTAAGGAATTACATGGTTAAAGATTATAAAACAACATACCTCCACTTACCCAAAAGATGATGAACTATGCAATAGAGATGTGGCTGATGTGGTCGCTGGATCATGGACTGTGAAGTGAAGGAATCTAAACTTCTTGGTTGTATGAATCAACGGTGAAGAATGAAACTAGAACTGCAGTACTCTCATATGGATAGAAGTATGACGTTGCAAAACAACTAATGGAGTCATGAAAAGTATATATGTAGTCTTCACTTTCTACAAAACCCAATGGTACAATTCTAGTCATCTGAATAAATGTGTCGACATTGAGTATGAAAATAATTCATTGGATTATGTTGTTAACCAATGTGAGGCAAGCTCACCATTGATGTCAATGAGTGCTAAGGTATGTAAGTACATCTTGTGAAGTGTGAATAAATGAGCTGATGTTGAGCCACTTGCAAGATCTAACAATCAAGTGACATTGATGTATTCCCATGCTCGTTAGCAAGAGAACTTTCCATTAAAGCATGCAAGCCTGAAGGTACTAAAAATGACTCTAGTGCTAAGGTCAATGGGGAAAGCCTTGTTGAAACGTGGTCCTTAAGGAATCCCACATCAATTAACATGAGTTGTAGAAAATGATTGATAGGACTATAGATGAAATGATCTCGGTAGAACAAGTTTTTAAGAAAATGATACCAAGGCAATTCAGTCTTGGAAAGAGAGTTGAGTGGTTTTATTCATGAGGAAAAATATCTACTGAAAATGAGGAAATAATGTATGCGACTCAAGAAAGTAGACATGCAGACATGCGAGTAGTCATGATGTGTAAGGAAATGAAGCACTAGACCCCAACATGGATGACTAGCGATATTTTAAGGAGGAAGGGTAAATGATCATGTTATGACACAAATGGTTTCTAAAAGGATCTTATGACAAAAAATGGTGTGACATATGGGATACAAAGCTCAACTCCTTCAAGCATTCATGAAGCATGTTTTTCTAAAAAAATATGTGATTCTTGAAAATCACTTTTGCATGAAATTTGATTTTGTTCAAATCTGCAAAAGGTTGGCACTATTCCTACAAAAATAAATTATAAGAGTATTAGAACAAACATAAAATTCAAGAATTAGTACTAATGCTAGCAATCAAATGAAAAATAAAATGCATTTTTTATCGATTAGTGATGGCACATTTTTGACAATCCTCTTGTGAATACCTGTTGAAGTGACTTCACAACAATTTTAGCATAAAAAAGCATAATGCCAAACAAAAAGTTTTATTGACAAAATTTTTGTTCTTTTATTTAGTTTTCCATTTTTTTTTCTTTATGTTTGTTGTGATTTTTTTTGTTTTATTTTAAATGAAAGTGTTGAAATCCATTTGTAATTTTTTTTTATATTTAGTTGAAACTGGAAAATATAAAAGGCCTACTGAGATGGAAGAACCAAGGGCTAAATTCTATACTATATCTTAGGTCTTTGGAGTATCTTTATTTACTAGCTAGCCTTTATATGTATTATATTATGGGTATTTTGTTGCTGGAAGATACCTAGAATAAGGAAGAACTCTGTATGGAACATCCAGAGCATATGGAACACCTGTAGAATCATGATCATCATAGTAATCTGCATCAGAATCACGAAGGTCAGAATCCTAATCTCTAGTTTTAATCATAATATATCTAGTCCCTAGCATAATCTCTATCCTGATCATGAGAATCTTAATCATTGATAGTTGTTCCGACTTTTGGTACATAAGTAGTGTGCAGAGACTTTTAGTGTAGCCCATTCTAGCTTGTTTTGGGTTTTTACATATTCCCTAGAATCCTGCAAACTCCTTTGAATCCCTTTCATATTTTTATTTTGTACAAGAAGTAGAAGCAGATCTCGATCCTACGTGTCATGACCAATATAATACGAAGCCGAGACCTAGAGATATCAGTTTCGAATTTGGTTGATTGAGAAAAATACACAAGCATCTCTTTAGATAGAAAAGATAGCGCCTTTCCCAGATGGAAATTTTTTTATTGTTTTATTTTAAATGCAGAGAGTCTATATTTTTTTATTTTTAAAACTTTCGAGTTGATAATAAACCAGCAAAAGAAAGGAAAACAATAGTGCAAATTACAATCAACAGCTTCCAAGCAGTATCTCACTAGTATTCAAATTATCGACTCAATCCCAAACTTTTTGACTAAGACCACTTCTCATTGTTAATTGAAATTGATTCCTGATTAAGAAACCACGATTTCAATGCGATTTAAAAGTTAAATACCAGTACGAGAAAACAGGAAAATTGAGACTTTTAGACTATGAACGCAGATCGAGAGTTTGTCTATATAGAATGTAGCCTCGTCTTTTGTTATAATTCATTGGAGTTGATTGGGTCGTATTCGTGGATTGGTAGGAGGTGTATCACGCGCTGTATCAAGCGGTGTCTGTCCACTTGCTTTGCTAGGTGTATCACTCTTATTATTATCTTATTCCCAATAAATTGTCCAATTATATTATTCAAAAAATAGAAAACAATCATAAACTAAACATTTAAATAAGAGTTTAACGAACTTCGAGAAAAAATCATACCATCGATGAAGAATCGGACATGCTCTCCCTCTATGCTCGATCCGCAAAAGCTTCAGAGTTGCATTACTCTTTTTCTCTGCAAATATGATCTCGATATTATGCACAGTGAATTAGCTCCTTTACCATGTCTCACCACTTGTTTTATAATACTTAATATCGTCTCGATATGAAGCAGTCCTGTGGTTCAGTAGGAGAAGGTGTACATCGAGCCATTTTATCGATCCATGATAGACCAACAGATACCGAGGTGACTGATAAGATCTATGTACTTTTGGAAAGCTCAAAATCAATTACATATACCTTTTTTATTTATTTAGTCATCTATACTTTAAAGAATATTTTGATTTTCAATTGTATTAGCGAACTTCTTTATTTAACCTCTAGTACACCTGAAAATTTCAAATAAATACATGCTCTATTCAAGGATGAATTTAAATATTCATACTTACGTTCTATCAAATGAGGTGGAATGAGAATCAATTTATTAAGCATGATTCGACTCACAAAGTTTATTCACACCTTGGATGTTGCACCTAATATCCCAAATCGAAGAAGATCACAAAAGTTGGTATCCAATTACCAATTACTATAAAATGACTTTAATGAATGTGTTATATGTGAGGTCTAACTATGTCCACAATATCGGTATCTTTAAGTTGTTAGGGGTCACAGTGTTATCGCTCTACAATTAGAGCCATGGAGGGTCTGAAAGGATGCAAAAAAAGACAAGCCTATAAAGAGAGTGCCTTCGCCCAGTGGTTGAAAAGGATGATCTTGGAAACTAAGTCAGTGCTTTGGGTGCCCCAACACTTGATGAATGCCAATGGGGGGTAAATATGGTTTGGCTTGCGACACTCATGATGCTGATAAATAAAAATTTAAGGTTTTTTCACTCCCATTCAATTTTACAAATTAAGAATTGGATAAATAAGTTTGTTCACGACCTGGGGTTCAGAAAACTAATTCCAAGGTACCTTGCAAAAGCGAAGGAATCATCTGAGTAAACAACATGAGAGGCATTAGCAACTTCACCCGTATAAGAACATGTTTACGCAGTCATTTCATATCCAACATACCCAAATCCAAATATGGATAGTCAATAGTAATTAGCACTAGACCCTTCAGTCACATATCGAGACTAAGAAGCAGAAGTCAATAAATCCGCTTAAGGACCCTTCCTTGAACCAATGAGAGGTTGATATTAACTCATTAATGATATTTATCAAGCCACATGAGAAATGAATTCATGATAAAATACATGAATGAAGGTCCCATGACCAAATATATTTAGAGTTTGGTTGTGCATCAATCTTTGCCCTAGAGTGCTATGAAATACCGAAAGATCACCACAAATTCCATCTACATATAACTCCTTGTTTTGACTAACCGCACTCAAGGATCCAGCTATTGGTCGGTAGAGAGGACCGGCTCACTCAACCAGTTGAATTCACTATTAGGTATCAATCTCAAATAGAATAAAATAGATCTAAAATTACACCTAGAATAAGGATGTGCTTAGTATATGGATCTACGCACCACTACTTCAAAATTTGATACTAAGGTGCACCCATAAAGCTAATAGAGAGATTTTGTATGCTTTATTTATTTCTTGAGTCAGCTCACCAGAAACCTCTTCTTTCTCCTACTCGATCTCTTTTTGTTCCTCATTTGATATACATGATTCTTTTTTCACTTCGGGAGGATGGGTTAAGATTTTAGCTCGTGTCAAGATCTCATCTTCCTAAGAAGAGGAGATCGAGACTTTTTCTAGGATCTAAGTGAGTTGTTCCACACTTACATGTATCATTAAACTCATCTTGTTGGTATGCTTGTACTTCCATGTAGATCAATTAAAAGACATCAAAACAAATTGAAATCTAAATCTAAAACCATACTAATGGCAAAAACAAAATCACTCTTTGGAGAAATGAAAATAACACACTTCAGAAACAAAAAGAAACCAACTTAGAAATCATGAGAAATCCAAACTAGTGCATAATAAAAGAAATCCAAAATTACAACTACAAAAATGTAAATGCAAAATAATAATAGATAAAGGAACACTTGCATAAAAAACAAATTTGAAAAAAAAAACTCTATCTTGCAGGAAAAGTAAAAAAGATTGAGAAAAATAACACTCTTACATGAAAAGTAAATCACGCTTGAGAATACGAAACATATTTGAATCCAAAGGGAACAACAATGTGTTTGGGTGACCCATCAAAGTGGATGCATCACGCTGTTACAACAAAAAAATTCTGTAGTGAATTCATCCTTACGTCTTATCATTTCCCCTCCCCCTTGATGTATAATATAAAAACAACCTATCTAAACTCGATCCCTTTTAGCACCTACTCGGCAACGATGCCAAAATGTTGGTGAAAAGAATTAATTAATTAATAAACTATCCAATGATTTAAATTGTTAACCCGAGGAGACCATAAACTTGTTAGGTACATGAAAAATATATGCAGGGTTAGAGTAACACTAACTTAATCCAATATTCCATGTGACTGTTATTAAAAACACATGAGACATAAATCTAAGAAAACATGTGACTAACTTAATCTAAGAAAACACATGCGACTAAAATTGAACCTATTTTATAAAAGAATAAAATGGAATGAAAAGAAATCTAATCTGCAAAAGCATAGAATTGCATGAAATTAACTAATCCAAAGCAATCAAGTTCAGATCACATAAAATCAACACTACTAATTCATAATAAATAAATCAAAATTAATATGGAGAAATGAAAATATCTATTTTAAAACATCGAATCCATTACAAAACGATCAAGTACATGACTAACTCTAAAAAATATAAACTATTTCTCTATTTCTCCATTTCTAGAGAGGCTTGCACTGCTCTCAAATGAGGAGAGAACACTCTTATTTATACATGAGTTTCTTTGAAAAGAGGATAAATGTAGATCCACTTTTCTCTAAACCTATTTTCCATAATTACAAAATATCTACCCCCCAAAATCCTCACAAATTCTCTCATGAAATTCCTATTTGGAATTATCTTAAATAATTATCTCTAAATATTGAAAAGGTGGAGGAAATTTTCTAGAAGATTTTGAATAATTTTTTTTGTTGACTAGAGAGGCCTGCACTGCTCTCAAATGAGGAGAGAACACTCTTATTTATACATGAGTTTCTTTGAAAAGAGGATAAATGTAGATCCACTTTTCTCTAAACCTATTTTCCATAATCACAAAATATCTACCCCCAAAATCCTCACAAATTCTCTCATGAAATTCCTATTTGGAATTATCTTAAATAATTATCTCTAAATATTGAAAAGGTGGAGGAAATTTTCTAGAAGATTTTGAATAATTTTTTGTTGTTGAAATATTCAAATATTCCTTCACATCACAAAGCTCACACAACTTTGAGATATAAATGAAAACATGTTAATTTTCTAATATTTGATCATAAATTCTCTTAAAATACTTAAAAATAAATCAATTGGAAAATAACAAGGTAACCCATATTTATTTATGAAAATGGTATAAGGAATGGTTAGTGGAGTGATGAATAGGGATGAATGTGAGGAATGGTGAAAGTAAAATAGGATAAAAATGTGACATTTGGGTGACCCAACAAAATGAGCAAGAAAGTAGTAACAAAAAATGAAAGGAGAAGAGGAACATTGAATTTGAACCTATAGAAGAGTTTGATCCAATAGATGAAGCCTTACGCTCTAACAAGGAAAAACATTAGAGGTTTGAGAAGGGGAAGTGATCCTACTATAAGAAAGGAAACCATAAAGAGAAAGGTTGTATGAATAAGACCATAGATTATATGTCAAGACTCCTTGAGCAGCACAATATTTCCCTCCCTGAAGGTGCACAGAAGGATGACTCTAGAGACAAAACTAGAGATAATGAGAGATGCCATGCACTGAATACTGTATTTTCAAAATATCATTCATTCAGGAGCCTCCAATCACATGGTTGCATACAATGAATCATTCTCTTCATTATAACTTACTGATGATCCAAGTATTCACATAGGATATGACACTCAAATCCAAGCTAAAGGGAAGGGTTCAATCAAATTAGAGAATGGAGCGTTAAAAAATTCCCTTTACGTGCCCTCCTTAACAATAATTTTTTTGTATATATATTAAATGACTCATACAGGATCACCAAAGTGAGTTGTATTTTTTCCTGACTCAGTAGAGATCTCATATATCTCAACTAGGAATATTTTAATGAAAGGTGTTGCAAACCATGCCTCCACGGAATATAAATTCTCAATCTTTATGTCATGCTCAGATCTAGTATAGTCTCAGATCTTGAGGTTTGAGAAGGGGAAGTGATGAGTCCATGAGCCATTCCGACATGGTGAGAGGATTGGTTCCTTCCATGGTCAGATGTAAGGGCTAAGCCATTCTATCATAGTGAGAGGATTGGTTCCTTCCATGTCAGATATGAGTGCTGAGCCATTTTGATGTGACTATGGGATTGGTTCCTACATGATTAGATATAAGTGCTAAATTCCATTCTCTGGGAGAATGGAAGCACCTGTTCAGTTACCAGGAATTTTTTCAGTCTTGGATTGACACTCAGCCTAGGGTTGAGAGCATTTCTGACATGATGTGTGAATAAAAATTTCCTATCATGATGTGTGAATAAAGTTTCCTATCATGACGTGTGAATAACGTTTCCTATCGTGGTCAAATATAAGTGCAGATCATTTCTGACATGATGTGTGAATACAAGTTTCCTATCATGATGTGTGAATAAAGTTTCC
The DNA here is from genome assembly GCA_001517045.1 of Pseudotsuga menziesii. Taxonomy (NCBI): domain Eukaryota; kingdom Viridiplantae; phylum Streptophyta; class Pinopsida; order Pinales; family Pinaceae; genus Pseudotsuga; species Pseudotsuga menziesii. The sequence continues at coordinate 272,695 of LPNX011155419.1, forward strand.
TATCGTGGCCAGATATAAGTGCAGATCCTTTAGTACATGATGTGTGAATAAAATTTTCCTATCATGATGTGTGAATAAAGTTTTCTATCATGATATGTGAATAAAGTTTCCTATCGTCATCAGATATAAGTGCAGAGCCTTTCTAACATGATGTGTGAATAAAATTTTCCTATCATGATGTGTGAATAAAGTTTCCTATAACAACATGTGAGTAAAGTTTCCTATCATGGTCAGATATAAGTGCAGAGTCTTCCTAACATGTTGTGTGAATAAAGTTTACTATCATGGTTAGATATAAGTGTTGAAGAAGATGAAGACCTACTTGGAGGCTAGGCCTACAACTAGCATGGAAAATGGTTGTTTCTGTAGAAATTCCTATGATGAGAAGAATCAAGAGATAACATCTGTGATGATGATCCAGTAGAGATGATTCAGATCCAGAGATGTTCCAGATCCAATGATGATCTAGATCAAGTGATGATCCAGATCAAGTGATGGTCCAAATCCGATGAATATGACTTGAAAATGAAGATGACTTGAATATGAAGATGAATTGAAGATGAATATTATCTATTTGTAACTTCAAAATTTATTCATCTGTATATCTTATGTATTGTACCTTGATGTTTATTCTGAGAAGTTTTTGTAATGTATTTGAGTCATGTCATGCCCTGATGTTCCTATCGGGAGATTTAATAATGTAAAAAAGTCACATCAAGTCATTGTGGGTAACCCTCCTATTGATCAAGGGTTAAATTCCCCGTAGTTGTGGGGAACTAGGGTTATTAGACTCTCCTAGTGAAGTCGGCCCTAGGTGAGTTAATGTAACTCAGGTAATTAGTACCCCAGTTGTGGTTACTCAATCCTACATAACTGAGTTAGGATTACTTGAGCCTACTTAATAGATTTAAATATTAAGTGAGCAAAAGAATATAAATAGAGAGTGAGACTCTTTATTTATAACACACACACACACTCACTCACTCGGGCTCATGAGTGAGAGAGAAGAAGCTGGGATCAAAGAGAGAGACTAGTGCTATCGAGAGATCATCTTTATGTTTTTGTATTTTAATTTTGGTGCTGATTCTATCTCTCATGAAGTTGAGAGTTTTTATCCTCTATGGCTTCCCCGAGGAAAAACATTGTGTTCATTGTCTCTTATGTTTGATTGTTGTGCTTGTTATTCTCTCAGTTAAAGATCCTAAGATAATGCTATCTTAAATGATAAAAATCTAACATGATATCAGAGCTAACCTGAGAAGAAGACATTGTGTAGCTGCAGAAACTAAGGCCTCTTAATTTTTGGGTCTCTCTCCACAATCCATCAGCAAACGTATGCTAGGATGACTCTCCATTGAAGGGTGCATCTTTCTATCGAAGAAAAATTCGATTCTGAACATTTTCAATTTTTGGTGCAGGAAATTAGGGCTTCTTACAAAAGATGAATTTTTGAGTGAGCCCATCATAGGATTTATCTCCTCATCAAAATCAAGGCTTAGAGACTTGGGTTGAGATTTTTGGTTGGGTGAAACTCCACAAAATTCAAACACTAGTTTGACCTTTGGCTGGAAAGAACCTAAATACTAAAACTGATACATTTTGGTACATTATCTATATCTTGGAATTTTAGAAGTATAAGGAGCTGAAACATTCACATATCGAAGATAAAATCCTGATGTACACTGTGTCCATGTTTCACCTCATATTCGCTATATTCTAGGAGATATGATTCCTCCAAGTTAGATTTCTAGCCTCTTCCAAAATTCATCCCTAAGAAAGACACCTGGGGAGAATTTTCATATCTATGGCTACAAAGTTCCAAATGAAATTTATGAAGATGTTCTAGAAAGGGCACATAATTTAATTTCTTTGGTCCAAGTTTCAAAACTCGAAGATGAAACAATGAAACATGGAAGTCCGTACAACTTCACTATGCTGAATAGTCCTGAAACCGGTCACCTTGGGAAAACGATCATAAGTCCCAATTGGTGAAATCAACTCTGATGAAACCTATGGTGTTGGAATAGGGATAGGCAAGGATAATTCAATGCAAAGTTTTAGAGACAAATAAGCAGTAATTTTGGAGATACCACATAAATAGTATCAAGCATTTCTACACAAGAAATTGGTAAATTAGGGCTTCTTGTTCCGAGAGCTTTCCTCCACTATTTTCAGAAAATGAGTACATTGGACATATCACCTTGAAGAAATCTATATTTTTTTTCAATCATATCTGAAAGATTCCAATTTTTGAAAATTAGGGTTTCTTTGACAAACCCTAGATTAGCAAGCTCCAGAACCACGACGGACACCTCAAATCAGTAAGATCTAATCTTTTGATATTTTCATTTGAGGTTCTCATTTCAAAGTGATATATCACATCATATTGATGACAATCTTGGTGAGACTCATAACTTCCAATCATGGAAGTATATGATGTCACTAGTTCTTGAAGGAAATGAATTGGACACCTAAATAAGTAGAGAGGTTTCAGTTCTAGAGGGAGATGAGGCTAAAAGCCTTACATAAGAAGAAATTGGTTAAGGCCAAGAAGATCATTGTTGATTCAATCACGGATCAACTTGTACCACAAGTGTCTTCCATAAAGACACTGAAAGAGATGTTTAATTCCTTGACCAAGTTATTTTAAGGGAAGAACATAAATTAGAATGACTTTGAGAAAACAAAATTGAAGAATGTGAAGATCCAAAATGTAGAGACCATACAGTCATACTTTACGAGGGTCTCTCAAATCAAAGAAAAACTTGTATCAGTAAAAGAAAAAGTGAAGAATGCAGAAGTGGTGATGTCCACCTTTAATGGCCTCCCAGAATCCTGGGACTCATTCATGTGAGGAATGTGTGCCAGAAGGAAGTGATTACTTTTAGTAGAATCTGGGAAGAAGAAGAAGCTCCACTCATAATAAGAGGAGAGAAGATGGAAGCAACTGAAGATCAAGGTCTCACCATCCAAAGAAGATATCTCAAGCGATGAGGAATGCGAAGGACTCAACTCTTGAAAAAACTCTTATCCATCTTAGCATTTGGATAATAAATGATGAATGAAGAAGATGATGAAGCTGAAGGCTCAAGAAGGATTCTACCCACAAAACAAATAAATATAAGTATTCAATTGTCATTTCATGATATTGTTTTTGTTATGCATTTGTTTATGTTCAGTTGATGTTTTATGCATGATAGAATGTTTGCATTAATGACAGTATACTACTAATATGCATTGGATGGGTAAGTAGCTCATGGTGCTATACAAATATCCATGGCTACTTATCTATAATGAAGGCTCTTTCCTAACATATTGGATTAGTGCAGAATCTCAATGTTGTCCTGGTAGAGATGGAAGGCATCTAGAAAGTTTCTGTGAGATATGGATGAATGTTGTATTGGATAAAATAGTTGTATAATCATGCATCTTGATGAAAAAGAATTTTTCATTATGAATATACCTTATGAAATGTTTCTAACCATACAACTAATGCAATTGAATTGTAGGAAATATCGCATACATAATCGCCTACAAGCAAAGAAGGGTGAGACTTGTTACAAAGAACAAGTGATGACAGTTCAAGATGAATAATAATATGATGAATACAGTGACATCATTGATGCAGAACCTTCCAACTATGAAGAAGTAACCAAGAAGAAAGGGAAGACTAGTTCAAGAATAATGATGTCTAGGATGTAGTGATACGTGAAGGGAAGTTCGTAGTTCCATCATGTAGTAGATGGAAACATTGTGGGATACAAGGCAAGATTCGTAGCACAAGGCTTCTCATGGAAAGAAGGCATATACTACAAAGAGTCGTTTGCAGCCAGTGGGAGTCAAGGCACATGATAGGTAGAATCATGTGTGCAAATGAAAGAAGGCCTTGTACGCGCTCAGAAGACACCCATGGGATAACACATACATGAGGAGCTTGAAGATCACCAAGAGTGATGAAGATATCAACCTTTGCTACAAGGTTGAATATGAAAGCCTATAGAGGATGACAAGTTCACATATGGGTGAATGAAGAACATTTTCAAGATAGAGGATCTTGGTATCCAGTGACCCTAGATGGATACATAGAATATCAGCAGAATAGGAAGCTACTTGTCACTTTGGTAAATGATACATAGAGTATGAAAGGCAGAGGGAGAATGATGCTCTGCTTCAGAGGGAGTGACTACAAAATATCCTAAGGTTCTACATGGTACGATAGGATGGATAAATTACTAATGATTCTAGGATTTATTGAGAGTAAAGAGGATTCCAACCTTTTCTTCAAGGTTGAAGGTGGAAGACCAATGATGCTCTTGTTATATGTCAATGATTTGTTCCACACAGAAAAGAGGAACTCATTATAGTTGCAAGAAGGAGAATTTCTGCCGAGTTAGAGATGAAAGACTTTGATATGATGCACTACTTTATAGGCATGGAGGTGTGGCAGAATGCAGATGGAATATCCCTGGGACAAGGGAGGTATGTAGTAGAGATACTGAAGAGGTTCAGGATGATCGACCGCAAGGCCATGACCACACCTATGGCATGGAACCTGAAGCTATTGAGCGATGCTTCATCAGAGTCAGTTGATCCTACGATGTATTGTCAGATGATTGGGTCCTTGATGTACCTGATGAATACAAGACCCGATATTTGCTTTGCAGTGAACACCTTGAGCTAATTCCTGAAAGATCTAAGACATGTTCACTTGATTTCTGCAAATCATATTCCAAGGTACCTGAGGGGTACAGTTTATTATGGGCTCAAGTATTAGGCAAATCAGAAGATTAACCTGGAGGGTTATGTTGATTCAGATTGGTCAGGTAGTGCCATCTATAGGAAGAGAACTTCAGGGTGTTGCTTCAGTATGGGATTAGGTGTGATCTCTTGGTTTAGTAGGAAACAGTATTTCATGGAACTAAGTACAGCTGAAGCAGAGTATGTCACATTATGTTCAACTAGTTGTGAGGCAGCAGCATGGCTAAGGAAGCTACTGTCTAATTTATTTGATCTCCAGTTGGATGCTACTTGTATATATTTCAACAACCATAGTTGTGTGAAGTTTTCAGAGAACCCAGTGTTCCATGACAAGTCAAATCATATCAATATCAAATATCACTATATCAAGGATATGGTGCAAAGAGGAGCAGTGAAGCTCCAGTATGTTGCAAAGGATGAACAGATAGCTGATGTGTTGACTAAGCCATTGGCTAGAGTGAAGTATGAGTACTTAAGGGAGAAGCTTGGTGTTCTCCAGATTGAGTTTCCCTCCAAGGGGAAGTGATGAGTCCGAGAGCCATCCTGACATGGTGAGAGGATTGGTTCCTTCCATGGTCAGATGTAAGGGCTGAGCCATTTTGTCATGGTGAGAGGATTGGTTCCTTCCATGTCAGATATGAGTGCTGAGCCTGATGTGACTGTAGGATTGGTTCCTACATGATCATATATAAGTGCTAAATTCGATTCTCTGGGAGAATGGAGGCACCTGGTCAATTACCAAGAATTTGTTCAGTCTAGGATTGACACTCAACCTGGGGTTGAGATATTTTTTGACATGATGTGTGAATAAAAGTTTCCTATCATGATGTGTGAATAAAGTTTTATATCATGATGTGTGAATAAACTTTCCTATCGTGGTCAGATATAAGTGCAGAGCCTTTTTTACATGATTTATGAATAAAAGTTCCCTATCATGATGTGTGAATAAAGTTTCCTATCATGGTAAGATATAAGTGCAGAGCCTTTCTGACATGTTGTGTGAATAAATTTTCCTATCAGGGTCAGATATAACTATTGAAGAAGATGAAGACCTACTTGGAGGCTAAGCCTACAACTAGCATGAAAAAATGATGGTTTTGTAGAACTTCCTTTGAGGAGAAGAATCAACAGATAGCACCTATGATGATGATCCAGTAGAGATGATCCAGATCTAGTAATGATCCAGATCTGGTGATGATCTAGATTAAGTGATGATCTATATCCAATGAAGATGACCAGAACTTGATGATGATCCAGATGATACAGAGAAGAAGACTTGTGCTGATAAATTGTGTACAAAGAATACCTTCCTAGTTATGAGGGAGTGTTGAGGTATTTGTATCTTAGAAATGTATTCACCCGTATATCTTATGTATTGTACCCTGATGTTTATTTCAGGAAGTGTCTGTAATGAATTTGAGTCATGTCATGCCTCGATGTTCCTATTGGGAGATTCAATAATGTAAGCAAGTCATGTCAAGTCATGGTGGGTAACCCTCCTATTGATCAAGGGTTAAAGTCCCTACAATTGTGGGGCAATAGGGTTATTATACTCTCCTAGAGAAGTCAGCCCTAGGTGAGTTAATGTAAGTCAGGTCATTAGTACCCTAGTTGTGGTTACTCAAGCTGTAACGTCCTCAACCCTCTGACCGATGAAGAGGACATTGTAATGTCATTAAACATCTGGGCAACTAGCCCCATGAACATGAAAATACATAAAACCAAAATGTTTGAACATAAAACGTGCTAAGATGCATAATCCTTTACATACACAGTGGAAGAAAACATACATTCATTCAATAATTCAACATGTTCATCATCATTCATTAAACAATAAATATAAATGTAGATACAAAATAGTCAAGAGTACTTATTTTATAAAAGATTCGTCCCACGACCAGCTACGTCGCTGCAACGTTCCACCCAACCATAGGCCAACGTGCTCCTTAATCTCTGAGCAACGCTGCCACCCCCGAGCTGGGTATGATTCCCCAAGGAATAAGGAACAAACAGGATTACATATAGCTAAGGATACACAAAACAACAAATCAGCCAAGCGAACATAGTTGGGTTTATCAGGCCATCCACAAATCAGCCAAGCCAACACAGTTGGGTTTACCAGGAAATCACGGAGCTGGGAAAGGCTAATTGCTAAGCTAGTGAGCTCATTGTATAGCTAAGGACACCTACACCAAGACTAGCATGGCTTCTAGAACACCCACACACACCCAACATAAGGAAATCGGTCCCTTCTCTGCTACATAGTCCCTCAAGCCTTGACATCCCTTCCAGTGCTATTCAGGGGTTATGGAGAAGAAATCCAACCCTCTAGCTCTGTCTTTGTGGCTTCAAAACACACCTAGTTTATCAAGCAAACCAAGTCCCCATCCCCACTCCAACACAGTCTGAAGACTAACCACTGCATACATGCAACCAAATAAGCTATTCACAACTTGGATAGGGGAAAACAACTCCTGATTCATTCTTGGCCCTATCATGGCCAAAATGACTCCATAACAACCTACAACAGTGCAAAACGTAACAACAAAACATAACCAAAAAAACATGGGGAAAACAACAGCTCGTTCTCAACAATGAAGCCATGGGAAACTTACACGTTCCGAGAATGGGAAAGTAAACAAACTCTCAGCTCATGCTTGAGAAAGAACCTACCCACCCCCAGTCTAGAATGTCCATGGCCAAATCAGCACCCCTAGCTCTCTACGTGAGGAACAATCATGAGTGGGAGAGTGTCCATGCAGTCATGGGGAGAATGGAATAATGGGTGTTGTGCTTTTTCCTGCCAGCGTGAGGGTCAACCTGCTAGTGGAGTGTGCATGTGGGAAAGGACTGACAATCCTGCCACACTCCACTCCCCAGCAATAACTGCCCCAACTAACAGTATAACTTTCAATGAGGTAGTTGGATGAGACAAGGGAAGGTGAGAAAATCAAAAGGGTGGTGACACATGGATTTTCCCTTATGGGATCAAGGTTTAACAATTCCCCCTCCTTATCCTTAGGAATATCATGCCCTTTTCAATATGGTTGTAGTGACATAGCTGGTTAGGTTCATTTAATTAAAATGCATATTTACATGATACCAAAACTATTATGTGTTGTATATCACGATATACCATCGACAACGATTGCGTTCGTAGAAACATAACACAACCAAATTGATGGTGGGGATTTTACCTATAGGTCCACACCATGATTCATTACAATATATACATCATGTACATTTAATGCAATGGGGTCAAAACCGGGGTGTTACATTCCCCTCCCCCTTAAATAGCACTTTCCTCAGTGCTTTACAAAATTTGAACAAAATGTTACACTGGTACTGCCTCAGTGTTTTGCAGAATTGAACAAAAATGGATGTGCCAATTGCATGGCATCCTCCAGCTCCCATGTAGACTCTTCAGGTTCGTAGTGCTCCCATTGCACCTTTACCTGCCCTATGGCCCAGTTCCAGAGCATTGTGACCTTCTTGTCGAGGATGCTCATTGGCTTGGTTCGTAACTCTCCCTCGGGTTCCACCTGAATCACATCCCAATTTATCACATGGTTAGGATCATGTACATATCTCTTAAGCAAAGAAACATGAAAAACATTATNATGGAAGTCTATATGCAACTGGACCTATTCTTTCAAGCACTTCAAATGGCCCACAATATCTTGGTGATAGCTTGGAACAATTTCCAAGCTTCAAGGAACTCTCCCTTTCCCTCGCTCTGATGTAAACATGATCCCCAACACTGAACTCCCTATTCACCCTATGCTTATCTGCATAGATTTTCTATCTCTCTTGTTCTGCTTTCAGATTCTGCTTGATCTTTACAACCTCGTGCTCCATTTCCTTGAGCAATTCTAGTCCAAGCACAACTCTGTTCACTGGATTATCCCAAGTCACTAGGGTCCTACACCTTCTTCCATACAAATGTTCATACAGAATCATCCCTAAGGAGGCCTAGTGTCCATTGTTATAAGAAAACTCTACCAAGTGTAAGTAATCTTCCCACTTGGTTGGTTTATCAATCATGTACATGCGAAGAATATCTTCAAGAACCTGATTAACTCTCTCTATCTACCCATCTATTTGAGAATGGTACGCAGTGCTGAAGTTTATCTTTGTACCCAAATCTGCAAACAACCTCTTTCAAAAATTGGAAGTGAACTTGACATCTCGGTCAGAGACTATTGCCTTAGGTAATCCATGCAATTTGAAAATATCCTTCATGAAGATATTTGCAATGTCATTAGTCTTATGTGTAGACTTAACTAGTATAAAATGTGCTACCTTAGTCAACTTGTCCACCACCACAACCATTATGGAATCATGTTGTCTCCAAGTCATCGGCAATCCTATAATAAAATCCATGGAAATAACTTCCCATTTCCATTCTGGAACTAGCAAAGGCTGCAACAAACCTGCTAGGTGTTGATTCTCAACCTTTACCTACTGACACTTCATGCACCTTGAAATGTATTCAGCCATATATTTTTTCATTCTTGGCCAAAATTACTGCTTTCTCACTGTAGCAATTGTCTTCTGGTATCCTGGGTGACCAGGATACGTAGCTTGATGGATCTCATCCATAACAACCCTCCTCAAATCTACTACGTTTGGAATATAAATTATTCCTTTATAATAATAGGTCCATCTTCTTCCAATTTATATCCCTCATACCTCTTCTCAATACTTTGCTGCTGCAATTTCTCTTTTACCAGCTCAGTACAATTCATCTCTGCCACTAAAATTAACCATCTGCTGCCTCAAATCTGATTGGAAAATACTCAGGGATGCCACACGCATATCCTACACCTTCCTGCTGAGTGCATCAGCTACCTTATTCTCTTTTCCCCTTATGTGCTCGATTTCAAAATCAAACTCACATAAAAAACTCCAGCCATCTCGCTTGCCAAGCATTCAGAGTAGGATGTTCAAATAGATACTTCAAACCACAATGGTCTATTTTGAGCTCAAATATTCTACCCATCAAGTAATGCCTCCACATCTTAAGAGCATGTACTGTGGCTGTAAGCTCTAGATCATGAGTGGCATATTTCTTCTCATGCTCCTTCAACTTTGTCAACTCATAACATATCACGTGGTTGTCCTGCATAAGGACTCCTCCAAGCCCTTGTCTGCATGCATCGACACATACCAAAATATCTTTCTTTGGATTTGCAAATTTCAATACTAGTGCACTTGTGAGAAGATTCTTCAACCATTGGAAGCTTTCTTCACACCTCGATGTCCATTCAAACTTTATTCCCTTGTTTTGGAAAGAAGTGATGGCATGTGCAACCATGGAGAATCCTTCAATGAATCTCCTATAGTATCCTACAAGTCCCATAAAAGATCTTACATTTGTCACATTTCTTGGAGTAGGCCAATTCATAATCGCCTCAATCTTCTCAGGGTCCACATATATACCCCCCTCTGAGATAATTTGACCCAAATACTGAATTCTATCTTTATAGAAGTCACACTTGCTTAGCTTTGCATAAAGTTGATGCTTTTTGAGCAATTGCGATGTCAACCTCAAATGCTCTTCATGTTCTTCCTCATTCTTAGAATAAACAAGAATGTCATCAACAAAAGCAAGAACATACTTGTCCAAATACCTGCTGAAGACATTGTTCATAAGGCACATAAATGTAGCTAGTGCATTTGTGGGACCAAATGGTACCACTACAAACTCATAATGTCCATACCTTGTTCTAAAGGATATCTTATGGATGTCTTCATCCTTGATTCTCACCTAATGGTAAACGGACCTCAAGTCAATCTTAGAAAATACCTTTGCTCCTCTCATTTGATCAAAGAGGTCATCAATCCTATCCAAAGGATATTTATTCTTGACAGTAACTTTGTTCAACTGTCTGTAATCAATACACAACCTGAGTGTACCATCCTTTTTCTTTACAAACAGAACCGGTGCTCCCCAAGGAGACACACTCGACCGAATATACTTCTTTTCCAACAACTCTTGCAGTTGCATCTTAAACTCTAGCATCTCCGATGTACTCATCCTATAGGGTGTCTTGGACATTGGTGCTACTCCTGGCACAAGTTCAATTGTGAAATCAATGTCCCTCTTTGGAGGAAGCCCTGGGATCTCATCAGGAAACACATCCTTCAATTCCTTTTACACCTGATAGTCCTCCAACCTAGGAGTTTCATCCCCTATTGGCTCCAAAATATGAGCTGCATACAACTAGAAAAATTTCCTATAGAACTTCTTCAATAGCATTGCTGAAACCCACCTTACTGAAATCACATTTGGAATACCTTTCACAACTACTGGGTTTCTTTCTTCATCCATGCATTCAAAAGTCTTGTTATAACCAGTCAAGTTTTAACCTATGAGCTTCTAACTAATCCATTCCAATGAGAACATCATAGGAACCAAGTGGTGGAACATTCATATCTACACAAGTGATCAATCCATTCATAACCAATGGATATTTCTCTACCACTTCACTAACTTTTCTCTTAGTTCCAGTGGCTAGCTGAACTAACCAAGATTTCTTATGCTTTACTTTCTTAAAAGCACAAGTCTCCACTACTCTAGGAGTAATGTAACTATGAGTAGAACCGGGGTTAATCAAAATAAAAATAGATTTCTCAACAATCTTACCTACAACTTCAACCACAGTTGATTGGTGATCTACCCGACGGTCCTCCAATGCTGCATAAATCCTAGGGACTACCCTTGCTACTTGACCCACTGTTTTTGCTTCTTAAATGTTGTAAGCTAGCCTTGCACTCTCATTCTCGAGTGGACAAATTATGTGGATGTGGGGTCCTCCACATTTCCAACATTGGAGTGGTCCTCTATTTTGTTGTGGATCCTTAGGATTTTCTCCTGACACTCCAACTGGATTACTCACAGCTTGGGATGGCTGCTTTTGCTGATCCCTGAATCTAGAAGGTTTGAAACCTTTCTTTCTTTGGTCAAACTTCTCATTCTTCTTGTCCTTCAATGCCTTACGGTAATCAGTTTTACCTTTGCTTTGCTCATAGAAATACTTAGCCTTTCTTATTGCTTCTTCAAGAGTTCTAGGTTCATAAAACTGAATCTTGTCTTTGTAAGACTGAGGCAATCCACTCAGAAACTGCTGGACCTTCACTTTTTCATCTTTGGTGTACTAGACATACCTCAACAGCTCCAAAAACCTATTTGCATACTCTTCCATGGTCTTCCGTCCCAATCTCATCTCATGGAACTATTTGATCATGTCATCATAATACCTGTCAGAGAGGTATTTCTGCTTGAAATACTTCTTGAACTGTTTCCACTTAAGTCTTCTTTCACTGATACTCTTTACTTGCTTGAAGTGTTCCAACCAAATGGATGCCCTTCCTTTTAGATTGAATATGGAAACTCTTGCCTTCATGTTTCCTGAATAATCCTGAACATGGAAGTACTTCTTTATCCCAAGAAGACAAGTTTCAACCTCTTGTCCAGTTTTTACCTAACCATCAAATGTAGGAGGTTTATCCCTCTTAAGTTCATCCCGAGATCAATCCCTATGGAGTCTCCTTCTTTTTCTTTTGCGAGAAGATGAGCTTGAATCCCCGCTGGATTATTTAGAGTTAGATGACCCACTAGAAGTCCTTCTCCTTCTCCTAGTACTACTCTTACTTCCTTCTAGTCTTGTTGTACCCCGTCCAGAGGCTATATTTCTCTGTAAGTTTGTCAAGCTTTGCAACATGGCAGCATTCAACTGATGCTGCTCTTCCTGGGATTTCATAAAGCTTCTCATGGTGGATGCAACATCTGACGGTGTCTCTTGGAACCTCCTTCCATTAGACTCTATGTCATCATTTCCATTACGAAAATTTTCTCCCATGGCATCTCTCGTATGCTCGTAAGAATCTCGAGCATCATATCTGTCATGGGTTCTCATAGTTGAAGCACCACTCACTTACCAAACTGCACTATCTAGAATACTACCCTTGAAGGTGTCTATGATTCAGAGAACGTGTTAGTAACACGATTGTTAGATGCATAACATTGATATGAACCAGCATTACTTACCTTCTTCTGGAAAATCATAAAATACAATTTCTCTTAAATATAAAATCTTCTTCATTTTCAGTGTTGTAATCCACTAACAATCTGCTGGAAAACCTACTGAAAAATAGCTAAGATTCACTGAAAAATCCCACATGAAAACCCAAAAATTTCCTTGTATAAAATTGGGTCTTATCCCAACTATAATCCCGACACTTCGGCGGTCAAAACAACAATTTTCCTCTGGCACTCATTAGTGGCCATCTCAACTATAATTTTTTGATGTATCGGTGGTTCCATCAACTAAATTTTTCTAATGCATTGGATCCCTTCTATTCTAAGCTTCCAGGGTGTTATCGATGCTACCAAGAACTGTGGTGTATCGACAGTTAGATGCACTGTTCATCGGGTGAATAGTTCCATTGGCATTCACAATGGCGGGAAACCATCCAACTTTCCATGAACCATAACACTCGTTGGTAGGAGGAACCACTAAGTGCTATGTGTCGGTGATCAACAATCAAAAAATCTAGCCATCGAAATGATTGTCCAGTTGACAGGCTCAACGGTGGACTCATAAACATCTAATGTTTTCTGACATTTGTCAGCGATAAAAAAAACTAATTTCTCCCAGCGCATCAGTGGACCAATCCACTAATTTTTTCTGACATATTGGCAGTCTCATCAACTATTTTCCACTAATGCTTTAGTGATTCAAACAACTAACTTTCTCCAACGTCTTCCAATGCATCGGCGACTTCATCATCTAATTTTTGTCGACAGTTCGCCAAAACTTCCTTGTTTGTCTGTGTCCGCGTCGGTTGTGCAATCAACTAAATTTCAGCAACGGCATTAGCGGTCCAAACAACTAATGTTTTTCTATGTATAAGCTGTCTGAACAACTAATCTTTGCTGATGTTTCGATAGCTCCATATTCTAATCATCGGCAATCCAATCAAATAATCTTTGCCGATTGCTGATAGTTGATATCGGATGTTCTTTCAACTAAATTGAGCCGGCGTTTCAGTGTTCTTCGGTTGATCTCCTCCAAAACTGTGGCTCCCACATCCACTATTCTCCGCTGATGGCCGATGAACACTTAGAAAATTTTCCACAATTTTTCTTTTGACTATCCTCCGTCAGGTGGGCTTCCACCTAGCTCTCTGCTGCATCGGAAGAGATTCCCACTAAGTTTTTCAATGAGCCAAAAGTTTAACACTTTCAACATGTAATTTTTGGTGATGTTTAAATTAAAATCAGCTGATGTATCAATATTTTCCTTGTCTTTGATTTTCCGCTGTGTCAACTATCCCATCATCTAATTTTTGCCGATGTATCGGCTCAGATTTATTATAAATTTTTCCAATCAAATAAACTAAATTTTTCCACCGTTGGGGTATCTATCAGATGGCCCTTAAACTAATCTATCCACTGCATCGGAAGGGCTTCCCACTAAGTCTTCCGATGAGTCGATGGTCTGATACTTGGAAACATTTCTAAAATCCTTTTCACCTGCCCCTCATCGGGTGGCCTTCCGACTATGCTTTCCGTTGTATCGGAGGATCTTCCCTCTTAGTCCTTCGATGGCTTGATGAGTTCGGCACTTAGAAAATTTTTCAATGAAATTTTCTATCATTCACAGATTTATTCCTGCCTCGCTCTAGAAACCTGCCATTGTCAATGGTTCTCATGGCCCATTCAGGCCCATGCTGCAACCTTTGCTATGGTACCACTCTATAACATCCCCAACCTTCTAACCGATGAAGAGGATGCTATGGTGTCATTAAACATCTGGGAAACTAGCCCCATGAACATGAAGATACATAAAACCAAAATGTTTGAACATAAAACGTGCTAATATGCATAATCCTTTACATACACAGTGGAAGCAAACATACATTCATCCAATCATTCAACACATTCATCATCATTAATTAAAGAATAAATATAAATGCAGATCCAAAATGGTCAAGAGTACTTATCTTATAAAGGATTTGTCCTGCCACCAGCTACATCACTGCAACATTCCACCCAACCATAGGCCAACGTGGTACTTAATCTCTCAACAATGCTACCACCCTTGAGCTGGGCATGATTCCCCAAGGAATAAGGAACAAGCAGGCTTACACATAGCCAAGGATACACAAAACAATAGATCAGCCAATCCAACATAGTTGGGTTTATTAGGCCATCCACAAATCAGCCAAGCCAACACAGTTGGGTTTATTAGGCAATCAAGGAGCTAGGAAAGGCTAAGTGCTAAGCTGGTGAGTTCATTGCAGAGCTAAAGACACCTACACTAGAACTAGCATGGATTCTAGAACACCCACACACCCAACACAAGGAAATCAGTCCCTTCTTTGTTTGCTACATAGTCCCTCGGGCCCTGACCTCCCTTCCAGTGCTACTTAGGGGTTGTGGAGAAGAAAGCTAGCCCTCTAACTCTGTCTGTGTGGCTCCCAAAGACACTAGCTTTATCAAGCAAACAAATCCCTCATCCCCACTCCAACATAGTCTGAAGACCAACCACTACATACATGCAGCCAATTAAGCTATTCACAGCTTGGACAGGGGAAAACAACTCCTGAGTCGTTCTTGGCCCTATCATGGCCAAAATGACTCCATAACAACCTACAACAGCCCAAAACATAACAACAAAACACAACCAACAATACATGGGGAAAACAATAGTATGTTCTCAACAATGAAGCCACGGGAAACTTACACAGTCCAAGAATGGGAATGTAAACAAACTCTCAGCCCATTCCTAAGAAAAAACCTACAAATAGGACACAATTGGTAGGGAAAATACCCACCCCCAGCCTAGAACGTCCACAACCAAATTGACACCCCCAGCTCTCTGTGTGAGGAACAATTGCGAGTGGGAGAGATCCCATGCAGTCATGGGGAGAATGGAATAATGGGTGTCATGGTTTTTCCTGCCAACATGAGGGTTAACCTGCTAGTGGAGTGTGCATGTGGGAAAGGACTGATAGTTCTTCCACACTTCACTCCCCAGCAATAACTGCTCCAACTAACAGCAGAAGTTTTAATGAGGTAGTTGGATGAGACAAGGGAAAGTGAGCAAATCAAAAGGTTGGTGACACATGGCTTTTCCCTTATGGGCTCAAGGTTTAACAATTCCCCCTCCCTATCCTTAGGAATATCATGCCATTTTCAATATGGTTGCAGTGACATAGCTGGTTGGGTTCATTTAATTAAAATGCATATTTACATGATACCAAAACTATTATGTGTTGTATATCACGATATACCATCGACAACAATTTCATTTGCCGAAACATAACACAACCAAATTGATGGTGGGGCTTTTGCCTTTATCTCCACATCACGATTCATTACAATATATACATCATGTACATTTAATGCAACAGGGTCAAAATCGGGGTGTTACACGAGCCTACATAACTGAGTTAGGATTACTCAAGCCTACATAACTGATTTAGGATTACTCAATCCTACATAACAGAGTTAAAGATTAAGTGAACAAAAGAATATAAATAGAGAGTGAGACTCTCTATTTATCACACACACACACACACACACACTCACTCACTCACTGGGGCGCATGAGTGAGAGAGAAGAATTTGGTATCAAATAGGTAGCGTATTGCTATCGGGAGATCATCTTTATGTTTTTGGGTTTTACTTTTGGTGTTTATTCTATCTCTGAGGAAGTTGCGGGGTTTTCTCCTTTATGGTTTCCCCAAGGAAAAACATTGTGTTCATTACCTTTTATGTTTGATTGATGTGCTTTTTAGTCTCTGAGTTAAATATATTAAGATAACGCTAGCTTAAATGATAAAAATCTAACTAGTAAAGGTGCCCTACTTTACTAAAATCATGCAAAGTGGCGCTATTATGACCTGCAAGTGAACTAACTGATGGGAATTAGAGCATAACTAAAAATAACGGAACACCTACTAAATCTAACTATGGGTGATTACTGGTGGCACTGAGAGTGGTTCCTAAATTATAGGTATTGGCCACTAGATCTCCTAAACTCATGTAAATAGGTACGAAGAATATCCCTCCATACATTTAATCAAGTTCACGCGTACTTTGATTTTGAGTAGTTTATTTCTGGTGTATCTCATGTCCATTTTTTAGGAAGGATTTTCCCCATGTGGTTCTACCTTTTTCCTCTATTTAGAAAGATGAATAATATAAAGGGAGAAATTATCCTTTGTTTTTGGGCCCTAATTTTTTTTCTCACATAAGTTAGGATTAAGTGGGGGTGTTGGAATATTTAACCCATCTATACATTATCCCTAATCATTTATTTGATTTTCTAGTGCTTAGACCATTATCAGTTCACCACCTAGTGTATATTCCTAAGTATCCTGATCACTGTGGACTATTATTTTGTAATTATTATCCTCATCATCCTCAAATTATCCCTCTTCCTTGTTTCTAGGATTTAATCTGCTCTCATGCATGATTTTAGGCCAACTTGAGTTTGATCCTATAATTTAGGATCCTACCTTGAGTTAACTAGACTTGATTTCATCACCTGAGTTAGTATGAGCTCCGATGACCACTAACACTCAACTAAACACCTATTATGCACCCTCCATCATTAATTATCACCACTTAACTATATAATATGCCTTCTTGGTCCACCTACTACCAGTTACACTCAGTTAACTGATCTGCTTCAACAGTTATGACTGACAACTATGTCCAATGATATTTTTTATGTTATCTAAGACTACCACATGTGTGGAGTTCAAATTCCTATTTATGATGATGAATATCTCCCTTGGATATGTATTATAAATGTAACCTTATTGGTTAATAATAATTAGATGGAGTTTATACCAATTGTGTTTTCTCTCTTATGTTTTTGCTTCATTATTTTCTCTCCATTATTCTACTTATCTTTTTTGTAATTCTTATTAGGTTGCATTTGATTCAAGATATTCTTATGCAAATTATTATGCTTTGTCCTCTCTATCTCTCTTTGTAACTTCCTCATCACCTAATACGAGAAATGGAAGGGGAAATTATTGAAATTTGGGGCCTCCAGTTTCTCCCCAAATCTAATTTATGAATTCATGACAAATAAAATATGTGTGTAGAACAAAAACAAACACACATAGTGGAAATAAAATTAATATGCACACATATGGCATACATTTTCCAACATTATCATTGCATGCATCAATTAAATACATTTCATAAGAGAATACATAAGAGAATATTTATGTTTAAACAATCAAGATTAAAGAAATTGGCTCTACAGGGGCAATTTTGCACCCAACCATAGGCACTCTATCCAACATAAACTCTTTCTAGTGAGAGGACACCCCAAAGTTGGGCTATGAGACCACCAGAGAAAAGGAAACACCTATAGGATTATCTCTCTCATCCCATAGCCATATCTACTCTCTATTCTTAGAAAAATTATCATATATAGATCCACAAGGATGTCACTCAACTCTCACAACCTTGGATTCCATAATGAATTCCCCACACAACACCTTTATTGGCTCAAGCATCCCCTTCACCACTCCATGACTCTCTTGGTGATCCATCTTACCGACTGCTTCCAATGTGTGCATAGAACAATACGAACCTGCTAAATGTTGTTGGAGAACCACATATAGCCTCAATTTTTGTCTTTTCAAGCATCTATGGGAAAAAATAGTCAACAGGAAAGGTCTTCTATCTGGCCCAACCTCTCTTCTCAGCTACAACCATCAATATCTCCTTAGGTATCACCAATAAGGCCCAAATAAGGTGTCATTTTAGGGTCCCATCACACCCCCCTAGTTTATGTTTTTGCATGTCCTCATGTGACAAAGTAACTTCCCTAGACGTTTTTCTCTACAAAGAGTATCAACGTGATGTTTATCATAGTGGCCAATTCCATTCAATTTCATGTGAATAGGGTTGATATATTCTCCTTCATGTGAAGGTAATATTGGTTAAATTATATTTTTGGTTCTTTGTGTTAAAATGTTCCTTTTACCTCCTTGAAATGTTTCTTTAACTACTCTTCTTAGTGTTGTAGTGTCACTTTCATACAATAATATGTTTTTGTCACTTTCCTATAATACCCTATTTTCTCAGTAATGTTGAAGAATGTGGTTTTTGTAGTACTTTTTCTTTGTCTTCAATGTAACTTGTAGATGAGATTTGAAAGTGGAAAATAACATAAGAAGGGAAAATGTCTTGTTTAACAAACAAATGGATGTTCTTTAGTAAGGGTGCTTTCATCCTTTATTCATTACCCTTCAACATGAAGAATAAATATAAACTAACTAATTTATATGCTTTGATCCTGCTACTATTTATACATTAGGAAACTCAAAACTACTCATCTGATAAGCTCCTTGGTTTGTGGAAGTTAGAAATTAGCATGCTAATTTTTTGGGATTGATTCCCCCTTGAGAAAATAGACCTAGCCTCCATAATTTTGAGCCCTTATGATCATTGAGTACTTCTCTAAGTGGTGGCTTCTCATGAAACATATTTTCACTTGAACGAACTATCCCATGCAATCATATCCTTGATTTGTGGAAGTTGTCCCCTAATTAACTAATAATATCCATGATAATTTTGTGGAATTGATTATCCCTTGATAAATTCTATATTTCCTCAATATTTTTGACCTCGGATGATCATTAATACAAGGAGCATGTGGTGGAAAGTCATGAGAATAATTAGTGGACATAATACCTTAAATTTGTCACTCATGTTTTAGTTTGGAAAGTTAACTTATTGAACAAGATTGATTAGGTTTTGTGACTTGATCTCTTACAATTATATTTTATATAACATCCAACACAACTAGATTTGAACCCAAAATCCGACGACGTCTGACAAAAAGTACTGTTTTGTCGGATTTCAATTTGAAATTTAGAATTTTGATTATTTTTTTAAATTGTAGAATTAGTTGTCGAATTTCCGACTTACATTTCTATTGTCGAATTTTTTGCTCCACCTCGTTATATGTTTTACATAAAGGACGTTCGATTTATGACTCCAATGTTGTCGTATTTCCAACCACACCATCATCGGATATGTGACGAAGCTTCATTAGATTGGCGATGTAATTGCCATTTTTGTTTGCAACGTTAACTAGGCCTTTTGCAACAGTAACTAGGTTAATATCATCAGTTATTCGATGACTGCTGAATTTGAAAATATATAAATTACAGAAACATTTCGACATGTTTTCTATAGAAGTGAAAAATGATTTTTGCAAATTAGTTTATTCCTCGATGGACGGTTTGAGAAATTGTTTTATTCTTCGATGGACGGTTTGCGAAATTATTTTATTTCTCAATGGATTGTTTGCGGAGATCATTTTATTGACGGCCGGTTTGTAGAAATTATTTTATTCTTTGACAAACCATTGTTTGCAGAAATATTTATGTGTGGACCTTGATTTTGTAAGGTTTTCAATAGACTTCATTCAACATTTTTGTAACAAAATGTCAAACAGAAATATTATTGATCCAAATGAACAAAATCAACAATTGCTTTCTAGACTGTGGGATGTAGAGAAAAGAAGGGGTGATGGGAAATGTTATTTCCCATGTAGTCAATGCAGGGGATTTAAGAGGAGAATAATATTGATCACAACAACCACAAAAAATTGTAGGGAGCATATACACATTGAGAGGGGGAATGAATATCGTCCACTTGTAAGTTTAGCATTATAAAGTTTTTTATATTTTTTGCTTTGTTAAATGTATGTATTATTTTAATATTTCCTATTTTAACTTATATCTATTGATGTCTTCATGTAATTATAAAGGAAATAAATCCTACAACATATCTTCCAGAGGAATTTCTTTCAGAACAAATACCAAAGGAACATGGAGCTATGCTTAATGGAGAACAAGTTAATAATCATATTGAAGAAGATGATCATATTGATAATGCAGTTGAAGATTATGGTAGAAATACATTGATCCATGATTCATTTAATGTTATAATGGATGATGATGATGATGATCATCATGAAGATATTGATGACATTGATGATGCTCATGATATACCTCTTCTTGAGAAGGAATACGAACCCCTTTATGAAGGAACCAAAACAAATCTTATCTTTGCTATATTGTTGATAATGAACTTGAAGGTTATGAATGGTATTTGAAACATATCAATCACACAGATGTTAAGGTATGTAAAATAATCCATCACATATATATGATCATGATAAAGGTTATATTTGTTTCTCTAATAATTGTATTGTTAATTCATAATTCAAATTAATACAGATGAGATATGTTTTGTTAATATTATTTATATATTATATTAACTCTATTTTTTATTTTTAATTTGATGTAGCTTGATAGCTGAATTTTTGTTATCGCCATCAAATATTTTACCTCGCACATATCGAGATTTATCTTCCATCATGAAAGAGATTGGAATACATTATGAAGCAATTCATGCATTCCCCGATGACCATGTTATATATTATAATAAACATGAATTTGCAACAGAACTTCTGAAATTTCATATAAGTATATATCAAACAGATCAAGTAACAAAAAAGGTTCCTCACAAGGTTCTTCATTATATTCCCATCATTCCATGTTTGCAACGACTATTCAGGTGCAAAAATGTAGCTCAATTTATGGATTACCATGCAAGGAACATAATTCAATATGATGTTATTCGAATTCCTGTAGATGTTTATGGATTTATATATATTGAGGAAAAGTGGCCTCACTTTAAAGAAGAACCCCGTCATCTTAGGATTGTTAGATTTTTAACATTAAGCTAGCATAACATTAGGATCTTTAACTAAGAGAATAACAAGCACAACAATCAAATAAAAGAGACAATGGAAACAATGTTTTTTGTCAGGGAAACCATAAATGGAGAAAACCCCGCAACTTCCACAGAGATAAAATCAGCACCAAAAGTAAGAACCCAAAATAGTAAGATGATCTCCCGATAGCAGTAAATTCTTTCTTCCTTGCCCTAGTGTCTTTCTCTTCCTCAACTATGTGCTACAACTGAGTGTGAGTGAGTGTGTAATAAATAAAGAGGCCAGCTCTCTATTTATAATAATTCCCGACTTGACTAAACCCAACTAGGTCCGACTTCACTAGGTGAGTCTAATAACCCTAGTGCCCCGAAAATGCGGGGACTTAAACCCTTGACCAATAGGAGGGTTACCCACAATGACTTGACATGACTTGTTTACATCATAGAACTTCATGATAGGAACATAGGGGCATGACATGACTCAAGTACATCCCGAAATAAACATCGGGTTACAATACATAAGAAATACAAGTGAATACATTCCGAAGTTACATATCCATCAACACTCCCTCTTAACTAGGAAGGTATTCTCTCGACACAATTTATCGGCACAAGTCTTCTTCTCTGTATCATCTGGATCATGATTGACCCCTTGTCATATTCAATTCATCTTCATCTTTAGGTCATCTTCATCTTCAAGTCTTCTTCTTCTTCGAATTTGGATCATCACTAGATCTAGATCATCATCATTGGATATAGATCATCATTGGATCTAGATCATCACTGATGGATCATCTTCACTGGATCATCATGGGTGGTATCTCATGATTCTTCTCATCACAGGAAATTTTAGAGAGCCAACCCTTTTTCATGTTGGGTGTAGGCCTAGACACCATGTAGGTCTTCTTCAGCACTTATATCTGACACCAAGTCAGAATGCCCCCCCCAACACTTACATATGACCTTGAATCGCCACAAAGGCATTCCCAGCACTCACATGTTATCGTGTAGGAACCAATCCTATAATCATATTAGAAAGACCCAACACTCACATTCACCAGCCTGATAAGACACAACTACTATCATTTTTGAAAAGGATCAGTGCTTGCAACCACCAGCATGATAGGAAAAAACTAATATCATTTATGTAAAGGCATGACACTCACATCCACCAGCATGATAGGACACACCTACTATCATCTGTCGAAAGGCTCAGCACTTACAATCACCAGCATGGTAGGACACACCTACTACCATCTGTGAAAAGGAACAGTAGTTAAAATCACCATCATGGTAGGACACACATACTACCATCTGTGAAAAGGCACATCACTTACATCTTACCATGGAAGGAACTTAATCCTCTAACCATGTCAGAAGGGCACTTAGTCCTAGACTGAGGGTTCATGGTACCTCACCAGGTAGCTCCATTCAAAGAATGGAAACAACCCTTATATCTGATCAAGTGGGAACACATCCCTCAATCTCATCAGAATTGCCATGCACTCATATCTGATCATGTGAGAACACATCACACAGTCATATTAGAACGACCCTCAGTCCCAGACTGAGTTTTCCTAGTACCTCACTAGGCAGCTCCATTCAAAGAATGGAAACAACCCTTATATCTGATCAAGTGCGAACACATCCCTCAATCACATCAGAATGGCCATGCACTCACATATGGTCATGTAAGACTACATCTTACAATCGTATCAGAAAGGCCCTCAGTCCTAGACTGAGTATTCCTGGTACCTGACCAGGAAGCTCCATTCTATGAATGGAAATAGCCCTTATATCTGATCATGTAGGAACCAATCCTATAGTCATATCAGAATGGCTCATCACTCATATCTTACATGGAAGGATCCAATCCTCTCACCATGACAGAATGGCTCAACCCTTACATCTGACCATTGAAGGAACCAATCCTCTCACCATGTTAGAATGGCTCAACCCTTATATCTGACCATGGAAGGAACCGATCCTCTCATCATGTCAGAATGGCTCATGGACTCATCACTTCCCCTTGGAGGGAACCTTGATATGGAGAACACCAAGCCTCTCCTTGAAGTACTCAAACTTCACTCTTACTAATGGCTTTGTCAACACATCAGCTATTTGTTCGTCCATCGCAACATACTGGAGCTTCACTGCTCCCCTCTATACCATATCCCTAATATAGTGATACTTGATCTCGATATGCTTCAACTTGTCATGGAACACCGATTTCTCTAACAACTTCAGACAACTCTAGTTGTCACAATGTATACAAGTAGCATCCAACTAGAGATCAAATAAATTAGACAGTAGCTTCCTCAGGCATACTGCCTCACAACTAGCTGAACAAGCTACAACATTCTCTGCTTCAGCTGTACTCAGTGCCAGATAAGATTGCTTCCTACTAAACCAAGATATCACACATGATCCCATACTAAAGAAACACCCTGAAGTGCTCTTCCTATCGATGAAACTGCCTACCCAATCTAAATCAACATAACCCTCCAGTTTAATCTTCTGATTTTCCTCATACTTGAGCCCATAATCAACTCCACCCCTCAGGTACCTCAGAATATGCTTTGTAGCAATCAAGTGAACATGTATCGGATCTGTTAAGAACTGGCTCAAGGTGTTCACAACAAAGAAAATATCTGGTCTCGTGTTCATCAGGTAAATCAAGGACCCAATCATCTAACGATACATCATAGCATCAATCGTTTCTAATGAAGCATCACTCAATAGATTCATGTTTTATGCCATAGGTGTGCCCATAGCCTTGCAGTCCATCATCCCAAACCTCTTCAGGATATCTACTATATACTTCCCTTGTCCTAGAGAAATACCATCTGCACTCTCCCACACCTCCATGCCTAGAAAATAATGCATCATACCCAATTCCTTCATTTCGAACTCGACATCAAGCTTTCTCTTTGTATCAATAATCAACCCATCCATATGTGTTACAAATATATCATCTACATACATTAGGAGCATTACTAGGTCCCCATCTTCAACCTTGTAATAAATGTTGGAATCTACTTTACTCTTGGTAAAGCAAAAACTGGATAGAAAGCTGTCAATTCTACAGTACCAAGTCATGGGTACCTATTTCAGACCATACAGGGATTTCTTCAATCTGCACACATGAGACTCCCTATCATGTGTCTCAAAACCAAGCGGATGCTCCACATACACTTCCTCTTCTACTACACCATTCAAGAAGGTAGTCTTGACATCCATCTAGTGGATCTTCTACTTCATCACTATGGCTAGAGAAAGTACTAATCTGATGGAAGTGTATCTAGCTACAAGTGCAAATGTTCCTTCATAATCTATTCGTTCTTTCTAGGAGAAACCATGAGCAACAAATCTTTCTTTATATTTCTCTATGCTTACATCTATAGCATGTTAGATCTTGCAGATCCATTTGGAAGTCACAACAGACTTTCCTTTTGGTCTTGGGACAACATCCCAAACATCATTCTTCATGATCAATTGATACTCTTCAATCATATCATCCTTCCATTCTTTCCATTCTGCTACTTCTTCGTAGTTGGAAGGTTCTTTATCGATAAAATCACATAATAAGGTTGCATATCCGGAGCAGGATCTGGTCCTCTTTCTTTCTCTGTGATTCTCTTCTAGAGCCCCATACCTTTCCACACCTTGGATAGCTTATCATACCCAACCAGGTTTCCTCTTATGAGGATTCTTCTCTAGAGGTGGATCTACAGGTTCTTGAGGTTCTTCAAATTCTCGATCTTCTTTTTGAGTTTCTTCATTCATGATTGTATCATGAATTCTTGGTGCTTCTGCTTCTTTAGGTACTTCAGCAGGTCTCTTTCTGGATTTGTGGTAAGATGTGTTTTCATCAAATCTCACATCCCTGCTGATGTCAATCTTCTTGAATCCTGGGAAGTATATTCTGTAATCCTTCGAGATTTTAGAGTATCCTACAAATATACACTTCTTTCCTAAAGGATCTAATTTTGTCCTCTTCTCTTTTGGGATGTGTATGTACACAGGACAACCGAATATTCTAAGATGGATGACTTATAGTTTCTTGCTAGAAAAGACTTACTCAGGTGTCTTGTTCTTGAGTACTCTGTGTGGAGTACGGTTTTATACAAACACCATTGTTCCGGCAGCTTCTTCCCAAAGACGCATTGGAAGATATTGATCATGAAGCATACCTCTTGCAGCTTCCATGATATTTTTTTTGTTTTGTTCTGCAATCCCATTCTATTGTGGATTATAAGGAGTGGACAACTCCCTCTTAATCCCTGAGTCTTTGCATAACTCTTTGAATTCATTTGATGTGAATTCTCCCCCATTATCTGATCGAAAGGTCTTGATCTTCTTTTCTGTGTGATTCTCAATCAATGCTTTGAATTCTTTGAAATTGCTGAAAACTTCATCTTTGTTCTTCATGAAGTAAATCCATGTCTTCCTAGAAAATTTATCAATGAAAGAAACATAATATACATACCCTCTTAGTGATCTTGATGAAATTGGTCCGCATACAACGGAGTGGATGATTTCCAAGATTCCTTTTGCTTTGATCTCACTACTTGGAAATGTCTTCTTTGTGTTCTTTCATTTTGCACATCTTTTGCAGACCCCATCATGTTTTTCTTGAATTTCTAGAATATCTTCAACAACTTTTATTGCAAGTGGTAGTGCTCTGTAATGCACATGTGCAAGCCTTCTATGCCAAAGTTCATTTTTCTCTACTATGGCATGGACCAAGGCTTGTTTTGGATGGCCCTTCAATTTGTAAAATCCTCCTTCTTGTTCTCCAATCACTACCGCATCATCAATGGTCTTTCCCTTTGGCCACATGATGACTTGTCCATCTATAAATGGAACCCTCATTCCATTTGCATCTAATGCAGATATGGAGAGGAGATTGTTCTTTAGTCCTGGTACAAACCAAACTTCCTTCATTGTCATAGACATTCCAAAGTCTATATTATAGGAGGATTCCCCACTACCTTTGATTGGATACTGGTAGTCATCTCCAATTTTCACCTTGTGAGTTGAGTCATGTTCAAATAGCCTCAGAAAGGATTCCTTGAATCCTGTCATATGTTTGGAAGCACCATTGTCTATAAGCCAGTCATTGCTTCCATGAGTAATATTTCCCGTAAGAGAATAAATCAAAACATATTCTTCATCACTTGAATAATATTCACTTTCATATCTGGTTCTCTTTGTAGAAGGTTCATCATCCTCTACAGCATGAGCATTATGTCTTCTCTTGTTTCCCTTCTTCTTGTGAGAGACATTTTTGTTTCTAGGACATTCTCTAGCATAGTGTCCTTTCTCGTCACATGTATAACATATGATTCTAGAGAAATATTTTCTAGTGTTATCTTTGTGAAAGTGCTTACCTCTGGTGTGATGAGAACTTCTTCTGGATTTCTTGGAGTGTACAATGAGAGCTTGATATTCACTTCCCATCTTTTCTTCTCGAGCCGCTATTCGAGCTTCTTCTTGAGAGCACTTTTCCCATAATCTGTTGAACTTGACTAACTTCTTTTTGGCATAGATTCCTTGAATAAATGAGTCCCATGATATAGGGAGATCATTCAAGGTGGTCATCACAATATCTGCATTTTCCACTTCTTCATCTACTACTTCTCATTGTTCCTTGATCTGAGAGACCCTTGTAAAGTAAGACTAGATGGTCTCTGCATTCTGTATCTTTACATTCTTTAGTTGGTTTCTCAGAGTCATCTTCTGGTTTATGTTCTTCCCTTCAAACAATTTGGTTATGGAATCAAACATAGCTTTAGGTGTCTTTGGGAATGGCACCTCTGGTATGAGGTGATTCTTGATAGAATGAGCAATGATTCTCTTTTCCATAACCATCTTCTTCTTATGTAAGGCCTTAGCCTCATCTCACTCTAGAACTGGAACCTCCTCATGGATGTAGGAGTCCAACTCATTCTCTTCCAAGACGAAGGAGATCCTATACTTCCAATCTCGGAAGTTATCATCTCCCTCAAGCTTTTTATCAAGCTGAGTATGATGAGACATATTAATAGAGAGCCTCAAATGGAAATACAAAAGACTTAGATCTTACCAGGTCAAGATGTCGGATCTGGATTTGGAGCTGAAATCCTATAGTGCTGGTTCAGGAGTAGATTAGGGTTTCACTTTTCCGGAGTTATATCCAATAAAATTCTTTGAATTTGATCCCTAAATTTGATTTTGAGGAGGATATCAATCCAAGCCTAGGCTCACTAAAAAATTCCACTTCTGTGGAAAGCCCTAATTTTTAGCAGTAGTGTCGGGTCCAAAAATGAAAAACCTTAGAATTGGATTCTACTTCAATAGAAATATGCACCCTAGGGAGGAGAGTTATTCCAACCTTATTTTGCTGAAATTCTATGGAGAGAGATCCACAAAGTAGGAATCCCTAGTTCTCGCAGCTGCATAGTGTCTTCTTCTCAGGTTAGCTCTGATACCATGTTAGATTTTTAACATTAAGCTAACATAACATTAGGATATTTAACTGAGAGAATAACAAGCACAAAAATCAAACACAAGAGACAATGAACATAATTTTTTTCCTCAGGGAAACCATAAATGGAAAAAACCCTGCAACTTCCTTAGAGATAAAATCAACACCAAAAGTAAGACCCCAAAATAGTAAGATGATCTCTCGACAGCAGTAACTTCTTTATTCCTTGCCCCAGTGTCCTTCTCTTCCTCAGCTATGCCCTACAACTGAGTGTGAGTGAGTGTGTGATAAATAAAAAGGCCAGCTCTCTAGTTATACTAATTCCCGACTTGACTAAACCCAACTAGGGCTAGCTTCACTAGGTGAGTCTAATAACCCTAGCGCCCTAGAATTGTAGGGACTTTAACCTTTGACCAATAGGAGGGTTACCCACAATGACTTGACATGACTTGTTTACATTATAGAACTTCCCGATAGGAACATCAGGGCATGACATGACTCAAGTACATCTGGGAATAAACATTGGGTTACAATACATAAGAAATACAAGTGAATACATTCCAAAGTTACATATACATCAACAAGGATTTCTTTGGAAGTAGATGGTGTTAATCCATTTGCACAAATGAGATACTTTTATATGGTGTGGCCTATTTTTGCTATCAACAATATCATTCCTCCATGGTTTTCAATAAAGAGGGATCACATAATGTTGTCGATGATTATTCTAGGTATATTGTGTCTACAACTATTTTATTTTTAATGTAGTTTTGGCATCTCATTTGTCGTATTTTGTTTCCTAATGTCACACACACACACACACACACACACACATATTATTTTATTCTTGCGCATGATTTATATATCATAATGGTTCTCATAATTATATATTTTATATGTACTTCAAATCAATCAGGTAAGTTCCAAGTTAAAGATATGAATGTATATATCCAATCTCTTATAGATGAGCTACTGGTCGAGAGTGGGATGCAATTCATTTATACATCGCAAACAATATTGACTGGATGAATGTTCATAGTGAACTATGTGAACAATAGGGTCATGGAATATCATGGGAAGATGTGGCTTCATTCGTTAAAGAAGCACATCGCAATCGAGATACCAATCTTACACAAAGGGAAGTAGATTTAGCATATGGTTTAAAAGATAAGCAGGAAAGCATATTAATTCAATTTTTTGCAAATTACATATTGATGTACATGTTTTTGTTTTCCCTGTATGGTTGCATAAACATGCACTTAATCATAAATATTGAATCATTATGTAATATTTTTGTGTATGGATATGGTGTACAGGTAAAACACCATATGTCTATGGTGTGCAATGATTTTAGATATCACATCAAAAAGTTTGATGAAACAAAGAAAACATTAGATTGTGGGATATCTGCAATCTTTGAGTTGACCAATGTTTCATCTAGAAGTGACAGACATCCAGAACTCTTAGAAATCGATACTATGGGTATCTCGAAGATATTATTCAGTGTGACTTTAAATCCTTCAAGGTAGTTATGTTCATTTTCAAATAGTACAGGTTACGATTGAATCAACGCGATCCCGATAGAACTATTATTGAACATGGTAATGGATGTACCATGATAAAAACAAGGTTGTTTGAGTCAAGGATTTACCATGATAAATACAAGGTTTTTTGAGTCAAGAATGAAGCCCTATGTTCTTTCAATCCAATGTGAACAGGTATTTTACCCTGAGGTTCCAGGTAAAGAAGGTTGGTCATTTGTTGTGAGACACAATCCTAGGGGAAAGCTGGTAAAGTATAACCTAGAGGAAGGTAATGAAGAGGGTCTGGAAGAAGAATATGATGAAGAAGATCATGATTAACATGAGTTAGATGATCATGATGATCTAGAAGAAGATGTTGAATAATTATTTGAATCATATGATGTAGCATATAAATCCCATGAAGATGATATCGATAATGAAATGATGATCATAACTAACTTAGATGACGATGATGATATGGCCAATAATTACAATTTTGAATCTTGATCTGATGATACAGATGATGACTTGGATGATGACTTGGATGAAGAAGATGATGAAGTCTATTGAAGTGTACGAGGTATGCAGTAATTTCTCTACTCTATATATTTTGATTGAATCTTGCGATATAAATATTCAATTCTATTGGTATTGAAAATTCAATAATTTAATTAGAAATATTATTTTATCTTATTTGTTTTAAAAAGAGTAACTAACATTAATGATATCATATTACATATAGGATAAAATACGAGGCTAAAATAATCCGTGACAAGTATCCAAATCTCATACTTGTAAGATCCAAGTCTTGTTATATTGTAAATAAGTTACTTTTTGAAATGTTGAATTTTTAAATAGTTGACTATTATTATATAATTTGATTTTCAAAAGAAATTAATTTCATCAAATTGAAGATACAAATCTATAATTCATTTTGATTGCAATATAATATATCACCATTTTATATTTACAAATATATGATTCAAACATATTTTACAGTCGAACAATTTGGACATATGATACACAAGAGAATAAATGTAGGTGCAGAGAAAGCATTATTTATTTTATGAACAATGTGCTTCCACCCACTGGTAAGTAAAATATTATCAATTTTAATTTTATTTTCAATGTCTTTGCAGCTAATATTGTTTGGCATTTTATTTTTCAATAGTTAAGTCCATCGTCTTCATCATCATCATCATCATCATCGTCATCATCATTTTCATCGTCATCATCGTCATCATTTTCATATATAACATCATCATAATCATCGCTAGCTTCATAATCATCATAATCATCATCAACTTCATCATCATCATAGTCATCGTCAACTTCATCATGCTACGTGGAGCCAATGATGAAAATTTGTATATATGTTTGATATTGTTGTGGAATTTTCCATGGTTACAATAGACACATGCATTAACATTGTGGGAGGGTTTCCATACTCTAACATCATCATCATCGTCATCATCAACATCAACATCGTCAACATCATCGTCAACATCATCATCATCATCATCATCATCATCATCCTCCTCCTCATCATCATCATCATTATCATCACCATCATCATCAACTTCATCATCATATTCATCGTCAAACATGACTATCACTAACAATACAAGCAACAAAAACCATAACTATAGATTAATTAATGTGCTACATGGGACCAACGATGAACTTTTCATATATGTGCCACATTTGTGTGAAATTTGGCATGGTTAGACTAGACACATGAATTGATGGTGTTGGATGCTTTCCATACTTAAAAATCATCATCATCATCATATTCATCATTTCATATGAGATCAACATGGTGATGACCATCATCATCATCATCATCGTCATCGTCTTCATCATCGTCATCATCATCATTGTCGTCGTCATCATCATCATCATCATCGTCATCTTCATCATCAAACATGACTGTCACTAATGATTCGAGCAACAAAAACCATACCTATAGATTAATTAATGTTTTACATGGGGCCAACGATGAAATTTTTTATATATGTTCTAGCTCGGTGTGAAATTTGGCATGGTTAGACTAGAAAAATGCATTGACGGTGTGGGAGGGTTTCCAGAGTCAAACATCATCATCATCATTAACATCGTCATAATAGTCATCATCATCATAAACATCATCATCGTCGTCGTCGTCATCATCATCATCATTGTCATCATTTCATATGAGATCAACATGGTCTGTCCATCTCTATATAGATGTCTCCTTAAGCCAAAGATGTCATCCTATGAGTAAAAGATGGCATTTCACCCACATTGTCAAGGGAATCATGATAATAATCCATTATATCATTTTCCTTGTCCGTTCATTAATAGACCCAATCACATAGAAACATTGACAACAAATTTGAGGCTACTTGAGTGGGCTTAATGTGAAGAGCATTTGTTTCCTCCATGGTGGTCATAAGTTTGAATCTAGTGGGATTTAGGGCATGCACACTTCCATATATTAAGGAATCCTTAGCTTTCCCTTTTACGAGCCTTTTAACCCAAAAATGTTCTTCATCTAATGTAAAAAACTCTTCCTTTGTAATAATGGTTTTGAATGTTGTCATAAGACACTAGCCCCAAAACTGCTCCAAGATTCCCAATTTCTTAAATTCACTTCCATATATTTAGGATTCTTCATGTGCTTGAGAATAATATGAAGGTGATAATATACTTGGAATTAAATTGAATATGAAGGTGTTGTGAAGAAGAAACATAATAGGAAGGTAGTCAACAACCGTATCCCATATAGATCCTTACGCAAGGGATGTGCTCAAGCACATGAAGAATCCTAAATATATGGAAGTCAATTTAAGAAACCAAAGTAGTAAATGTTGAGCATCAAATCCAATTAATACTAATGATGTAGTTATAAGCATATCTAAAATATTTAGCATTTGTTTGCATAGTTTCAAGCATTAAGGAAACATACTATGTATTAAATGCCATTAAATCTTGTAATGTCCCTAATTTTGGACCTACCATTTATAGGAATAAGCCTATTGATCATGATGATTATATTGATGTTTTATTCTATATTGGGTCAAATACCCCACTACATATAAACAGGATGATTTGTTTTGTATATTGGATGTAAGCCAATTGTTGATGATATATATGTATATATATGTTTTGTGGTGGGTGTGGACCCTGAAGCACATGATTGATGAAATGTTTTTACTGGGCATGGACCCTGAAGCACATGATCAATGAGATGTTTTTTGTTGAGCAAGAGGCTCTGGAGCACATGAGTACTTACATTTTGTGTTGAGCATAAAGCTCTGGAACACATGAAAATATAATTGAAAATGTTGAGCATAAGCTCTGGAGCATCGGCTCTTTGGCCATTGTATCCCTAGGTGTATCATACAAGTACATCCCAGCATTTAGTGTTGAGAAAAAGCTCTAGAATTCCACTATGTTTGTAACTCCCTGCTATAGGAGTTGAGTATTGGCTCTGGTAAGCGCTAGGGGTTGCTGAAAAGAATTTAATAACTTCTAAGTGAAAACAACTCGAGAAAAATATTGATCATAATCATACTTATTTATAAGTGATCAAATGAAATTTCTAATTTATATTACCTGTATTCTCATCAAAGTATTGAAGAGCTACCACATTATACAAGGGAAATCCAACATGCAAGGATGTTTTGAGTTTCCTACCTTAGTAAACCTGAGCCATATATCTACTTGGCCTTCATAAGGAAGTGTCATTAAGTCTAGGGATCATGATACATGATACCCGAAGACAAATGATAACATAGTATTTTAATACTATGTATTTTATACATAGTATGTATAAAGAATTAATTATGATTAATTATGTAATCAAATAAAGAAAGAAGAGAAGCTCCATTAATTATTATTTATTATTAAAGGACTAATAAATAGTGAAATAACTATGAAAGACTAACTAGGAACTAGTTAAAAGTTCCTAGGTTAAGAATTGAAAATTACCCNTGGATTTCTTGATTTAACTGCCCCTTTGACTGAAAAGTATGCCTATAAAGACTCAAGCCAAGTAAAGGCTTTGGGTTCTGATTTTTCTATTGGAGAATTATTATTTTTCCTATTTTTGCTTTCAAGTGTTTTCTTGGAGAATTTTATTTTACAAGGAAAAGAGGACTGACCGAGAACTGAATATCAGTTAGGAAACCCTACCTTAGGAGCTCTAAGCTACTTCCATATTGGATTCCAGCTTGGGGTGACCCGGATTAGAACCAGGAATGGTTCCGGGTCATGGTTGGGAGGAACGTGGTAGTTCCCAAGTGATTTGGTCATCAAAATCAGAGGTCCTATATTTCTTAAATTGAATATGTTGGTTATTTGAAAAGTGTGCAGGTTCAACCATTAAAGGAGCTTCAGGAAGATAAATCACGGGTACGAATTCTTAGTATGTCAAAGTTCATTTCTAGGGTAAAATTCTGGCTATTTTATGTAAAAGCTTCTATATATTTTACTAACCCTAGGTAATTGATATTCTATCTATATTTTGCTAGGGTCTTTAGTTCTCTTCAATTTTCCTAGGATGGGAAATATTATCATAGGCTGTATATAGCTACGTTCCCATCTTTAAAATATGTGTTCTGTATTCATTTTCATTTTCAGAAATTAATACTGTATACTAGGTAAATCTAGACCTCCTATTTAAATGTTCGCCTATTACTTATATCTCTACTGACATATTACATTTGTTAGTAGAGACATGTGTTTCAGATTATAGTAGATTTCACCATAGGAGTAAGTTTAAAGAAAAAAATATACTATATAAATACCCTAGGGTATTATTGATCACCAGAACTATTTTATGAAATAATTTTATATACATATAAGTAAGACTATCAGGTATAAATCTCTATAAAAACTATCTATGCATTTATTTCTAAAAATTAAATAACCCATCAAAGACCTTTCAAAATCTGTAACCATATTACAGATTACATTAAAAATATTCCACATAAATAAAACAATGTTAATAATAATCAGAGGGATATCGTGACCATCCATGTGGTCCTTATCAAGACTCTTCTATAAAAACTACAGACCTAACACTATATTAAAACATCATAATTCACATGCATTATATTTTTAATAGTCCCATACAAGATCCATCTTAAACATCCATCTAAAAGTTTCATCAAGTAACATTCATACAACTCTGTATTATTAAGAAAAAGGTCGTATTTAATAAACAGATGTCATGGTATCGACCCTCATAGGTTACAACTTTATTTCATAAACAAAATTAAAATCCACAATAAGAACCGTAACATAAATCATCACCATAATCAAAATGCATAACCAAATCCATAAAGTAAATTCCTATTACCATTTCTATTATTTATTATAAAAGATTTCACAGTTTGAAATTGCCCTGGCCCAAAACGACGAAGGTTGTATGCTCAGTCACTGGCCATGACCCATTTTACCAAATATAACCACATAGTATTAATCAAACAGGTCACTAGTCACACCATTGCCATATAATTAAAATTCCTACGCTAGCAGAGAGGTCGTAAGACTCTAGCTACAACATGGCTTCGGTCACTAAACATTTTAATACAGAGTCCAAGTTATTTAAAAACATCAAGTGCCATCGAGGGTCTGCATACCATGGCCTCCACAAAACTCGGTAACATTTTAAATAGATAATTCTCACATAAGTCACGACCAAAGTTAAATAACTTTTTAAAGCGCAGTCCAATTATAGCATAAGAACCAGTTGTCGTAAACAATGAAAATACAAGCTATCGCAACACTGTGGAAAGGATCATGCCATTGATGGCATAGCCTTCACCCACGCAATCAAAATTTACATTTATCAAAATAATCAATAGCAATTACACATAGAGAATCTAGTAAGGTGTACGCCTCTGCACATTAAAAACCCCAACTTATTTATTTATAGAGCTAGATAAAAATGCAGCAGGAAATCACATACACCATAAACCTTTACAATTGATATAAAAACCAATGTTTACATCTATTTACACATATTTTCCCAAATGTCTATGCATAGTCACCATTAAAAGCCAACAGAAAGGTTTTACACAGGCATGCCAATGGCCTATGGCACCATTGCTTGCAATGGTGCAGCCCATGGCTATAAAATCCCAAAACCATAACATTAACATTTTACATAACCAAAATAAACATTACATAGAGCCGAACGTCCTAAGAATCAAGTCACGGCATAACACCTCAACATTAAAAATAACCAAGTCTGTATTCAAAGCTCAAAGGAGATATCGGTTTCCCTACAGCGTCAAACCCCAACCAAATAACTAGTCGAAACATATCCCTACCATAGGATTGAAGGGTGACAAGCATAAGCTTGATGAGCAGGCTTACCGTGGCCACGAATGCAATGCTGGGATCCAACTGTGTTGTATCCATGCTTCCCTCCATCCCTTTCGTCACCTGTAAGCAACAACCAAATGGGGATGAGGATTATGCCATTTCTTTCAAACTGTAAACCAAATAATTGTTGATGTATTTGTAACTTTGGAATGTATTCACTTGTATATATTATGTCTTGTACACCAATGTTTATTCTAGGAAGTGTTTGTAATGTATTTGAGTCATTTCATGCCCCGTTGTTCCTATCAGGAGGTTTTATAATGTAAACAAGTCATGTCAAATCATTGTGGGTAGCCCTCCTATTGTTCAAGGGTTAAAGTCCCCACAGTTCCAGGGAACTAGGGTTATTAGAATCTCCTAGAGAATTCGATCCTAGTGAGTAATGATCAAATCGGGAATTAGCATAAATAGAGATTGAGCCTCTCTATTTAACACACACTCACTCACACTCAATTGTAGTGCATAGCTGAGTAAGAAGAAATTGTTGGTGCTAGAAAGAAAGAGGCTACTGCTGTCGAGATATCATCTTACTATTTTTGTTGCTTTGCTATTTGGTGCTTATTCCATCTCTGAGGAAGTTGTGGGGTTTTCTCCTTTATGTTTTCCTTGAGGAAAATATTTGTGTTCATTGTCTTATGTGTTTTATTGATGTTCTTGTTATTCTGTCAATTAAGATTCTAATTTAATGTTAGCTTAAATGATAAAAATCTAACATGGTATCAAAGCTAACCTGAGAAGAAGACACCGTGCAATTTCATAAACTAGGGCTTCCTACTTTTTGGATCTCTCTCCACAGATTTTCAGAAAAGAAAGTTGGACTGACTCTCCTCCCCAGGGTGCATATTTCTATCAAAGCATAATCTAATTCTAAGCATTTTTTAGTTTTTAACCCAACACTGGTGCTAGAAATTAGGGATTTCCACAGAAGTGGAATTTTTGAGTGAGCCCAGGCCTAGATTGATCTCCTCCTCAAAATTGAAGTTTAGAGATAAAGATCAAATAATTTGGTTGGACAGAACTGCAGGAAAGTTAAACCCTAATCTGCTCCTGAACCAACACTACAAAAATTCAGCTCCAAATCTAGATCTAACATCTTAACCTGGAAAGATCTAAATCTTTTGTATTTCAATTTGAGGTTCTCAGTTAAGATGTGTCATCATACCAAGCTAGATGAAAGGCTCGAGTGAGATGATAACTTTCAAGCCTGGAAGTATAGGATCTCCCTAGTCCTAGAACAAAATGAGTTGGACTCCTACATCAATGAGGAGATTCCAGTTCGACAGGGAGATGAGGCTAAGGCATTACATAAGAAGAAGTTGGTTATGGCTAAAAGGATTATTGTTGATTCAATAAAGGATCACCTCATACCATAGGTGTCCTCCCTAAAGACACCTAAATATATGTTTGATTCCCTAACCAAACTATTTGAAGGAAATAAAATAAATTGGAAGATGACCTTGAGGAACCAATTGAAGAATGTGAAGATCCAGAATGCGGAGACCATACAGTCATACTTCACTAGGGCCTCCAGATCAAAGAAAAAATTGAATCAGTAGATGCAGAAGTGGAGAATGTAGAGATTGTAATGACCACCTTGAATGGTATCCCTAGGACATGGGACTCTTTAATTCAAGGGATCTGTGCTAGAAATAAGTTAGTCAAGTTCAGTAGACTATGGGAAGAATGCTCTCAAGAAGAAACTCGAATAGCAGCTCGAGAAGAAAAGATGGGAAGTGAAGATCAAGCTCTCACAGTACAATCAAAGAAAACCAGATCTAGCCACCATAGAGGTAAGTACTCTCATCAAAGGAATAACTTTATAAATACTAGAGATAGGTCTAAGTTCATTTTCTATACATGTGATGAAGTAGGACACTTTTCTAGAGATTTTCCTAGAAGCAAAATTAGCTCTCACAAGAAGAAGGGAAACAAGAGAAGACATCATGTTCATGCTGAAGAGGATGGTGAACCTTCCATAAAGAGAAACATACAAGATAGTGATGATTCTTCAAGTGATGAAGAATATGTTATGATTTCTGCTCTCATGGGAACGATCACACATGGCAGCAATGATTGGCTTATAGATAGTGGTGCTTCAAAACATATGACAAGATTCAAGGAATCCTTTGTGA
The DNA here is from genome assembly GCA_001517045.1 of Pseudotsuga menziesii. Lineage (NCBI taxonomy): Eukaryota > Viridiplantae > Streptophyta > Pinopsida > Pinales > Pinaceae > Pseudotsuga > Pseudotsuga menziesii. Next base: position 310,740 of record LPNX011155419.1, read on the forward strand.
AACTATTTGAACATGAATCACCTCACAAGGTGAAACTCGGAGATGACTACCAGTATCCAATAAAAGGTAGTGGTGAATCCTCATACAAGCTATACTCTTGAAAGTATATCAAGATGAAATATGTATTATTTGTAGCTGGACTAAAGAAGAATCTCCTCTCCATATCTGCATTGGATGCAAAAGGAATGAGCGTTGCATTTGTACATGGCCAAGTCCTCATGTGACCAAAGGGACAGTCTTTCGATGATGCATTAGTGATTGGGGAACAAGAAGGAGGACAATTCAAATTGAAGGTCCAACCAGAACAAGATCTGGTTCATGGATCGGTAGAACCAAATGAGCTTTGGCATAGAAGGCTTGCACATGTGCATTATAGAGCACTACCACTTGTAAGCAAAGTTGTTGAAGTTCTCCCAGAAATGTAGACAAAACATGAATGTTTATGGAAAGGATGTGCAAAAGGGAAGAACACAAAGAAGACATTTCCAAGTGGCGAGAGCAAGGTAAAAGGAATCTTGGAAATCATCCACTCCAATGTATGCAGTCCAATGTCATCCAGTTCACTAACTGGGTATGTATACTATGTTTCTTTTATTGATGATTTTTCTAGAAAGGCATGGATATACTTTAAGAAGAACAAAGATGAAGTATTCAACAAGTTCAAGGAATTCAAAGCCTTGAGCAAGAATAACACAAAAAAGAATATTAAGACGTTTCAATCAGAAAATGGCAGAGAATTCACATCAAATGAATTCAAAGAGCTATACAAAGACTCAGGGATTAAGAGGGAGTTATCCACTCCTTATAATCCACAACAGAATGGGATTGCAGAAAGAAAGAATAGAATGATCATGGAAGCAGCAAGGGCCATGCTTCATGATCAAGATCTTTCCATGCGTCTATGGGCAGAAGATGCCAAAAAAATGGTGTATGTATAGAACCTGATTCCACACAGAGTACTCGAGAACTAGACACCTAAAGAAGTATTCTCCAACAAGAAACCAGAGGTCACCCCTCTCAGAATATTCAGCTATCTTGTATACATACACATTTTGAAAGAAAAGAGGACAAAGCTAGATCCTTTAGGAAATAAGGGTATATTTGTGGGATACTTTGAAAGATCGAAGGCTTACAGAATATACTTCCCAAAGTTCAAGAAGATTGACATTAGCAGAGATGTAACATTTGATGAAGATTCAGCCTACATCAAATCCATGAAGAGATCAATTGAAGAACCTAAAGAAATAAGAGCACCCAAAATTCATGATACAACCATGAACGAATAAATTCAAGAAGAAGATCGAGAATTAGAAGAACCTCAAGAACATGTAGATCCACCTCAGGAGAAAAATCCTCATAAGAGGAAACTTGCTTGGGTATGTGAAATTATACAAGGTGGAGAAAGATATGGAGATTCAAAAGAAACTCACAGAGGAAGAAAGAGAACTAGGTCGTGCTCTAGTTATGTAGCCTGGCTATGTGACATTATTGATAAATAACCTTCCAACTATGAAGAAGCAGAAGAAAGGAAAGAATGGAAGGAGGCCATGATCGAAGAGTATCAATCGATCATGAAGAATGATGTTTGGGATGTTATCCCAAGACTAGAAGGAAATTCCACTGTAACTTCCAAATGGATCTACAAGATCAAGCATGTTGCAGATGGCAACATAGAGAAATATAAAGCAAGATTCGTCACTCGTGGTTTCTCCCAGAAAGAAGGAATAGATTATGAAGAAAATTTTGCACCTGTAGCCAGATACACTTCCATCATATTGGTACGTGCTCTGGCTGCAATGATGAAATGGAATATACACCAGATGGATGTCAAGAATGCTTTCTTGAATGGTGTAATAGAAGAGGAAGTGTAAGTGGAGTGGCCACTCGGTTTTGAGACACATGACATAGAGTCTCATGTGTGTAGATTGAAGAAATCCCTGTACAGTTTGAAACAGGAACCCAGGACATGGTACATCAAAATTGATGGATTTCTATCCAATTTGAGCTTTACCAAGAGTAAAGCAGATTCCAACATTTACTACAAGGTTGAAGATGGAAATCTAGTGATACTCATAATCTATGTGGATGATTTGTTTGTAACAGGTATGGATGGGTTAATTGTTGATACGAAGAGGAAAATTGTTGCTGAGTTTGAAATGAAATATTTGGGTATGATTCACTATTTCTTAGGCATGGAGGTGTCACAGAATGCATATAGAATCTTCCTTGGAAAAGGGAAGTATGTAATATAAATTCTGAAGAGATTCGGGATGATGGACTACAAGGCCATAACCACACCTACGGCATCGAACCTGAAGCTATTAGGTGATGCTTCATCAAAAGTGGTTGATGCTACGATGTATCATCAAATGATGGGGTCCTTGATGTACCTAACAAACATGAGACTAGATATTTTCTTTGGTGTGAACACCTTGAGCCAGTTCCTGATAGATTCGAGACATGTTCACTTGATTGTTGCAAAGCATATTCTGAGGTACCTGAAGGGTACAATTGATTATGGGATCAAGTACAAGGAAAATCAGAAGATTAACTTGGAGGGTTATGTTGATTTAGATTGGGTAGGCAGTGCCATCGATAAGAAGAGCACTTCAGGATGCTACTTCAGTATGGGATCAGGTGTGATATCTTGGTTTAGTAGGAAGTAGTCCTGTGTGGCACTGAGTACGGCTAAAGTAGAATATGTCATAGCTTATTCATATAGTTGCGAGGCAGTGTGGATGAGAAAGCTATTGTCTGATTTATATGATCTCCAGTTGATTGCTACTTGTATATATTGCGATAACCAGAATTGTGTGAAGTTGTTAGTGAACCCAGTGTTCCATGACAAGTTGAAGCATATCGAGATCAAGCATTAGAGGAATTTTGGGGTCTAAAATGGGCCTCCTAAGGAAAATAATAAATTAATAGTTAAAATAATAAAATAATAGTTAAAATAATAAAATAATATTGATTAATTTTGGAGGAAGAAAGAAAAAAAACTACTTTTTGTGTTCGTATTTTCGACATATCTCCTTGTGTTTTTACTCAAATTTCGATCGGGAGAGCTCGTTGGATGCAGAATTTGATTCCACATCCAACGAGTACCCACACTGCATACTTTTGATGGACCCTACTACCCCAAAAACAAGAAATACCTGAAAAAATGTGATGATGACATCATCATCATGTTTTTTTAGGTATTTCTTGTTTTTGGGGTAGCGAGGTACATCAAAAGTATGCAGTGTGGGTACTCGTTGGATGCAGAATCAAATTCCACATCCAATGAGCTCTCTCGATCGAAATTTGAGTAAAAACACAATGAGATATGTCGAAAATACGAACCAAAAAAGTAGTTTTTTTTAATGACAAATATGTCTATTCAACCATTATGGTTGACTTATTTTATTGAAATTCTATTGGTTCTTGAATTCCAACTCACAAAAACTTATTTTGGCACATTTTCTTATAAGGACCATTTTAGACCCCAAATTTCCTCTAATGTATCACTATATCAAGGATTTGGTGTAGAGAGGATCAGTGAAGCTCCATTATGTTGCAATGGATGAACAGATTGATGATCTGTTGACAAATCCATTGGCCAAAGTGAAGTTTGAGTACTTTAGGGAGAATCTTGTTGTTCTTCAGGTCGAGGTTCCCTCCAAGGGGAAATGATGAGACCTAGAGCCATTCTGACATGGTGAGAGGATTAGGTTCCTTCCATGGTCAGATGTAAGGGCTGAGCCATTCTATCATGGCAAGAGGATTTGGTTCCTTCCATATCAGATGTGAGTGTTGAGCCATTCTAATGTGATTGTAGGATTAGTTCCTACATGATTAGATATAAGTGCTGAATTCCATTCTTGGAATGGAGGCACCTGGTCAGTTACCAGGACTACTCAATGTGGGATTGAGGGACATTCTGATATGACTGTAGGATGTCATCTTACATGATCAGATGTGAGTGCATGGCCACTCTAATGTGATTGAGGGATGTGTTCCCACTTGATCATATATAAGGGTTGATGCCATTCTCTGGGAGAATGGAGGCACTTGGTCATTTACCAGGAATCCTCAGTCTAGGACTGAGAGCCCTTTCGATGCAATTTTTTTGAACATGGTCAAATGTAAGTGCAGAGCCTTTCTAGCCAGATGAGGTCAGATGTAAGTGTAGATCCTTTCTGACAATATGAGGTCATATGTAAGTGCAGAGCCTTTCCGACAAGATGAGGTCGGATGTGAGTGTTGGGCCTTTCTGACAAGATGAGGTTAGATGTGAGTGTTGGGTGTCCCTTTCTGAGAAGATAAGGTCAGATGTAAGAGCTAGGCAAGCCATTCTGAATTAGGTTTAAATATAACTACTGAAGACCTACATGAAGTGTAGGCCTACAACCACCATAAAAAGGGCTAGCTCTATAGAACTTCTTGTGACGAGAAGAATCGAGAGATAGCACCATTCTGAGATAGCACTGATGATGATGATCCAGACTTGATGATGATCTAGATCAAGTGATGATCTAGATGTGATGATGATTCGAACTTGATGATGATCCAGATAAAGTGATGGCCCAGATTTGATGATGATACAGTGATGATGATTCAACAGTGATGATCCAGATCCCGTGATGAATATGATGATGACTTGAACATGAAGATGAGTTGAAGATGAAGAAGATGAAGAAGACCAAGAATACGAAGAAGATGAAGAAGACATGAATATGAATAAAACTTAAAGATGAAGATGATCTAGTTGATACAGAGAAGAAGACCAAAGCTGAAAATTGTGTCGAAAGAATATCTTCCTAGTTAAGAGGGAGTGTTTATGTATTTGTAACTTCGGAATGTATTCACTTGTATATCTTATGTCTTCTACCCCGATGTTTATTTCGAGAATTTTTTGTAATGTATTTGAGTCATGTCATGCCTCGATGTTCCTATTGAGAGGTTCTATAATGTAAACAAGTCATGTCAAATCATTGTGGGTAACCCTCCTATTGTTGAAGGGTTAAAGTCCCCACAGTTTTGGGGCACTAGGGTTATTAGACTCTGCTAGAGAATTCATCCCTACTGAGTCATTGTCAAGTCAGGACTTAGTATAAATAGAGAGTGAGCCTCTCTATTTAACACACACCCACTCACACTCAGTTGTAGCACATAGTTGAGGAAGAAGAAATTGTTGGGGCTAGAAAGAAAAAGGCTACTGCTCTTGGGATATCATCTTACTATTTTTGGGTCTTTGTTATTTGGTGCTGATTCTATCTCTGAGGAATCTGTGGGGTTTTCTCATGTATGCTTTCCTCGAGGTAAATATTTTTGTTAACTATCCTATGTGTTTGATTGATGTGCTTGTTATTCTCTCAGTTAAGATCCTAAGTTAATGTTATATTAAATGATAAAAATCTAACATGGTATCAGAGCTAACCTGAGAAGAGGACACTATGCAGCTGCAGAAACTAGGGATTCCTGCTTTTTGGATCTGTCTCCATATATTTTCAGAAAAATAATGTTGGATTGACTCTCCTCCCCAGGCCACATCTTTCTGTTGAAGCAAAATCTGATTCTGAGCATTTTTAGTTTTTGACCCAACATTAGTGCCGAAAATTAGGGATTTCCACAGAAGTGAAATTTCTGAGTGAGACCAGACCTGGATTGATCTCCTCCTCAAAATTGAAGTTTAGAGATCAATATCAAAGCATTTGGTTGTATATAACTATGGGAAAGTCAAACCCTAATCTGCTCCTGAACCAACACTGAAGAAATTCAGCTCCAGATCCAAATATGAGATCTTAACCTAGTAAGATCTAAATCTTTTGTATTTCCATTTGAGATTCTCAGTTAATATGTCTGATCATACCAAGCTTGATGAAAAGATTGAGGGATTTGATAAATTTTGAGCCTGGAAGTATAGGATCTCCCTAGTCCTGGAAGAAAATGAGTTGGACTCCTACATCAATGAGGAGATTCTAGTTACAGAGGGAGATGCGGCTAAGGCATTACATAAGAAGAAGTTGGTTATGGCTAAAAGGATTATTGTTGATTCCATTAGAGGAAGTTTGTGGTCTAAAATGGCCTTATAAGAAAATGCACCAACAATAAATTTTGTGAGTTGGAATTCAAGAACCAATATAATTTCAATAAAATGAGTCAACCATAATGGTTGAACTGACATATTTGTCATAAAATAAAACTACTTTTTTGTTCGTATTTTCGACATATCTCCCTGTGTTTTTACTCAAATTTCAAGTAGGAGAGCTCATTGGATTTGGAATTTAATTTTGCATCCAATGAGTACCCACACTGCATACTTTTGATAGACCCCTCTACCCCAAAAACAAGAAAAACCAAGTATCCACATCAATATCCAGTGTGGATACTCGTTGGATGTAGAATTAAATTTTGTATCCAACAAGCTCTCCCGCTTAGAGTTTGAGTAAAACCACGAGGAGATATGTTGAAAATATGAACACAAAAAGTAGTTTTTTCATTCTTCCTCCAAAACTAATAACTATTATTTTATTATTTTAACTATTATTTTATTATTTTCCTTAGGAGGCCCATTTTAGATCCCAAATTTCCTCTAATGAATCAAGGATCACCTCATACCACATGTGTCCTCCCTAAAGATACCTAAATCTTTGTTTGATGCCCTAACCAAACTATTTGAAGGAAAGAACATAAACCGAAAGATGACCTTGAGTAACCAATTGAAGAATGTGAAGATCCATAATGCGGAGACCATACAGTTATACTTCACTAGGGTCTCCCAGATCAAAGAAAAAATTTAAGTAGTAGATGAAGAAGTGGAGAATGCAGAGATTGTAATGACCACCTTGAATGGTCTCGCTAGGACATGCACTATAACAAAATCCTGTGATTAGTGTCTCTTTTAGATTCTCTTTTAGTGTTCGCTATCACTTTTAGTGTATTTTTCATCATTTTTTCGACAAAATGGATGCTTTTCCATCGGATGACACTTTTAATGGCGTTATTTGCGTCCCTTTTTAAATGTTGGCACTATTTTGGATGCTAATTAGCATCCCAATTAACGTCCCAACTAGTGTCCAAATTAGCATCCTAATTAGAATCCCAATTAGCATCCCAATTAGCGTCCTAATTAACATCACAATTATCATCCTAGTTAGAATCCCAATTAATGTCCCAATTATCTCCCATAAAAGCATCCAATATAACACCCATAATAGCCTAAAAAGACGTCCTGAATATTGTAGCACCATATATTAGTCCAGGGTTAGCGACAAGAATTATGCCATGAATCTCGGCAGTAAAAAAATCCAACATAGTACCAAGTATAGAGCCAAGGACTTTTCCTATAAATTATCCAAGATAGCGTCAGGTATAGAGCCAGGTATAACGCCAAGAATAATGCAATTTTTTTTGAAAGGAACTGTGCTAGGAATTGCACTAGGTTTAGAGCTAGGCATTTTGTTCAAAAAATGTCTGACATAACGCCGATATATCAATGTCAATATCAATGATAAATGTCAATGATCATGATTCATGTGATAGTACTTTTGGATCTTGATTTATCATAGTGGCAACTAATTGATCATAATCATGGCACTTTTGGATCTTGATTAATCCCAATTAGGGGTAAATTACCTTAATGTCACCTAAATTGTTCTAATAGAATTTGAGTGTCCCCAAAAACATTTTATAGACCCTAATGGCATGCATCTGATTGTGTTATCAACCCAAACGGCACTTCTCCATCTGAGTGCGGACACTTCATCTGTCAGCACACAAAAGGACATTTATGGATTGATGGTTGCCTAAAACACTATAGATGGGAATGACATTAAATGCATTCACTCTCCACCTAGATTTCCATTTTTACCTTTTTACATGTTGATTGTTGTACATGACTCTTTCCACCATAACTCACATACATATGCGACTATCTCCACAGCATATCGTGTACTGTATGTGGGTATTGTCATTGCAACCTACGTACATATCTGTACGCGGGTTTCCCTTATAGCAACTCGTGTGTCATATATAGGTTTCCCATATCAATACTCGTGTACGGTTCCATTCAACATTAAAAATAATAAAAAGTATTAATATAGATTTGTTAATCCTTAAACATTAACTATCTTAGTTGTCTCAACATCCTCAACCTTCGTAACTGCTCTATTTTCCTAAGTATAAATAGAGGGCTTGGGGAGGGGATTAATCAATCATACTTGGAGAGCAAAGTTTTACTGGTAGTATATCTTCAGAAGTCTTTGGAGCAGCAGAACTTATAATCCTTTGGTTGTAGAGGAGTTCTTGTTTCAGCTTTGGGTTGTACACTTATCTCATTCACTATTGTTAATAAAGAGAATCCTTATTCCAAATGCATGTTGAATATCTTTCATGTATCATGGTTTGATGAATATTNAATCTATATCTTGTTTATATAACTTGTCATATATTCATGTATAAGATTGTATTTGGAGGATTTTCTCTTTGCAGGTGAAGGAGGTGCATCCCTGAAAGCTTTGGAGAGGAGCAGAGTAGGAGAAGATAAAGCTTGGATCAATCGTCATTAATCAGGTGAGTCCATCATATATTCCTATTTCCTTTCTGTACTTTAAATCTGATTGTCTGCAAGTTTTAAGAGTACGTTCGTAACCCTAGACCCTCGGTTATAAGGGTGTTTATTCCTGAACAACAGAACTGGTGACTCCGCTAGGGAGCCCAGACTGCTATGGGTTATTTATGTTTACCGTTGCCCAGTCTCCTTGAGTTTGTGTGTGGTATCCTATCTTGGTTCATGCTGAGGATAGTGTTTGAAGACCTTGAGAAATTTTATTTTTATTAGAAAATTTTGTACCTGTCCATGGGTTTCTCTTGCATATGGTCATGTACAGAGGCCTGCATATGCGGGTTTCTCTCTATGACAGTCACGTATAGTACGCAGGTTTCCCTTATATACAGTCATGTACAAGCCTTAGTATTTAAATTTTTGGTTTAGGGTTTGCTTGTCCCTGTCCCTTTATAAAAAAAAAATGCTGGTTGGTCTTCCTTATAAGCATTATACTATTAGTTTGATGACCTTGTTGGACACACCTTGTGATTTCTTGTAAAGCCCTTGAGTTCCTTTTGTTTGGATTGTCTTCTGTTTACAATTTGAAGTGGATTTTCCTATTTGTGTTATATTTTTAAGTGTTGGTTGTCTAAATCAGTGATTAGGGTTCTGGACACTCTTTTTCCCATTCTATGCTTGGATAGTGATTGTTTTTCCACTTACCTTTGTGTGATCTCAGTGATTTTTTGTCATTGTTCCCACCCAAGATAGGGTTCCATGTCTTCCCTTGTTGGTTGATTTTGGGTCTTATTAATTTGCTTTACTTCGATTTGCTTGCTTTATACATTTCGTTGAATTCAAGCATACTCAAGTTTTGTGCATTTAGGTGCATAGTAGTCTTTGATCATTTTAAAAAGTGAAAAGAAAACATTTTTAAGCTTTTGCATGTGATTTTTCATAGAGTATTTTTACATTCATTTTTTAAAATATAATCTCAAAAATATACAAAAATATAGTCTTAGTTTTCTCTTTATCATTGCATTTTCGTCAATTTATATTTACAAAAGAAAAAAAAAGTTTGTTTTAGTAGTGATAATTTTCTTTGAAAACATACACATTTGCTTTTACATTTCTTACCAAGTCAAAAACATCATAGTATTTCACTCCACTTGCCTTCTGAGTAAAGAATAGCCTTTAAAATGAATGCAATAATTAAAATTTACTAGTAATTTTTATTTTTTAGGGCCATTCACCTACTAGCTTAGGATAGACTTGTGGGCTAGGAAGTGTAAACTTCCCATAAGTTTTGAAATTCATACATAGTGGACCATTCGATAGGTAAATCCTTATCTTTATCGATTGTATTTGCAAAGCTCCTCTCAAACGGGAGTCAAGCACGAGGCCGCGTGGAGGCATTGGACTGAGGATATAACCCTCTGATTCCTTATCGAAATGTAAATTAGGACTTTTACGCATCTGGGGATTCTATCCTAGACAGCGTTTCGGGCTCAGCTACCTTGCCCATGCGTATGAGTCAGGCTTGCGACTGTCACCCTATATTATTGGTATAGCTAAGGTAGCCTTTAGTCTCTTGACATTTAGGGTTCATACCTAGGTAAATGGGAAGGCTATTTCTAGTTCACCTTGGACAGCCTCGGAAGGTAACCCTTTTTGAAAGTGTAGGAGGGTGGTGGGTGATTCCTTCACTTGTGCCTAAGAACCTCTTCAAGGACTCCAAGTAATTGTTCTTCATCTTTCTTCAGGAAAGCATATCTTTTACCCTTGCTGACTGTTGAGACTCTAGGAATTTTCGTAGTGATTGCTCTATGGTTTGTCCGTGTTTAGCCGACCTTAGGGTTTGAGTTGTCAAATTTGCAATCATGGAGGACCAACCTATTAGAAGGTCATGAAGGTTACAAAACCTTCCTCCTCTCATCACATTGGAACCTCCACCTCCACCTCAAAGGTGGAGATTGGACACAGACGGTTCATTTGAACCGATAGGAGTAAGTGAGGTTCCAGGTGAACCAACACTTAGAGATAAACATTTTTATTTTAATATAGTTGAGATAGAAGACTTGCAGGCTGACTAGTTTGCAAGGATTTTTAGCACACCCTTGATTGACTTGAACGATCCTATGATTGTCCAGGTTAGGCCTTTTGATTCACTTGTTTTAGGTGTCCCTGTGGGAAGGACAATGTCTACTATAGGAGAAAGTTCTTTTTCTTTCACCTTAGCCTTTAGGGATGAAGGGGTACTACTTCCCCCAGTAAATACCCCTAGATATAGCATACCTACTACGCCATTGACTCCAGCAAGCCAGGTGGTCCAATCGCCGGTACCCATAATCCTAGCAGGTGCTTCTGGTGACATGGTTACTGGGATCCCCAGTATACCTATTGTTCCTTCTTCCTTTGCACACACTTCCCAGATCGGTCCGGTAGGATCCTTGGCTTTAGTCCAAGGATTTCCTTGGAATGAGGGGCATATTCCCCCATCCATTCCATATGTAGGCCCATCGCCTTCTTATGTAGGAGTGCAGTTTGGAAACACTACCTCTTACAGGAAAGGTTTCCAAAATCTGGTCCCGACCCTGTTCATGATCTCTCCCTTTTGGTTGTTTAGTGGAGGGATACTTGCTCCCTTTTTTCAAACCCCAGTTTTGATTGGGACGGCATGAACCTTGTATACTACACCTCCTACTCACAATCCTGTGGCTTACGGATGGAATCCATTTCAAAGTAATCCATCCACTTTGCAACCCATGCCAGGGGGCAACCACACCTTTACATATGGGTATTCGGGGGAAAGCCCCTCTAATCCCAAGACTAGTACTTTTAATGCCCCGGTGTCACCCAAGCTTCCTTTTCTTGCAACATTAAAATTGTCAGATTTGTTAGAATTGATGAACGACCCAGTGAGGCATGACCCCTCGTGGCCACCTGTTTGCACCAAATTACCATCGGACATCCCTAAATTCGAGGGAAAAGTTGGTGAAGATCTTGGGGCTCATGCCACCACATTTCATTTATGGTGTTCTTCTAATTCACTGAATGAATATTCAGTTAGGTTGAGGCTATTCTAAAGAACCTTAAAGAACACTGCAGCAAAATGGTACATTGAGTTACCTTCTGTTGTGTTTAGTAGTTTTTGGGACTTGGCTAGTGCATTCCTTAGGCACTTTCAGCTTATGGTCTGATAGGATTTCAGAACAAACTTGTTATCTACCTTTAGGAGGAACAAGGCTACCCACATCTCGGATCATATCCAAGAGTGGAGGAGGTGAAAGAGCCTTATTAAAGACACTATTCCTCTTGAGTTCTTACTAGAGTGGTTCCTTAAATCTCTGTTTCCTTACATATCTAAGGATGCGTCGACTTTAGCAGTGACGAATGAAGAAGAACCCATTCTAAGGGCCCAACAATTGGATTTTATTTATTCACAATCTGGGATCTTGTATGAGATTATCCCTAAGGTACCGAGGCCTAACCATGTTACAAAGAAACCTAAGCCTAGACCCCATGCCAGTGGTGTGGTTGGGTCTGTAAACTCTCCCACTGTAGAGTCTTTGGCCAAAAAAATTCATCAGCTGTCTATCAAGCATTCTATGGTGGGGGAAACAAAGTCTTCCCCCTCCCCCCAAAGTGCAAATGTTTTTGCACAAACCTCTCAGAAGGGAAATCAGCAACCCAGTGGGAAGAAAAAGAGAGGAAAGAAAGGGGAGAAAAATCAAAACAAGCAGAAACCCATGAACAATGCTGATGGGGGAAAGAAGGAGAAGAAAAATGTTGAATTCCTATGTAAGTTGTGCCACGAGGATCACCTCACTTACCTTTTTCCCCTTATGGAACAAGCCTAGAAGCTTCTTAAATCTCAACAACCGACTGTCCTGAAGGATCCATTTCCCCAAGGGCAGAACTCTGCTTCAGCTTCTAATGTAGTAGGGGGAAATTCCTGTGTCGTTGACCCTAACTATATCAACATGGTTCGATCTTCGACTTTGCTATAGACTAGGAATAAAAATTACAAAAAGAGACTTCTGAGAAGGGTAAGTCTATAGGTGAAACTTCTAACCCTCTCACAATCGAGAAGCCTGCTGAACCTATGCCTAAGATACCGAAAGGTGTCTTTAAAAATACCTTGCATAACCCTAACGCTAGGGCTACTTCAAACTACTCTGTGGTTGAATACTTAGCCCAAAACCCTTGAGCAATGTCAGCCTTAGAGGTGTTATAGAGCTGTCCTTCCCAGTGGGATGCCCTCTTAGCAGCCTTAGGTAGCATGGACTCGTCAAGTCCCATGGAAAAATTTCACTTATCTGATGTTAAAATTCACCTACCTTACCATGTAGCCTTATCAATATATGTCATCCATGGTGGAAAGACCATTCGAAGGGAAGTTGTTGATGAGGGTGCTTCTACATGCGTTATGTCCTTGTCATGTTGGAAAGATCTCAGATACCCAGAGCTGGTCCCGTCAAACACTCTGCTTACTGCTTTTAACGGAAGTTCTTTCTGTCCACATGGTATCCTACCAGCTTTTGAAATAAATCTGGTATGGAAAGTAGTGTCTGTTGAGGTGGAAGTGATTGATGCACCTTTGGACTATAATTTGATTTTGGGAAGGAGCTAGACTTATGCCATGTCCGCTATTACATCGGCCATCTTTCGGGTGGTAGTTTTTCCACACGAAGGAAAGTTGGTTACTGTTGACCAACTCAATTTTACTCGAAAAGGCCGCATGGAGTCTAATGAGTCTGCTATGCCATTGGTTGATTAGGTCAAACCTATTGCACAGAGCTTGGGGTCTGGAATGTACACATTGTTGGGGCGCGCACCCTAACGGTCCTTAGGATGGGTAACTCCCCGGAGTTACGGGAGATTGCAAGCGGAGTTATGACTCAAAACAGTCTTAGGGGTGTTGGGGTTGAGTAAAAACCTTATGTTGTAATAAACCCATGGTTTAAATCCAGGGTTTAGGGTTTGGGGTGCCCATGGTTTAAGTCCATGGTTTTGTAATAGTGCGCTGTATAAATAGGCACACTTGTAAATAAGTCAGGTTAGGATTTTTTGTGTAAAAGGAATTGATGCGAAGCTAAGGCTATTTTGTAAGAAAAGGTTAAGTCCCAGTTGTGTGCATGGACGACCTCTGTAGCTGTGTGTGTAGAGGGTTTGTGGGTGATTACAGAAATATGTAGATGTGTGTGCAGAGGCCTATAGCTGTGTGCATGGCTTTGAGGACTTGAAGGGATCTGCAGCTGCGTGCGCAAATTAGAACTGTGGTTTTTGTAGAAAGTTGAATAAAACACAGTTCTGTGGACGTAACCCCTACACTGGGGGTGAACCATGTTATATCTTGTGTCGTGGTTCTGTGTGTTGTTTTTGTTGTGTTCTTTCATGCATTAATATCTATATATATGATAAGTAAAGATCACTGCTAGATAATAACTTCGCTGTGAATTCCCAGTAAAGGGTTGCGCAAGGCACTGTTTGTTTATCTAACCGCGAAGCTAAATAAGTGAATGCTAAGCTCTATGATTTATATTTGTAATCTGTTTAAAAGCTAAAGGTACAGTAATATCCCTCTTTTGCTTGCAGAAATCTGGTTCTGCGGCACCCCATAGCAGTTTCAGGTGAGACTGCAACCTGTTCGCAGGTTGTTTCCGAAAGGGCCAACTCTGTGGGTCTTTTGTTGATGCGAAGCTAAAGGTATCAAACCTAGGTCTTCCCTATAGCCCAACAAATTGGTTCCGTTGCCGGTTGAACTCAGTATCTGCTCAAGAAGGGTTTACGTCGTACCTCGAGGGCTATGCTCTGGAGACCCTTTGTGAAGGAAATCGGTGATTGACTTGATGAGAGTTATCTGAAATTGGCTGAGCAAGAGAAAAAAGATCCACGTCGAAGTGCACATGATTTTTTACAAAGGTATGTTTTTTGTGATGTTTATGAAATTTTCTTTGGTAGTATCCACATAGATTTGCACCAGTGGTTATCCAGGTTAACAGAGAGAAGGACGAACTTCCAAGAATGTCAGTTTCCTGCTTGGACCCCCGCAAGAATTAATATACTAAAAAGGGTAAACAACGAGATATCCCAAGCTGTTGATTTCTAGATAACGCGAACCCTTGAAGCATTTGTGACGGAGTTCGCCATCGACACGAGTACTTCCTTTAGTGAAGCCAAGCGCTAGTTTTTCAAAGGAACAAGGGGTAAGTTTTTGAATTCATTTAGTTTGAGAATTAAAATGCTATTAGCTGAAAAAGGTATATTGCTCATTGAGTCAGACTGTTATATTTTGTATTACTAACCTATGTTTGCAAGTGAAAATACCTTCGATGAGCAAAGTGGTTTGCTGTGAAGTTACAAAAGGTACAAGAGAGATTTTGGATCCTATTCCCAAGGTCAGCATACCGAGTATCCCCCTGTAAATCCTGTAGATTCAGAACCCAAAGAAACCCCTTCTATTGGAAACCTTCCGGTAACCCCGCAGCGAAGACCTATTATCCCTGAGAACCCGTCGCAGTCTGAAAGTCACCCTAGCCTGAGTATTCCTATCACAGGTCAGTATACCCCAGTAAGTTCCCCTCTTCCTACTTCCAGTCCCCCTCCCTCCCCCCCTAGACCTGCGATGGCCCATATGCATGACAACATTAAGCTCCCTATTTTCAAAGGAACTGGATCAGAGGATCCAAAACAGTTTTGGTTTTTATGTGAAGCAGTGTGGACTGCTAAGTCCATTATGGATCAAGATACAAAAAGAGCGTAGCTGATTACTTCTTTTAGAGACCGTGCTTTGACCTGGTTCATGAAGTTCTCCAGCACTCAGAACCATGCATTACCTGATATAAAAACAACAATGATAAAGGAATTTAAGAAGCCTAAATCAGAGTCGCAATGTATCACGGAGTTGAAAGAGATTCAGCAGAAGCGTGGCAAATCAGTGTGGGACTTTGATCAAAGGTTCAAAGTTCTGCTAGACCAAGTCAATTTTACCATTGGACCTGCACAGCACAAGCAATGGTTCATTGCAGCGTTGCTACCGCATATCCGAACTCCACTCATGCCACAGAAGGTTACTGACCAGCAGGAGGCTCTGGAAATCACGATGAAGCTTAAAACCACCCCTATCACAGACAATTTTGGTATTGCTCAAATCCAAGCATAGTTGGCAGCGATGGCTCTGGAGCTTCGGGATATGAAACAAGGAAAAACTGGTCGCGAAGAGGTTTGGTGTACACAATGTCACACCGAAGTTCATGCCAAGGAACAGTGTCCTATGGTAAGAAATTACCTGAATACTGGTGCGCCAAACCCGTTTACCCCACCAGTTCTTTATTGTGAGCTTTGCAGAACAACAGGGAAGCATCAACCTGAAGACTGCTATATGCTACAGAGTTATGGACAAGTACCCAAGAACCCTTACTGCAAATTTTGTAAGTCCATAGGACATAATGAAGATGAGTGTCGCAGTTATGACCTCATGAGAGAACGCACCTATAATTCCTATCGGGTACAAAATGAGGGACAGAGTAATGATGGATATGGCTACCGGGGTGGTGCATCAGGTAGAGGTTCTTTTGGAGGTCGTGGTCGTGGTAGTATGGCTGGTAGAGGCCGTGGTCAGGTGGTGTGTTATAACTGTAACCAGGCCGGACATCTGGCTCGTGACTATCAGAACCCCACTACGACATGTCGGTATTGCCGGGCAGTAGATCATGTGATCGAGCAGTGCCCGCAGTTGATAGCTAAGATTCAAGAAAGAAATAGTGCCCCTACTCAGAATATTCAGATGATTTCCTTCGAGCAAAGACCTTCCCCATCCATTAATGTTGTTACCCGGAGCGGAGCCATGACGCACATACAGACTAAGGAGGAACAACCTAATGAAGCTTGGGTTCATAAGGCCCCCGTGAAAGTTCCTGCCTTTGATATTGAAAAAGACAAAGAGACATTCATGGAAGCCCAACAAGATTTTGTGGATTCTAGTACATCAGTAGTACCTGCGCAACCACATCAGCAGCAGCCGCAACAGTAAGAAGCTTCGACGGATAAAGTAAGTACCCTGTCCTCCTTTCTACAGAGTTGTCTGAAACTCTTAAGAAATCAGACTACTTTAAGTGAGTTGTAGAAAGTTATCGCTTCCTGCAAACCTCAGCAAAGTTCTGGTCAGGAAAAACCTGTTAATAGAGCCAAGAGAACTGGCAGGGAAATGAGATTGAATGCTCAGATAGGAGAATATGATATGATTGATGTTATTTTGGATCTAGGATCAGAGGTAAATGTCTTAACCAAACAGACCTGGGAACAAATGGGGAAACCTACCCTTGACTGATCACCTATATAGTTGAGATTAGCCAATCAGCAAAAGATTGTGCCCCTAGGATGATTCCCTAATGTCCCAGTAGATATTGATGGTGTTTGTACTATAGCAGACTTTGAATTTATTGAGATCATTGACGACAACAATCCCTATCCAGCCTTGTTAAGTATTGAGTGGGCAATGGAAAATGATGTAGTTATTAACCTTAAGAAGAGACAGATGACTTTCAAAGGGAAAGATTTGAGATTCATAGTCCCATTGGATCCTTCCCAAGGAGAAAGGTACACAGAACCCCTCCGAGATGAAGATCAGGATGTGTTGGACCATATCTACAATATTACAGTGAAGGACAAAGATTACGTTGATCCTAATGTCGAAGGTATTATGGATTGGCAATGTGATAGCTCTTGTATGATGGATTCAGATGATGGTCTAGAGAATTGGCAGAACAGATTTTATGAGCTACATGGCCACCGTTGTGCAAGAATTACCAAGTCTCTTAGATGGTTTGGTTCACAGACAAGACCCTTACCTATTTTTGATGGTTCGACAGACCCAGACGAGTTTATTGAGCAATTCTCCGCCCAAATCCCAGACTCACAGAAAATGGAGATTTTGGACTCAGCATTTAGAGCCATAGCAGCGAGATGGTGGAATGGTCACAAATAGTACATTCATAGTTGGGAAGTTTGCCAACAGTCCCTTTGCCTGAGATTCACAGATCGACCACAGGAGGTCCGAAGTAGATTTAATGGTAAGACTAACCCTCAGAAGCATTTGGAGCAATGTTACGAATCCTGGAAGCATGTAACTCGTGCAGAGTGGGTAGATAGGTTTGTGCATACCTTGGATCCTGTTGCAAAGAATTGGTATGCGGAAGTCGAGCTTCACCGGGGTACTGTAAGTTGGGATACTCTTATTGACAGTTTTGTATTGACATTTTCTATTAATGAGGTTTTCCCTGCTTTAGACATAGCTATTAGGTTGATCCATACTAAGGGGTTTGATGATCAAGAGATAGCAGAATACCAAGCGGATTGGAAGGCACAAGAAGCTAATGCAGTCGAATGTTATAACCTTGCAATTGATGAGGATGACGATCCATGCAACATTGATATTCCAGAGTCAGAAGGCCACTGTGAAGTTCATGGACCAGCAGTCAAAGTTCCTGAGGTGACACAGCCCCTGAAGACGTGGACCGTAAACATTGTCTCAGAAGAACAACCTAAGCATGATACCATTGGAGATTATTGGGATGACGAAATGGTAAGCAAAGTGACCCAACTTCTCCATGAATACCAGGACCTTTTTCCAACAAAGTTTTCAGAGATGAAAGGTATCCTGGGTGATATAGGAGTCATAAAGATCCCCCTGAAACCTGATGCGAAGCCTGTGAAACAACGTCCTTATAGGTTGAACCCTAAGTACAAGGAAAAAGTTAGGATGGAGCTGGATAAGATGCTTGTTGCAGGAATTATTGAGCCCGTTGAGGAATCTGAGTGGGTCAGTCCTATGGTGGTGCAAGAGAAGAATACGAAGGGTGAAATCTGAATCTGTGTTGATCTAAGGAAGCTGAATGATGCTTATCTACATGATACTTTCCCCACACCTTTCACAGATGAAGTGTTAGAAAATGTCGGGGGTCAAGAAGTGTACTCTTTTACTGATGGATTTTTGGGTTACCATCAGATCATAATTGCTCCAGAGGATCGACATAAGACAACCTTTGCTACAGAAATGGGATCATTTCAGTATACAGTTATGCCCTTTGGATTGAAGAATGCACCTGCTATATTTTCTAGAGTAGTCATCTCTGCCTTTAAGGAATATATACATAAATTCCTAGAAGTTTACTTTGATGATTGGATTATCTTTGGGCTACTAAAAGACCATATAACTAGTTTAAGACTTATGCTGGATAAATGTAGACAGCACTGGATTTCCTTGAACTTGAAAAAGTGTATCTTTTGTGCACCTTTTGGGATTCTGCTAGGTCACATTGTATGTAAACAAATCTTGATGATGGATCCGGTGAAGATAGCTATTATTGTGAACCTGCCACCTCCAACATCTATTAGACAACTTCACACTACACTTGGTCATACTAGATATTACAGGAAATTTATTAAAGGGTATGCTCATATTACTGCTCCGATGGAAAAGCAGTTGAAGAAAGATATTAAGTTCGAGTGGACACCTGAGTGTCAATCAAGCTTGGATATTTTGAAGGAAAAGATGGTAACTGATCCCATCTTAGTATTCCCTGACTGGAATAAGGAATTTCATGTGCATGTCGATGCATCCTCCCTTGATCTGGGTATAGTATTGGCCCAGCCAAGTGAATATAATATTGACCACCCCATTTCTTTTGCAAGTAGGAAATTGTCCACAGCAGAGAAAAATTATACTACAACAGAACGAGAAGGTCTAGCTATGGTTTATGCATTACAGAAATTTCGACATGAGTCTGTTAGGATTTCATTTTAATAAGTTTATTGACCATTCTACCTTGAATTATTTGGTTAAAAATCCTGTGGTAGGTGGAAGGATATGTAGATGGTTGATTCCGTTTCAGGAATATGACTTTGAGATCATAGTCAAAACAGGAAGACTGAATCTAGGACCTAACCACTTGTCGTGGCTTGAGTCGGGAGAAGAACCTACCAGCTTTGACGAGGGTATTCCTGATGCCCAGTTGTTTTCCATCCAGATGGTTGATGAATAATTTCAGGATATTGTTCAATATTTGTCTACAGGTTTTCCACCCGCCGAAATGACAACACAACATAAGAAGCAGCTGGTGGTTCGCGCAACTAACTTTATCTTAATAGCAGGACAATTATATAAGATGGGACCAGATGAAATACTATGCAGATGTGTCCTAGAACATGAAAATCCATTAATTTTGGCTGAGGCACATTCTGGGGCAGCAGGAGGTCATTACGCAGGAAAAGCTACAGCACAGAAGATTCTGACAGCCGGATTGTGGTGGCCCACAATTCACAAGGATGCAAGAGAATATTGCCACAGCTGTGACATCTGTCAAAGGACGGGAAAACCATCCAGGAGGGATGAGATGCCTCTGGTTCTGTAGGTAACTTTACAACCCTTTGGCAAATGGGCTATTGATTTTGTTGGACCTATCAACCCCCCTGTGAAGAAGTCAGGTGCAAGATACATTATTACAGCAACTGATTACCTCACCCGTTGGGTTGAAGCTCAACCAGTCAAGAACTGTAGCGCTACTATAGCTGCAAAGTTCATCTTCTATAACATCTTGTCCATATTTGGGTGTCCTAGATTCCTTATGAGTGATCAGGGCTCACATTTTCTAAATAAGACTATTGAAGTATTGACTGAATAATTTTAGGTATATCATCAGAAGAGTACTGCCTATCATCCACAAGCAAATGGGACTATCGAAGCTTTTAACAAGATCCTTAAACAGGTTCTGATGAAGGTTTGCAACGTTAATAGAAATGACAAGGATCTTAGAATTCCAGTAGTACTATGGGCTTATAGGACTACCTGCAAGAAATTGACAGGCCATACACCTTTTAGGTTGGTCTATGGGAAAGAAGTAGTCATGCCCATGGAATACATTGTTCCTAGCCTAAGAATATCTTCTTTCACAGAGATGGATGACCCATCGATAATAACAGAAAGGATAACAAAGCTACTAGAACTTGAAGATGACAGATTTATTGCAGGGTTCCAGTAGCAAGTGCAGAAAGCTTGGGAAAAAGCATGGCATGATAGACATATCAAGAAGAAGCAGTTCCAGCAGGGTGATCTTGTGCTCTTATACGACAGCAAATTCATGAAATTCCTGGGTAAGTTCAAGACACATTGGAAAGGACCATACATAGTGCAGAAAGTTACTGATGGAGGAGCAGTCCAGTTAGCTAAGTTGAATGGAGAAATTTTACCTTCTATGGTAAATGGCAGTCGTTTAAAGAAGTATAGGGACATGCCAGGACCTCCTAATCAGAAGTAACCCTAGGAAGGATAGTCTAAGTACCAAGAACAGTTGAAATTGGGTGCTAGACTATAATGAAGCTGTCCTCAAAACTATGAAGTCTAGAAGACTGTCAAAAATTGAAGGTTAATATTGTGTCGAAGGTTCTTGTCAAGGTGAAGATGAAGTTGGTAGTTATTTTGGAGATTAAAAGTGTGTCATAGCTTAAAATGTGACGGATGTGACAAACTCGACTTGGCGGCATCGGCACGTGAACTACGCTCACGGCCTGCAATAATGAGATCTTGGAAAAATCTGGCGCCGTGTGGACAGGATTTTCGCCACTTCATCAGATTCGGCATCATTAATACACCATGATGACAGATTCTGTTTCAGGATTCTATAAGAGGCTACATCGGCCTGTGACTCATGCATTGTGCATGTCTTTGAGTTTCTTTAGTTAGCACTATGTCGAATGACTGTGAAGTCCAGAAGTTATTACGAGTGGTCAGGGAGAGAGGTCTACTTAACCTTCTGATTAACCCACCTGGGAAACCATGCTTAACCAAGGCACACAGAAAGGCATAATTTCACTCTAAGGGGTCGGAAGAAAGGTAGAAGTGCACTCTATGCCACAAAAAGAACAGCACCGGTCTTCATAGAAGAACTCTGAAACATCCCAAGATGTATCCTCCTGGTTTGACAGAACCACGGCAGCTATTTGTATTATGCACCTTGACACACAACTCTGGGGACCCTAAGTTGTGGATGGTCAAATGTTCGACAATTAGATATAAGGATGGGGTCACTGATAGATCCAGAAGGCCTTAACTAGCATTTCATGAAGGATAGGAACAACCAGCCAGCAACCGCATGAATGGCTTCAGCAAGCAGTGCACCAGGATTCCCCAACAAGATTCTACAACCAGAAAAGCAGTTGAGTGTCCCGGGATGGGCCACTGGTGAGTCTTAGGGGCATGTTGGGGCGCGCACCCTAACGGTCCTTAGGATGGGTAACTCCGTGGAGTTACGGGATATTGTAAGTGGAGTTATGACTCAAAAAAGTCTTAGGGGTGTCGGGGTTGAGTAAAAACCTTATGTTGTAATAAACCCATGGTTTAAATCCAGGGTTTAGGGTTCGGGGTGCCCATGGTTTAAGTCCATGGTTTTGTAATAGTGCGCTGTATAAATAGGCACTCTTGTAAATAAGTCAGGTTAGGATTTTTTGTGTAAAAGGAATTGATGCGAAGCTAAGGCTATTTTGTAAGAAAAGGTTAAGTCCCAGCTGTGTGCATGGACGACCTCTGCAGCTGTGTGCGCAGAGGGTTTGTGGGTGATTAAGGAAATCTGCAGCTATGTGCGCAGAGGCCTGCAACTATGTGCACGACTTTGACGACTTGAAGGGATCTGCAGCTGAGTGCGTAGATCAGAACTGTGGTTTTTGTAGAAAGTTGAATAAAACACAGGTCTGTGGATGTAACACCTACACTGGGGGTGAACCATGTTATATCTTGTGTCGTGGTTCTGTGTGTTGTTTCTATTGTGTTCTTTCATGCATTAATATCTATATATCTCATAAGTAAATATCACTACTAGATAATAACTTCACTATGAATTCCCAGTAAAGGGTTGTGCAAGGAACTGTTTGTTTATCTAACCACGAAGCTAAATAAGTGAATTCTAAGCTCTATGATTTATATTTGTAATATTTTTAAAAGATAAAGGTACAGTAATATCCCTCTTCTGCTTGCAGAAATATAGTTCTGTGGCACCCTATAGCAGTTTCAGGTGAGACTACAACCTGTTCGCAGGTTTTTGTTGAAAGGGCCAACTCTGTGGGTCTTTTGTTGGTGCGAAGCTAAAGGTATCAAACCCGGGTCTGTCCTATAGCCCAACACACATTTGATATTCCAGCCCCAATTAACTATATTGTTTCTACTAGTGTGGGGAAGTCCATAGCCATGATTGTTGATAAGAATAGCTCTTTGGTTATCCCTTTCCCCCATGAACTAGAAGTGCCCTTATCGACAATGGAAGTGGCTTACCAAGCTATCACTCAAACCACTGTTGATCCCATTCTAGACCCTCTCACAATTTTAGAGAACCTGGAAGAAGTCTATTTGCCCGCTTGGGTGGAGAACTCTTTGGACTCTATGGACTATTTAGATATGGTTTTACATTCTGATGAAGCCATTCTGGAAGCCATGTGTGGACATGGTAACATCTGTGAAGATCTTCACCATCGATCCTATTTTCTTCCAGAGCTAAGTAAGATAGAAAATCAATAGTTTCACATGAGACTGTCAGATGATGTTGATACACCCATCAACCCCTTACCCAAGGAAGAAATTTTTTCCGAGGGGAATATGGAAAATATTTCTGCCACTATCCCTATCAACATCTTTGTAAACCTTGATGTCATGGAAAATATACATATAGGTGCAAACTGCTCTCCTAAAGAGATTGCAATATAAACAGCCTTGTTCAAGGAATTCCATGACATCTTTTCCTGGTCATATGAGGAGATGACAGGAATTGATCCATCGATAGTTGAACATGAGATCCAAACATACCCCGATGCTAAACTTGTTCGGCAAAATCTAAGACTTGTGATTTCGTGTAAAGTGGCGGCTGTGAAGGATGAATTTGAAAAGCTGTTGAAAGATAGTTTCATTTATCCCATAACTCTGATGGAATGGGTATCCAATCATGATCTTGTTGATAAGAAGCAAGGGACCATACACGTCTGTACAAAATTTAGAGATTTGAATAAATCCTGTCCTAAGGACAAATATCCCATGCCATTTATATACTAGATTATAGATGCTTGTGCGGGAAGTGAATTGTTCTCATTTATGGATGTTTTCTCTGGATACAATCAAATTCAAATAAAATTGGAAGACCAACATAAAATTGCTTTCATTTTCCCTTGGGGTAGCTTCGCATATAAAAAAATTCCCTTCGGATTGAAAAATGCTGGGGCAACCTTTCAATGAGCAATGAACTTTGCCTTCCATGATATAAAATCCATTGTCGAACCTTATCTTGATGGTCTGCCTACACATTCTCGCAATAGGATTGACCATCCAGATCAATTATAGTTGATATTTGAATGATGCAGATCCTATGAGATCCGCTTTAATCCCCACAAGTGTGTGTTCTGTGTCGAGTCGGGAAGACTGCTCAAATTCATTGTCTCTAATAAAGGCATCCAGGTGGATCCATTAAAAGTAGAGGCCATTGTAAATCTTCCTCCTCCTTGTTCTATCAGGAAACTTCAAAACCTAAAAGGAAAATCTAATTTTATTCGACGTTTCATCGTTAACTATGTCAAGATTACCAAGGGTTTCATGCACCTGTTAAAATAGGATACCCCATTTGTATGGGATGAAACTGCACAACTTGCTTTCAAGGCATTGAAAAAAGCTTTGTTGTCGGCACCTTTACTGCGTCTGCCAGATTACTCTAGGGATTTTATATTGTATCTGGCAGTGTCCGAGTCGACCATTGGGGTAGTCCTGGTCCAGGAAAATGATAAGCTCCAGGAGAATGTCATTTACTATCTTAGTCGTGTTTTATCCGGGCCTAAACTCAAGTACTCCCACGTTGAAAAATTGGCCTTAGCAACTGTCTATGCTATTCAGAGGTTACGTCACTACATTTTGCTAAGGGCTACAAGAGTAGTGGTGGATGTGAATCCTTTTTAGTATTTTTTGTCCTGATGAATTACTGGGGGAAAATTCAACAAATGGATAGTCATTCTCCAAGAGTTTGACTTGGATTTCCAGTCTGCTAAGTCTAAAAAGTCCTTAGTTTTTTATGAGCTTATAGCAGAATTTCCAATGGAAGAAGATGTAGTCGTTGAAGATGACTCATTCCCAGATGAGTATCTTCTTGATAGCCACCTCTGATCCCTAGTACAATGATATAATTATATATCTCCAGACTTTGAAGTATCGTGCGGCTTCCTCGCAGGAGGAATGATGTAAATTACTCATTCATGCTAAGAACTACCTCATCATAGGAGATACTTTATATTGGATATGGGTAGATTCCATTTTGCATTGATGTCTTACCCATGAGGAAGCAGAGATTGTCCTGAATGATTCCCATAGTGGAGCATGTGGGGGTCATTTATCTAGGTTAGCAACGGCCCAAAAGATACTATGTGTTGGTTATTTCTGGCCCACAATCTTCAAAGATTGTGTGGAAGTAGTGAAGCATTGTCATCCTTGCGAGCTTTACACTAGGAAAATGTAGTCACATCCCACTCCATTGTTTCCCATTGTCTCGGTGGGACCCTTCATGAAGTGGGGGATTGATTACATGACGTGCAACCCAGCTTTGGCTGGGGGGCACAAATATATCATTGTTGTTGTTGACTTATTTATTAAATGGGTAGAGGCAATGCCCACCTTTAAAGCCGATGGGGAAACGACAACTTTCTTTGTGTTCAATCAGATTATAGCACAGTTTGGTATACCTAAGGTGATTTTTATTGACCATGGAAGTAATTTTCAAAATAGCATGATGACGAAACTGACCACTATGCTTGGATTCAAACACGAGCATTCATCTTTGTATTATCCTCAAGCAAATGGTTAGGTTGAGGCTGTTAACAAGACTTTGAATACTATCCTCAAACGTACAATTGATGCAGCCCATTCTAACTAACATATCGTGGTACACCCTGCCCTTTGGGCATATCAAACTAATTTAAAAAGTGCTACAGGTTTCTCCCCCTTCCAACTCATTCATGGAGTGGAAGCCGTTACCCCGGTTGAATGTGAGATCCCATCCTTGAAAATAGCTATTCATGTGTTACCCGATATGACAGAGTTTGAAGAACCTCTAGTACATTTAGAACACCTTGATGAGAAGCGCAAAGATGCGCTGAAAACTAATCAATTTCACAAAAATAGGGTCAAAATCCAACATGATAAATTGGTCAAACCTCAGATTTTTTCTGAGGGGGAACTTGTTTTGCTTTGGGACCAACACAAGGAACCCTTGGGGGCAGGAAAATTCAAGGCCATGTGGTTAGGGCCTTATGTCATGTCGAAAGTCTTAAAAAATGGTGCATATGAGTTAATAGATTTTGATGGGAATAAGCTGCCTGAGCATAGAAATGGGCTCTACATGAAGAAGTACTATGCTTAGGCTTAACACTTTTTCTTGTATTTTCTTGTATGTATTTTTATGTACACTACTTCGTCGATTTGTGTTTTTTATACCACCTACTAGTTGTTGCAGATGTCTTCTGAGAGGTATGTAGGTTTCGCTAATGGCACCAGTCACCACACTTGTAATCTTGCTTCAGCGACATGGGTCATTTATTCTCCCTCAGGACAGTTAGTTGCCTCAGGAGGCGCTTGCTTAGGTCCTGCTTCTAATAATGTTGTTGAGTATAGGGATGTAATTGATCTTTTATGTGATGCTTTGTCATGTGGTATCACTCAACTGGAAGTCTGAATGGACTCTCAACTCATGGTTTCCCGGCTCAATTGAGCTTATCAGGTGCGAAACCCTATTCTATTGCATCAGTTCATGCAAGTTAGGTTTTTGGAAAGAAACTTTGAATTTATTACATTCAATCACATTCCAAGAAATCGAAATTAATTTACTGATGCATAAACTAATTACATTTTGGATTGGCATTTAGCACATATTTCATAAAAATATACAGCATACACATAAAAAAAAATTGTAAATAAATCGACAATATATATATATATGTGTGTGTGTGTGTGTGTGTGTGTGAATATCTGTCTATAGATAGGTTGAGTTCTTGATCCTCAGATCCATTCATAAACGTATAATATACAAAAATATACAAAAATGTGGATCATAGTCCATCAAAATTCCCTAGATATATGCCGGACCACCATGGTCCCCCCGGTTTCCCTGTGCTCTGGCTTCCTCAGCCTCCTCGGCTTCGGCAGCCTCAACAGCCTCTATGTACACTAAAACAAGTCTAGCTACCCACCTCAAAAGGTATTTCCGGAGGGGTGGTATTCCAACCACATACTCCTGCATGATGGCTGGGATGTGCTCAATCCTCAAAGTTAGTACTCTTTGGGTAAGACTGGCTAGCTTCCCCTCTAGAACCCTGATAGGCCCCTGGTCTTCACCCAAGACATGATGAACAAACATACGTGGATGCCCTTTAGGAAGGATTGGTCCAATATTTTCATTTTGACATGTTTATAGGGGTTAAAACTCTTATACATATGTATATATCCCTATATTTTAAAATTCATAAAAAATTTAAAAACTTGAAAGTTAAAAATTACCTAGCTCTCACCATGCTCCTCCTGGAGGGAGGACAAGGTCTGGATCACCTCAAAAATCCATCCCAGCATATGGAAACTGCTCAAGTGCTGGTAACTACTACTCCCACCAAAAGTAGAAGTCATCATTGTACACACTCTGCACTGATCCACCTCCTCCCTGGCGAAGGAATATATCTCCCCACCTACTCAGCCTAGGCTAACAAGGATATCTAACTACTGGAGGTACTACAGGGCTCAACCCTGGCACTCTCTCTTGAAGAAGGCCACCAAGATGATATAATATCCAAAGTTATTCCTTCTCCTTCTCTTGTAGTCTGAAAGTTGTTTTCTCAGAATCAGCATTACCCCTGAACACCAATCATACAAAGTCCCATGCATGCAGTCCACTACCAACCTCATTTGGTTCCATGTGGTGAGATGAAGAGAAGATGATCCCACAACCTTAAATATGGTACTTACCAAAACCTGTAGGGGAAGATCACGTATATGTGTAATAGGGATGCAAATCCCTCTCTTTTGGGTCCCCGGTGCGTAGAATACATCAATATAGTTTTGGACACTTAGAGGATCACCGCCTCTGCTCGTGCCCTCCAATTTAACTGGAACCCCTCGTCATGACAAACCTGCAACGAAGTACATATCCTCAGAAGTAATCTCCAAGGACTCACCTTCAAGTTCGAACATGCGCAAATCATGATCCCAATAGTTTATCATGAACTCTAGTAGGCAGACATTGGCCCGCATAGGTGATGTGCAAAAGAAGTTCAATAACCCACTTGAACATAAAACATTCATAGTGGGGGCATCATGGAGTGCTTCTTGATCCAAATCTTCATGCTCACGCTCCCTCCACTCAAGTACCATCTTCACACCTATAAAATCAACCATTGTGAAGCATTAGTTTCATATAAAAATTCAAATTTTGACTCTTTATATATCTTTTTACCCTCCACGCAGCGTACGCGACTGTCTAGTTAGGCATGTCACATACTGTACGTGACTGTCTTTTAGACAACCCGTGTACATAATGCATGTACACGAGTGTTACTATAGAAAACCCATGTACACAGCGTTCCTTGCTTTAGGGCACTCAAAAATATGAAATTGGGACTCAAAATTGCTATTTACGAGGATCAAAATGAAGAGCTTGGGGTCTAGTCTTACCTGAGACTTGCGGAATTGGATTTCATCCACCGGATTGTCTGCACCGATCGAATGAAGGTAGAGGTAAAGACTTGCTCCATATGGCTAAAACTAAAAATGGTGAGTTTTATTTAGTTTTTTGAAGTATTTATAGAAATTATACTTCTTAAGTGGGTTTTTTGCCTATAGTTCATATTTTATCAAACTAATCCCATCTCTTTTTTCCTTGTAATAGGATTTTCATCATTCTAAAATGTTTTTTGCTCATATAGTATGGTTTCATGTCATTCCACATGCATTTTGCATCTATACTGATTCCATCTGAGACTTAGTAATCAACATTTTAACCATGGACTATGGTATTCTTAACCATTAGCTCCTTGTCTTTACCGTCATTCTTTCATGGATAGGGCCTTCCTCTCATGAGTATCCCCATTTACAACCTATGTTGTCTTTTGATATGCATGCTGTAGCTGTGTTAGGTATAGGGGAATCCTTTTAGCTAATTTTCACGCCAAATGGAGCCTCATTATGGTCTCTTTTTACAAGCTATCCCTTTATAGGAATCCCTACCCTTATGGAGTTTCTTTAGGCCCAGGTTTGACTCCTTTAAAACAAACTTGACTGCTGAGTTAACATGTCCATTCAATCTCATTAAGAATATATGAACGGGCATCCACATTGGTGGTAGGTTATCTCTTTCTTGGACCATGCGGAACAACACGAGAAAGGATCACTCTCTTTTCTACGGAATTGAGAAGAGTATTCTCAGGCATAGGTTTATCACTTTTTCAGACCTGAGGGACTAAATTAACGGAAAAGGAACTCCAGGTATGAGCTTAGTTTTCTATTTTTCATGCTCTAGACCTAAACATGAAAAAGATTCTGAGTGTACTTTATGTCTTTGTCATGCTCTTTAAACACTAAAGAACAAAGCATCGAGTTTATTGTTGTAAGCCCCATTTCTCGTACTCAAATGGATCATTCCGAGTGATCTTGCTTTCCTTCACACTTGTAAAACTCAAGCTATTTATGTTGTTCTTGAAGGAGCGTTGGGTAGGTGGTAATTTAACCTTTTTCGAACCTCCCTAAGTAAGTACGAAAAAGGTTCACCTTTTCTTCTACGGAAGTTAAGAGAGTTCTTCTGTGGTATGTTTTATGCTTTTCCAGCCTCAGGAGACTAAATTGGATGAAAAAGGACCCCCCTAGAGTCTTCTTTGGAGTTTTCAGACTCTCTAAATATCAAAACACCAGCTAAGCATGTACTAGTTTGGGCTCATTAAATCCACAAATCAGTGACACTATCAAGCATTATTCCCTCTTTTCTTCAAGCTTGTTAAAAAATGAAGAGAGATTCGAGTTGACTTTCCTGGACTTGTTAAAATTTAACAGGGAAGGTAGGAAGAAGTTATCTCTTGTTTTCATTCAGTGGCAGCATGTCATCCTTGAACATAGCACTCTCTACCGTTTTATATACCCATCTCTCAGTGTTCAATTTCAATTCAGCTATTGCTTCGAGTTTATTAATCCTCCTCTTGTCCATTCTACCTGGGGAATTTGATCATGTCTCCTACATGGCAAATAAGTCTAGTTGTTCTATCTATTAAGTTAAAAGCTACCTTGGGTCATCTCTATGTTATGCTCACAGTTCAAGGACTTAACTCAATGTCTGATCTATATCCTGATCCCATAATTGTCGTATCTATTATCAATTGTGTCTCCCTTCCTTTACTAAGTTCCTAGTCACTCTTGTGATCTATTGGAGGATCTATTTCCTTCCTTATCGCAGTATGGTTCTGCTTCAGTACTTCCTGATGACGAAGACCTAGATTTTTTTGACGTTTCGACCTCTGGATTCACTTTCATCATTGGTGAATTCCTTTGCTTCAGTTGCCAATTATCACCTATTGATTGATAAACTATTGAATCCTCTCCATGTTCAACTTCAACTTACATATATTCACATTGTATGGATTGTACTGGTTCTTTGGGATTGTTTACTAAGACCTTAGTTCCCAATCTATGGACTAAGTTGCGTAAGATTATGTTTTACCTATGTACACAGCTTCCAGATGTTTGAAGACTCATCATGATTGTATATTGTGGCTTCGATACACATTTGTAATATACATGGTCTTGTACCCGTACTATATGATGTAATCAAACATTTGTAAACGAGCTAGTGTTCCAGTATATTGAACATAGCATCCTCAGATATGAATTTGTATATGACATTATTATGTATTTGTTTCAGGTACTACCTCTACTCCTTTGGATTTTTGAGTTCTCCAAAGATAAAGATTATAATGTATTTTTTCCATCACTTCCCTCTGACCTCACACATTAGGGGGCATCTGTTATCAACCCAAATAGCACTTCTCCGTCCAAGTGCCGACACTTCATATTTCGGCACACAAAAGGACATTTATGGATTGAAGGTTGCCTAAAACACTATAGATGGGAATGACATGAGATGCATTCACTATCCATCTAGCTTGCCATTTTTACCTTTTTACATGTTGATTGCTATGCGTGACTCTTTCCACAGCAACTCGCGTATTGTACGCGGGTATTGTCATTGCAACCTGTGTACATATATGTATGTGATTTTCCCTTATAGAAACTCGCATCTCATACGCGAGTTACCAGTATAAATACTCACATATGCCTCCATTCAACATTAAAAATAATAAACATGATTAATGGAGATTTGTTAAGCCTTAAACATTAACTATCTTAACTGTCTCAACCTCCTCAACCTTTGAAACTGCTCTATTTTCCTAAGTATAAATAGAGGCCTTGGGGAGGGGATTAATAAATCATACTTGGAGAGAAAAGTTATGCTGGTGGTATATCTTCAGAAGTCTTTGAAGCAGCAGAACTCAAAATCCTTTGGTTGCAGAGGAGTCCTTGTTTCAGGCATTGGGTTGTACACTTATCTCATTCACTATTGTTAATAAAGAGAATCCTTATTCCAAATGCATGTTGAATATCTTTCATGTATCATGGTTTGATGAATATTTATGATTAAGCACTCTATATATTGTTATCTAACTTGTCATATATACATGTATAAGATTGTATTTGGATGACTTGCTCTTTGCAGGTGAAGGAGGTGCATCTCTGAAATCTTTGGAGAGGGGCAGAGTAGGAGAAGATAAAGTTTGGATCAACCGTCGTTAATCAGGTGAGTCCATCATATCTTCTTATTTCCTTTCTGTACTTTAAATATGATTGTCTGCAAGTTTTAAGAGTACATTGGTAACCCCAAACCCTCGGTTATAAGGGTGTTTATTCCTGAACAATAGATTGGCCCTAACAACATGTCGATGATGCATTACAATAATTATGATGGAGCATATGGATATAATTTCATAAGTATAAGACTATATAGTCCATTCCTGTGAGGTATTAGGGTTCCTTGCTCATTATTATCGCAATTGTATTGATTATGACATTGATGATGACTACGATGACAATGATGTTGATTTATTTTATGATGATGATGATGATGTGGATGTTAACAAAGATTATGCATGTGGTAGCACTTTTGGATCCTAGTTGATTCTAATGGAACCTAAATGTCTGCGACAACATATAAACAACCCTATTATCATCGAAATGACTGTAACGATATATAAATGAGATTAACAATTACATGACATGAATCCTAATGCCGATGAGTGATTAAGAACACTAATGGCATATGAGTCACCATAATGACAATGACGATGATGATTTTGTTGACGATGTACTTAATGATGATGATGATGATGATGATAATGAGGATGATGATCAAGATGATGTTAATGTATGATATGGCATTGACGATGATGACATCGATGTCCACGATGATGATTCATGTCATCATACTTCTGGATACTGACTAATCCTAATGGAACTTAAATGTTCATACTGACATATAAGAGACATATTAATATTACCTAAATGCCTCTAATGACATTTAATTATCGTTGCTGTCATTTTAGTGACCTTAACGGCATTTGAGTGATTGTAACAACATGACATGGATCCAAATGGTGATGACATTTTTTCCTATGTGCCTAGGATCTAATAGATGACATATTAATATATCCTTCCAATAAGGTAGATAATAAAATATAGATTTTCTATTCGTTCCTACCAACGCTAACCCTCGAAACCCTCTTAATGCATTGCTCATGAGATTGTGTAGAGAACTACAAATGCCTCAAATGTGATAAAAGTGTTCCAACTTCTTACAACCAGAACATTCATTGTACTGAGAATCTTTAGAATTGAAATTGTAGATAGTAGTGTTGAGTTTGCAAAGTGTTGAAACTTGGATAAGATAGAAACCAAACCCAGGATTCTAAGCTATATTCTCTTTCACAATGAGCATCCATACCACTTTGATACCAAGGTGTGGATTTCTATCCCCAAAACCCCTTGATGTCGCACTTTGGCATATACCTCCTAGCAATCACCAATCAACCTTGACCTCTAGTTGTCATAGTATGTTGACATTTAGACCGACTAAGAATCAAACATAGGACTTTCTCTAGCTAGTGAGTTGCTTTACCTCTAGCTGTCATACCATGTTGAAATTTGAGCCAACTAAGAATTAAACATAGGACCTTCTGTGGCTAGTGTGCTACTCTACCACCAAGTCACATGCCATTTTCATGATGGGTGTCCTTACAAGTTTGAGATCAAGTTGTGGATTGCTATATCCAACACCCTCCCCTCAATACACATTTTTGCTAATGTATCCTAGCTATTGTAGATTAGCTTTAACATATAGATCTGATACCATGTGGGAGGCTCTGTGGATGCTCTACGATTGACCCACATACTCCTTTCATGATGGTAGCCTTACTAATTTGATGTGAAGGCAAGGATTGCTACCTCCAATATCCCCCATCAAACCACATTTTGACATAGATATCCTAGCTTCCACTGATTGACCTCAACATTTGGATTCCATTCCATGTTTATAATTGGATAGGATAGAATCAAACCTAATCCCTTGGTCAGCAGGCTACTTTGTCACTAGGCTACTTATCTATTTTGTGATGAGCACCTTGGTCCCTTACTAGTATGATATTAAGGTATCGATTGCCACCTTTAACATTCCCCCTCAAGCTATATTTTGGCCCAAGCATCCTAGACACTATTAATTAACCTCAACATCTAGCTTTGATACCATGTTGAGGACTAGGTATGCTCCCCATCCCTTGACGAATGGACTTTTCTACCAAACAACTACATGCTCCTTTCATTATAGGAATTCTTATATCTTTGATATCAACGTGTCGTTTTCTATCTCCAAAAAATAAAGAACAACTTGGATTTCCCTTTCATCCCTTCTTTTGAATAGGATAAGAGGAATATGAGGAGGGATTTTCTCTATTAAATATATCCATTCCATGCGTATTGCACAGATATTGCTAGCTCATGATATGAGGCATGCTTAAATCTTGTCTTCGTGTCATATTCAAAGTGAAGACCCAAATCCATAGAGGATCCATTATCAGGGAGTTGATAAAATGTGCAACGTAGCTCCACTCCACTATGAACACATGAGTTCATATACCCTGTAGGAGTTACAACATTGCTCTTGTGAGAGCAAAAACTAGAGATAACCGTCAAATTAGCTACAATATTTTGACTTTCAACACTGTGTCTTTGGAGTAGTCCACTAGTTGGATGTCTAACTCCATCCTTGCAAAGAAATTGACAAAAATTTGAGGTGACAATTACCCCCTCAAAACCCTAAGCACCATATTCTTCTTGTTAAAGGGATCTATGCTAGAATTTTGTTTATTGCTTGCATTCTACTGGAACATTGAGAAATGCATTATATGGATCTATTGTTCAAGGGATCCAATAATATTGTGGATGAATCTAATGCAAAATATTAACATGAATGGATATGATGTTGAGTTATATACATAATTTCTAATAAACCAATTTCACTTGTTATTGAAGTTTTTCCTATTTTTTTGAGGATAAAAAAAATAATTCACATTTTTTAATTAAAAAAATCAATTCACATTCTACTAAGAAACAATGATTTAAAGTAGTAACCCAAAAAATATTGAAATTCCTAATAATTTTTTTCAAAACTTTACTTAAATCTTTTCAGATTTTTTCATAGAAAAACAATAAAATTATATTAAATCTCTTTTATATTTTCCAAACTTTTTGTCTCATTTTTTTCATAGAAAAATAATAAAATTCATTTATATCTTTTTTCTATTTTCCAAACTTTTGTTTAGTATAATTTGAAACCTTGCTTCTATACTGCCAGTAATTTGTAGATATAGTCTTTTACATAGTCTAAGTCAAAATCTGAGGCTCCTAGACTATTGGTAATTTGCAAGTATATACATGGAACACTCAGCTTGGGTTTCTCTTTTGGCATCATTTTTGGAGAATTTATTTGATGTCATGAGATTTTAAAACAGTTTTAGATTTTTTGAAATGGTTTTAGATTCAGAGGGATTCCGAAGTGTTTTAAGATTCAGAGGCCCTTTGAAGGGGTTCTTCGCTTGGATTTCTCTTTTGGCATCATTTCTGGAGAATTTATTTGAGATCGCGGGATTTTGAAATAGTTTTATATTTTTTCTAATGGTTTTTTATTTAAAGGCCATTCGAAGGGGTTCTCTGATTGGGTTTCTCTTTTGGCATCATTTCTGGATAATTTATTTGAGATCACGAGCTTTTGAAATAGTTTTAGATTTTTTTTAAATGGTTTTAGATTCAGAGGGATTTCGAAGGGGTTTTAGATTCAGAGGCCTTTCGAAGGGGTTCTTTGCTTGTGTTTCTCTTTTGGCATCATTTATGGAGAATTTATTTGAGATCACAAGCTTTTGAAATAGTTTTATATTTTTTGAAATGGTTTTAGATTCAGAGGGATTTTGAAGGGGTTTTAGATTCAGAGGCCCTTCGAAGGTGTTTGTGAAATTACCCCAGAGTACGAAAGCAATAAGTAGACGGAGGAGGAGACAAGGAAGATGTCTGTTTCTTGCAAGGTGAAATAGTTGAAGCATATCCTTACACTTCAACCATGCATATTTCAATGTGCCACAAGCCACCCAACTTGCACCACCACATTGATAACCCTCATATATCTCCTCTAATTATAGTGAAGGAGATTCAACAATTTTTTCAAAGATGAAGGAAACAAGACCTTTTATTCCAGATTTAAAAGAGGCAAGACCCTTTATTCATTTATTCTTTCCATATGTGTATTTTCCCAATCTTTTCAACTGGGACAATCTAGAATTTCCACCCCGTGGATTAATAAATTGTGGAAACAAGTAATCTTAGTCTACACCTGTGGCACTTATAATAATGCATCACTATATAACATGCTTCCTATATACTATCAGGGAATCTATGGCATCAGCTTCATAGTCTCTGTGGATGGATTTATTAGTGTGTGGTCTCCAAATTCTTTATGAGTTGGAATTCATATTTTTAAACTAAATATATCATGCTAGAGATTATGCAATTTGATGTTCCTACAGTCATGTTGATTATACCCTAATCATAAACTTCCTTATTTTATTGTTAAAATAGAGCTTATCTTGTCAATATGTATATCGTTCTGTCAAAAAATTCATAGCCAACATATTTTATCGATGTTACATGGGGACGCATTCCCCAGGGTCAGGCGTTATACTTGTAAACAATAAAACTTTGTTGTTGAATTAGTTGGTAGATATCTTTTGAATGCTCTCTTAATAGTTGCTTTAGTCCTGCTAACCTATTTTGCCTATTGCGAGACATTTATGTAATTTTCTCCTCTTTGTCTTTCACCGAACGTGTAAAGCTTTCCTCAATACAAATAACTATATTTGATCTAATTTATTTTCTAATTCTAAGATCTCTGAATTTGTCATTTTCATTATATATTTACATATATGTTTTTGTAATTAATCTCTTGCAAAGTATTGGAGGCAAAGCATCGAGTTTCAAGTGGTTGATCATTAAAGGTTGTACATAAAAAGGAAAACTATTAAAATCAAAACCTGAAGCTATATTGAAGACATCATATTCTCAAATGTCGAACATCACTATTAATGGCATACTGGAGAAGGTATTTCTACTCATCTGTTTCTTTATTGAATATATGGAGATATTGACTTGCTGTGGTGTTCCAACTTATGCATGTGTCTAGAATCCAGATTTCTTTGGAAATTACTTTCTAATTATTTTATTTTCAGCCATTAGTTATAGGCAAATTGGCTTTAACTTGAAGTCTAATTTCTATTAGGGAAGGCTAATTGAAGTCTATTTTCAAATTTATGGTGGAACGCCCTTCCTCGACATCAAAGGACTATGAAATTCATTTTAACATGTACACTGGGAACAATTAAAGTAAACAACCACATTAACTTAGTCCCTTTTCGTTGCTTTAACACAGACCTTTATTGGGCGAGGCAGTCTTGACGGGATTTGAATTCAGTTCATTGGTATCCTACTTATCACCAGAGCATAGCCCGACTGACTCAAACTTGTTTTTAGAAAAATGCAATTATTTTTTTAACTTAATAAGATATTGCTGTAATGTACATCCTTCACCCCAGAAACAATTGTTTTTCCCATAGAATTCAAGGTTACAGGCAATATTACAAGGTGCACAAAAAACCACAGGAAGTAGTTTACATTGTGTATCTCAATCATTTTCCTTTAATCAGCCATGATGGAATTTCACATCTATTTTCGATTTGTTTACTGCTTGTTTCAATCTTACTTTCACCTCCGATTCAAGGGTGCCTATGCACTCCCTTTATAGATGTTAGTTCATGTTCTAGTCTCGACTCTCATTGACCTATTTTGTTAATTTGTGCAATAACGAAATTTCATTTCTATATTTGTACTTTAATTTTCTTTAATATATATTTATATTTTTTTTCTAATCAAAACCTTGTGGGGAAATCTAAGGGATTCTTACTCATATTCGTAGAAGGAATCTCTAGTGAATCCATTGGCATACACTAATGTGCCTAGCCCAAGAGATTCAAACCAAGCACCTATTGGTATGCAACTATCCAAATGCCGAACAACATTGACAACAAACAGTTTAGAAAACCCCTCGGGATATTAATAATATTTACTTTTCTGAAGAAAAAAATTATATATTTATTTATGCTACAACTCTCCCTTCAGTTTTAAACGGTGCATATACGTGATTTTTTTAATATTTTGGTTGACAACATTTTTGTTGTGCTATTTCTTACTAATATTGTCTAATAAGGCCCACAAATATGACTGCTCATGTACCTTTTTGAGTCCTTGTTTGTATAGAAATCTAGGTTCTGGAACTTGAATAGACACCCATTTGCAATATTAGTCAGGTTGTGGTCTAGTGGTAAGTGGGGGTACTTATCACCACAATGACTGAGTTTCAAACCGCAGTAGGTGTACGCTACTCAATAAAGGACTCTGTTAAAGCATAAAAGGGATGGTGTTGTACCTGTTTATTCCTGACATTTGTTGTACATGAAATATAGTTTCATAGTCCCTCCATATAAACAAAGGGTATCCCACTAGCAGAAAAAAGATACCCCATTGCAAAGATTATCACTTGATAGTATTCAGTAAAAAGTGCAGTCTGATATGAACAGTAGAGGGAGGTTTGTTGCTTTTAAATCTTCAATGTTATTGCAATGGCCACTGCTTTTGTTTATGTATTCTCTTTTTTCTTGTAATCTCAGTTGCTTTCTTTTTTACACTATTTGAACCTTTCTTCATACATCTTGATTTATAGTGCTGCTTTATTTCTTACTCTGAAAAGGCCATTTTAGAACTTGTACTATATGTATCCATAGAAGGTTTTGAGATCTAGTTTGATTTTCTTCTTGCCAAGATGATCCTAACTGCAAAGTGTAACTATATATTTTGTTTATTTTATGATGCCTCCCCTTTAGAGGTAGGAAACTATGATGAAAGAATATTTGGTTATTTCGTGTTACTTCTCAAATAGAAGTGCTGATCTTTATCAAATTTTACTTATGCAGGTTACTAGGAAGGACAAAGATTATAGATACATGGAAACGTATTATTTGTTGAATGAGTTGAGCAAGTACACATTTAAAGTAGATAACAATTTGGAGATTAAAATATCAAAGTTTGTACTTCAAAAACTTGATGATGTAGATGGGGACGTCTCTGGGCTTGCAGTAAAATGGTTTGTTGTTTCTTTACTCTTTTAAATCTTTTTTTCAATTATTGAGAATAACTCTAGAATCCTATCTCTAGGCTTGCAATGAAATTAAGAATAACTCTGGGAATTCTACAACTATTGATTAGTCCCTTGACTTCCACTGTAGCTAATTCCTAATTGTTGTTCGAACCTAGCATGCATACCTTTCAAAGACTAATCACCTTACCTAAAAGTAGGACAACCAGTTAACTAGTGCTCTGCTTTCTTAAATGAGGCTACAACTACTATTGTAACTAAGCCTTAAATGTATGTTCAGTTAACTAAAGGTGTGAAACTCTGAGACTAAATTAGGAGGGTGCCCTCTCTTGGTTTGCATAGCACTGATTTTTCGAGTCATCTATACAAGTCACCTGGTACTTGCTTTAATCCTGACATTCATATCAACTTACATAGTACAAAAGTTTTCAGGGTAGAGAGGATAACTTACAAACTTGATCTCATCACATTTTTCATGTTTACTACTTGAAACCCATTTGAAGCAAGGTATGATATGTGTGCCTTAGCGATTGTATATTTGTAATTTATATTTTATTTAGAAAAAAATACTATTTGTTATTCGGAGATGGTATGGAAATTACATGCAACATATGCATATTGCATTTGTACAATTAATGGATATTTCATTTACGCCCTTATAAGAAATAATCCTCGATCCTGCTCTTTTTTTCTTTCTTTCTTTTTTAAATCAACCCACCCCATTGGAAAGGTTCTACAATATATTTTTTTCTTTCTTCTTTTTAATCTCAATCCATCCACTCAACCCACGTTATTGGAAAAGGTTCTTCCACAATCCTCTTTTTTTTTATAAATTTCTTCCACATTAAATTTCTTCCACAGGAAATAGCTAAATACTAGACGAACATGTCTTGCTCTTGAGGTTTGTGAAATTGGTGGGAATTGTTGAAGTTCTTTGTCCCAAACAACCAGTATGATGCAATTACTCATTATAGGAGGTATGTGTAGTGAAAGGATGTCTTTACTTGCCATACTATAGTTACCACCCAATCCAACGTGTTCACTCTTTCACCAACTAGTGATTCACTTATTCTTTGTAATTGGTTATCATTTTTGTGAAGATTCCAACTCTGGGATAAATTATATCAGACCTTATTTTTCCAAATATTATTGTGGTGAATGTCTTTTAAATATGCAATACTTTCATTATATATATGGTGTATATTTTTCTTGACGTTTGTTAAATTGGTAAACATTGTTGAAGTTCTTTATCCCAATTTGAAGAAAATACACATTATATGAGGCTTGTATAGTGAATAGGTGTTTTCCCTTGCCATACTATAGTTACCAACCAATACCCAATGCTCACTCTTTCACCAACGAGTGATCCATGTTTTCTATGTAAGTGGTTATCATTTTTGTAAATATTCTAGCTCTGAAATAAGTTATATCACGCTTTATTTTGCCAAATATTATTGTGGTGAATGTATTTTAAATCTATAGTACTTTCAGTATATATATGGAGGATATTACTCTTGATAATTGGTAAGAATTGCTGAAGTTCTTTATTTCAGACAAACAGTCTGAAGAAAATACACATTATAGGATGTTTGTATAGTGAAAGGGTGTCGTTTTCCTCCCCATACTATAGTTACTAGCCAATACCAAGTGTTCACTCTTTCACCAACTAGTTATCTATGTATTCTCTGTAAGCAGTTATCATTTTTGTGAAGATTCCATGTATGAGATAAATTACAACAGACCTTATTTTGCCAAATATTATTGTGGTGAATGGCTTTTAAATCTGCAGTACTTTCATTATATATATGATGGATCTTTCTCTTGAGGTTTGTGAAATTGGTAAACATTGTTGAAGTTATTTATCTCAATTTGAAGAAAATACACATTATAGGAGGTCTATATAGTTTGAATTGTGTTTTTCGATATATTTTTATCTCATAACTTGGGAACGCTATCCACAAGTTCTCGATTAAGGAAATTGCACATGTGCAAGGTCTCCAAATGCTCTGGGTTGCTAGTATATCTGATTTTTTGTGAGTCTCCATCATCAAAACATATTTGGTTTTGATTTTCTTTCCCACCTTAGTAAGAGAATGCTATTATTTTCCTACATTCCACTCCAGATAAACTAGACCAGAAGCTTTCTTTTCGTATTCTGAATCCAAACAGGGATGTAGACAAGCAAGTGTCAATACATGTTAAAGATAGTGCACAGGTACAAGCTCATGGACACAAGTTATGAGATAGAAATATATCAAAAAAAATACTTTCACTATATAGACATCCTATAATGTGTATTTGAGAAGTCACGATACATGTTGTTGTGAATTCTCCTTATACAGTGATGATAAATTTGTATGGAACACACATGACAATATACCTTGAGAGAGAAAAAAATTAATGTTCTTGGTCTTGTTAGTCCTATGGGTAAAAGGGGTTGTTTCCCCACCTTTATTTTACACCTTGGTCTTATGGGTATGGGGGTTGCCTTACCACCTTGTTTTGACTCTTAGTAGACTTATGGTCCTTTTGTTCCTAGCACCCTTGTTGTATGTGGTACCATGAGAACCTTTGGTATGATGACTTAACCTTTTTTTTTATTTTTTATATGACCACTTGGATATTAGTACCCTATCCTAAGTCAACTTAACATTATTTTATGTTATGTTTTGTAACAGCCCTAAAAGATAGGGGTTTGTGGATTAACCTTTCTAGAAGGCTTGTTAAGATTATAAATTCAAGTCTTGAATTTCATTTTAGAGAGTGCGTTCACAAGATAAATTTGAAGATATGATCTTTCCCCTATCTAGTATTTGTTGACGCTAATAGATTTATGTCTAGGGTTTTGTTTTTATATCTGAGCTTCCACCAGCTCTCCTCTCATCCTCCTACTGTTTTCGTCTTCCTGTTCAAGTTGTTGCTGTTATGAATAAGTCATGTCAATCTTCTCAGCTTGTTAAGGGTTTCCTTGATGTATGTTGATCTTCCTTGAGATGGGCATAATCTTTTGTAGGATGCTAATTCTGATAGAAGCCCTTCTTGGGGAGGCCATGACTAATAGACACCTTTCTGTTAAGGGTTGTGACTAATAGAATCCCCTTAGGGTTGGGACGTGACTGATCTAAGCTGCTTAGATTTGAACTATGCTTGAGTTGCTAGTTGGGCCATGACTGTGTGGAACCCTTCTTGAGCTGGGTCATGACTAGGTAAAACCCTTCTTGGGTAGGTCATGAGTGTTTGACCTTACCTTAACTGAACCATAGAATGTTGATGCTTTCTCTAACATGTCGTGACTATTGATGACATTTTTGAGCCCTCTTGGACATGTCGTGATTTTTTTGTGACTTCTTAGATTCGGTTGTGATC
This sequence comes from Pseudotsuga menziesii, assembly GCA_001517045.1. Lineage (NCBI taxonomy): Eukaryota > Viridiplantae > Streptophyta > Pinopsida > Pinales > Pinaceae > Pseudotsuga > Pseudotsuga menziesii. The sequence continues at coordinate 352,539 of LPNX011155419.1, forward strand.
ACTGTTGCTTGCCCAGACTTAGGACGTGACCCTTTTTTTGTTTGTTAGAATAGATCATGACCCTCGGGACTTGGGGTTGTTCATACTTGAGCTATGACTCTTAGATGCCACCAGTGCTGGGCTGTGCCCATTGTGTGTGCTCATTGAACTTGAGTTGTGACCTGTATGAGGTGTTTGTATAGAGCTATCATTCTTGTGGGTTATTAGGACTCTGACTTGACCTTTCTGGGTTGCTAAGATCTCAGTTGTGACTTGTGTTAATATTCTTGAACTGGTTGTGATCCTGCTGGTGCCTAACTGTGTTTGGGCCTGGGTATCACTGTTGGGGTTTTCACACTTGGTGACTGAGTCATATTGACTGCTACTGTATGTGCCTAACCTTATTCCTAACCTTTTCTCTCTCAATCCATGTCAACTATTTCATTGTTGATCTTGTCCTTTTAGTGACAATATTTGATCCTAAAAGTATCTGAGTATAAGGATGATTCAAACCAGATATGAACCGGCATTGTTATTTATTAGTTGATCATTAGTTTGTTTTTTGTACTATATTATTGTTTATGTTATTTACATTTAATTTGATGAAGTGTATCTCAAGGACCAACTTCAACATAGTGACCATCAGAGTGTTAAAGTTAAAGGAGATGAAAGTTATGTTTTCAAAATTTATCTTGCCTTGCTACAGTTGTACCAATTTTGGGGCTAAGTATCACTGCTGGGGTTTTCACACTTGGTGACTGAGCCATATTGACTACTACCCCATATTTATCTACCCCATTTAGATCAGTTTTTTGTTGAGCAATATGTAATTTTTAAAATTTATGGTTGTTGAACATCTGCTAGATTATAAATTGTTTTTCTTGGATTCAAACTTTAGAATTCATAGTTTAAGGACATATATAATGCAATGTGTCTATGATTGAAGATAATGATAGTGTTGTAGCATAGAGTAATATAGAAATTACTTCATATATGTCCCATTTGGATTGTATTTATTGAACACTTTGAAGTGGGTGACCAATAAATCATTTGAGTAGCTGGGTTGATGATAGTTAGCAACTTAGAGGAATGAGTGGCACTACGATAGAATTAGGAATTGAGGATAATTTTGTTTCTTAGTTATAGAGGGCTCAACTAGTTGATGACACAAAATCATTTTAGGCCCATGATACCACCAGATCATAGGAAAAAGGTGACGCTACTACCTCACAAGCTGCAGATGTTGGTACTATAATGATAAAAACTTTACAATTCCTAGGATAATGATATATAGAGAACCAAGGAACGTAATAAATCCCATGTTGAATATAATACAATCTATCATCCTTTGTTGACCATTAGATACTCAAATTTGTGTATTAATCTTTTTTACCATTATAGAGGACTCTGTAAGTTAGGTTCCCAAATTTTTAAAGGTTTCTAGCTCAATGGAAGGGCACCTGCCTTACAAGCAGGAGGTTGGTGGTTCGATTCCTCCATTCCCTAATGATACTACAATATCGGTTAAAAAAAACTAAATTAGTAAGAAAAAAATAAGAGATAGGTGACCAAAAAAAATGACCAAAACTTGTATATAAAATTACTAAAAACGACTAAATTAGTGACCAAAACATGAGAGCTGTGAAACTAGGCATTAAAAAGGATGCAACACATGGCGCTAATGATGAAGCCAAACATGGCATTGATATGGTAGAAAAATAAGATGTTACTTTGGATGCTAACATGGTGCTACTAAGGATGAAAATATGGCACTAACGAGGGTGTCATTTAAGAAGCAAAAGCAGACACACGCTAGGAAGCAAAATATCACATTATTAAGGAAGCAAACATTGACGTTGTTTAGGAAGCAAAGTTGGATGCTATTCTGGAATCAAACCTCGACGTTGTTTAGGAAGAAATTGGATGCTATTATGGAAGCAAACCTTGACGTTGTTTAGGAAGAAAAGTTGGATGCTATTCTGGAAGTAAAAAACTAGACGCTATTTTGGATGCCATAAAGGATGCTATTTAGGAAGCAAAAAAAGGCATTTTTTGAGATGATTTAAGTTTTGTCCATGATGCATCCCATTTAGTGTCTAGTTTTACCACTAAATGTAAAAAAAAATTACACTAAAAAGGGATGCTAAATGGGACTCTAATTCCAGGATTTGTTGTAGTGATGGGACTCTTTCATTCAAGGGATCTGTGCCAGAAATAAGTTAGTCAAGTTCAGCAAAGTATGGGAAGAATTCTCTCAAGAAGAAGCTTGAATAGCAGCTTGAGAAGAAAAGATGGGAAGTGAAGATAAAGCTCTCACAATACAATCCAAGAAAACCAGATCTAGCCACCATATAGGTAAGTACTCTCATCAAAGGAATAACTTTAGAAATCCTAGAGATAGGTCTAATTTCATTTGCTATGCATGTGATGAAAAAGGACACTTTGATAGAGATTGTCCTAGAAACAAAATTAGCTCTCATAAGGAGAAGGGAAACAAGAGAAGACATCATGCTCATGCTGCAAAGGATGATGAACCTTCCAGAAAGAGAAACATACAAGATAGTGATGATTCTTCAAGTGATGAAGAATATGTTTTGATTTTCTCTCTCACGAGAACTATCACATGGTGGCAATGATTGGCTTATAGACAGTGGTGCTTCCAAACATATGACGAGATTCAAGGAATCCTTTGTGAAACTATATGAACATGAATCACGACACAAGGTGAAACTTGGAGATGAATACTAGTATCCAAGAAAAGGTAGTGGTGAATCCTCATACAAGATAGACTCTGGAAAGTCTATCAAGATGAAATATGTATTGTTTGTACCTGGACTAAAGAAGAACCTCCTCTCCATATCTACATTGGATGCAAAAGGAATGAGGGTTTCATTTGTAGATGGCCAAGTCCTCATGTGTCCAAAGGGAAAGTCTTTCGATGATGCAATAGTGATTGGGGAACAAGAAGGAGGACTATACAAATTGAAGGGCCAACCAGAACAAGATTTGGTTGATGAATCAGTAAAACCAAATGAGCTTTGGCATAGAAGGATTGTACATGTGCATTACAGAGCACTATCACTTGCAAGCAAAGATGTCGAAGGTCTCCGAGAAATGCAGACAAAATGCGAATGTTTATGCAAAGGATGTGTGAAAGGAAAGAACACAAAGAAGAGATTTCCAATTAGCGAGAGAAAGGTAAAAGGAATCTTGGAAATCATCCACTCCAATGTATGCAGTCCATTTTCATCTAGTTCACTAAGTGGGTATGTATACTATGTTTCTTTTATTGATGATTTTCCTAGAAAGGCATGGATATACATTAAGAAGAACAAAGATGAAGTATTTAGCAAGTTCAAGGAATTCAAATCCTTTATCGAGAATCACACAGAAAATAAGATCAATACCTTTCGATTAGATAATGGTGGAAAATTCATATCAAATGAATTGAAAGAGCTATGAAAATAATCAAGGATTATGAGGGAGTTATCCACGACTCAAGGATTATGAGGGAGTTATCCACTCCATATAATCCACAACAGAATGGGATTGTAGAAAGAAAGAATAGAATGATCATGGAAGTAGCGAGGACCATGCTTCATGATCAAGATCTTCCCATGCATCTATGGGAAGAAGCTTCCAGAATAGCTGTGTATGTATAGAACCGTACTCCACACAAAGTACTCAAGAAAAAGACACTTGAAGAAGTCTTCTTCAGTAATAAAACAAAAGTCAGCCATCTTAGAATATTCAGTTGTCCTGTATACATACACATTCTGAAAGAAAAGAGGACGAAGTTAGATCCTTCAGGAAAGAAGGGTATATTTGTGGGATACTCTAAAAGCTCAAAGGCTTATAGAATATACTTCACAGGGTTCAAGAATATTGACATTAGCAGAGATGTAACATTTGACAAAGATTCATCCTACATCAAATCCAGGAAGAGACCGGCTGAAGAACCTGAAGAACCAAGAGCACCCAGAATTCATGATACAACCATGAATGAAGAAATTCAAGAAGAAGATCAAGAATTAGAAGAACCTTAAGAACCTGTAGATCCACCTCAGGAGAAAAATCGTCATAAGAGGAAACTTGCTTGGGTACATGAAATTATCCAAGGTGAAGAAAGATATGGAGCTTCAAAAGAAACACACAGAGGAAGAAAGATAACTAGGTCCTTCTACAGTTATGTAGCCTTGCTATGTGACATTATTGATAAAGACCCTTCCAAATATGAAGAAGCGGCAGAAATGAAAGAATGGAAGGAGGCCATGATTGAAGATTATCAATTGATCATGAAGAAATATGTTTGGAATGTTGTCCCAAGACCAAAAGGGAAGTCCATTGTAACTTCCAAATGGATCTATAAGATCAAGCATGCTATAGATGGCAGCATAGAGAAATATAAAGCAATATTCGTGGCTCGTGGTTTCTCCCAAAAGAATAGATTATGAAGAAAATTTTGTACCTATAGCCAGATACACTTCCATCAGATCAGTACTTGCTTTGGGTGCAATGATGAAATCGAAGATACACCAAATGGAAGTAAGCACTGCTTTCTTGAAAGGTGTTGTAGAAGAGGAAGTGTATGTGGAGCAGCCACTCAGTTTTGAGACACATGATAGAGAGTCTCATGTGTGTATATTGAATAAAGCCCTGTATGGTTTGAAACAGGAACCCAGGACATGTTGCAACAGAATTGATGGCTTTCTATCCAGTTTGGTATTTACCAAGAGTAAAGCAAATTCCAACCTTTACTACAAGGTTGAAGATGGCAATATAGTGATACTCCTACTGTATATGGATGATCTGTTTGTAACAAGTATGGATGGTTTGATTGCCGATACGAACAGGAAAATTTATGTCAAGTTTGAAATCAAAGACTTGGGTATGATGCACTATTTCTTAGGCATGGAGGTGTGGCAGAGTGTACATGGAATATTCCTTGGACAAGGGAAGTATGTAGTATAGATTCTGAAGAGATTCAAGATGATGGACTACAAGGCCATAACCACACCTATGGCATCGAACCTGAAGCTATTGAGTGATGCTTCATCAGAATCGATTGATGTTATGATGTATCATCAGATGATTGGGTCCTTGATGTACCTGACAAACACGGGACCAGATATTTGATTTGTTGTGAACACCTTGAGCTAGTTCCTAATAGATTCAAGTCATGTTCACTTGATTGCTGCAAAGCATATTTTGTGTTACCTGAAGGGTACAGTTGATTATGGGCTCAAGTACAAGGCAAATCAGGAGATTAACCTGGAGGGTTATGTTGATTCAGATTGGGTAGGTAGTTCCATCGATAAGAAGAGAACTTCAGGATGTTGCTTTAGTATGGGATCAGGTGTGATCTCTTGGTTTAGTAGGAAGAAGACCTGTGTGCCACTTAGTACAACTGAAGCAGAATATGTCGTAGCTTGTTCATCTAGTTGTGAGGCAGTGTGGATGAGAAAGCTACTGTTTGATTTATTTGATCTCTAGTTTGATGTCACTTGTATATATTGCAATAACCAGAGTTGTGTGAAGTTGTCAGAGAACCCAGTGTTCCATGACAAGTTGAAGCATATCGAGATCAAGTATCACTATATCAGGGATATGGTGCAGAGAGGAGCAGTGAAACTCTAGTATGTTGCGACGGATGAGCAAATAGCTGATCTATTGACGAAGACATTGGACAAAGTGAAGTTTGAGTAATTTAGGGAGAATCTTGGTGTTCTTTAGATCAAGTTTCTCTCCAAGGGGAAATGATGAGACCTATAGCCATTCTGACATGGTGAGAGGATTAGGTTCCTTCCATGGTAAGATGTAAGGGCTGAACCATTCTGTCATGGTGAGAATATTCGGTTCCTTCCATGTCATATGTGAGTGCTGAGCCATTCTGATGTGATTGTAGGATTTGTTCCTACATGATCAGATATAAGTGTTGAATTCCATTCTTCGAATGGTGGCACTTGGTCAGTTACCAAGAATACTCAGTTTGGGACTGAGGGCCATTCTAATATGATCGTGGGATGCAGTCTTACATGATTAGATGTGAGTACATGGCCATTCTGATGTGATTGAAGGATGTGTTCCAACTTGATTAGATATAAGGGCTGATGCCATTCTATAGGACAATGGAGGCACCTGGTTAGTTACCGAGAATCCTCAGTTTGGGACCGAGAACCATTTCAATGCAATCTTTTTGAACGTGGTCGAATGTAACTGCAGAGCCTTTCTAACAACATGGGGTCAAATGTAAGTGTAGAGCCTTTCTGACAAGATGAGTTTGGATGTAAGTGCAGAGCCTTTCTGACAAGATGAGGTTGGATGTGAGTGCTGGTCATTTCTAACAAGATGAGGTCATATGTGAGTGCTGGACATGCCTTTCTGAAAAGATGAGGTTAGATGTAAGAGCTGGGAGGGACATTCTAACTTAGGTTTAGATATAAGTGTTGAAGACCTAAATGAAGGGTAGGAATACAACCACCATGAAAAAGGGCTAGCTTTGTAGAACTTACTCTAACGAGAATAATCGAGAGATAACACCATTCTGAGATAGAAACAATGATGATGATTCATACTTGATGATGATCTAGATCAAGTGATGATCCAGATGTGATGATGATCCAGACTTAATGATGATCCAGATCAAGTGATGATATAGATTTGATGATGATTCAGCAGTGATGATCTTGCAGTCGCGATGATTTAGATCTCGCGATGAAGACGATGATGACTTGAACATGAAGATGACTTGAAGATGAAGAAGATGAAGAAGACGAAGAATACTTGAATACGAAGAAGACTTGAAGATGAAGACAACTTGAAGATCAAATATGACGAGATGATCCAGTTGATAGAGAGAAGAAGACAAGTGCTGAAAATTGTGTCGATAGAATACCTTCCTAGTTAGGCCGGAGTGTTGATGTATTTGTAACTTTAAAATGTATTCAGTTGTATATCTTATGTCTTGTACACTGATGTTTATTTTGGGAAGTTTTTGTAATGTATTTGAGTCATTTCATGCTCCGATGTTCCTATCGGGAGGTTCTATAATGTAAACAATTCATGTCAAGGAATTGTGGGTAACCCTCATATTGTTCAAGGGTTAAAGTCCCCGCAGTTCCATGGCACTAGGGTTATTAGACTCTCCTAGAGAAGTCAGCCCTAGTGAATCATTGTCAAGTCGGGACTTAGTATAAGTAGAGAGTGAACCTCTTTATTTAACACACACTCACTCATACTCAGTTGTAGCGGATAGTTGAGGAAGAAGAATTTGTTGGGGCTAGAAAGAAAGAGGCTACTGGTGTCAGGATATCATCTTACTATTTTTGGGGCTTTTCTATTTGTTGCTAATTCTATCTCTGAGGAAGTTGCGTGGTTTTCTCCTATATGGTTTCCACAAGGAAAATATTTATGTTCATTGTCTTATGTGTTTGATTACTGTGCTTGTTATTTTCTTAGTTAATATCCTAAGTTAATGTTAGCTTAAATGATAAAAACATAACAATAATGTCCAGGCTTATAAGTTCATGTAGGATTACGTTCACAAGCTGGAGGTCACCTCCATGGCCATACCTTTACGTAGAGCCAAAAAACGAAACCCCAAATGTTAAATGAAATACACATCCATCATGAACCCAGCCTAAGGGGAAGGCTGTCACACTTTCCCACAAGCATTAAATACACCAGGATGGAGTCCATTAACGTTTCCACAAACCCACTCCCATAGTCACGACTTGTTACAAAGTATCGATTATCACCACCCTTCATACCATCCCTTAAACCCTAGAAAATATGGTTTATACCATATACTATGTCACCCCAAATGTTAAACATCAACGCTATCACCTTACAAAGCTTGCGCTATGATAGCATTACCATAATACCTAGTCATAGGTTGTGCTAGTTCAAAGTTTAAGACCCTTTCTTAGGAATGTAGATAAGGTTTAGTCCATAGGTTTAGAGCTTAGGGTTTAATACCAAGAGTTTAATACCATGTTGTTAAGGTGTTTAGGCTTAAGCACCATGGAATACAAAGTATTCCATGCAAATCTATTGAATTATCAAATCCAAAGATCTGGTCTCAAACCATTAATAGCCTACCAATGAAAGAGCACAGGAAAAGTTAAAAAGAATATATAGTAAAAATATACATAGCACGAAAAGATATTAATGGCATCTAAAAATGATGAATTTAAGACCATAATGAAGAATAATCAATGTACAATAAATTTAGTCATAATGTCTAAATTGATGATAATGACACTTACCAAGTTTCAAAAACCAAGTCGATAGGAAACATAATAACTAGCAATAGGTTATCGACGACCAAGGCTGTCAACACACTATACATCTAATCCCATCACAAGTAATGAACTATGTAAACAAAATAGAAAGGTGGCTTAGTTCTATTGAACTAAGTAAGCCTGCATAACCAAGTAATACCTTACGTCTTAGACCATCATGGGAGAACTAGTCCTGCCACTCCACCACTTTATTCCCATAAACAAAGTTAAGTTATTTTATACTTAATAAAAAAAGAACACATGTGCAGAAGTAAATCAATGAACTATACAATTCACTAATTCACTGACAGTAATAAATAATATGTACAAATAGTTTAAATAACAAAATTAAGACACAAGAAGTAAACGAACTAATAATCACTGAATGGATAAGAGATTAACAAGACAATATGAGCAGTTTCTGAAGAGATCAAAAGTTAAGTAGTTCATGTAATTCCGAATGAGTAATAATGATCCCTTTTGGGTAGTTTTTTACTAGCCTACAAACTTTTTTTATTTTAAATTTTTGGGGACATTACAAGTGGTATCAGAGCCCAGTTTCGATACTAAGAGACTTATGGGCACACTGGGTATTAAAGCAGAGAAAATAAAGTATGATGAATAAAATTTTTTACTAATAGAAATTTTTGCTGCTAATAATTTTTTTTTGTCACAGGAAAATTTTTACAGCGTTGTTCAGTTTATGAACACTGAGAGAGAAAACAACCAGTGGGAAGAAATGACCACCCCCACTCCAGAAGTGAACTTGGTGGTCAAGCTAAACTCTGATGTGCTGAAAAATTTGCACAGTATTCAAGCTGAACTGAAGAGTTTCAGAGAAGACAGTCTAAATGAAAGAAAGGAACATCAAGCTATAAATAAAGCATTATTGCATAACATGACGGGAGGGATACCACAAGGTAAACCTACCCATTCTACCAACAGATCCAAAAGAGAACCCTACCATGAGCGGGACAGCATACCAAGAGAAGCAGAAAAACAAGGTACACCTAGAGAAACTAAAGGATATCATCATAGTCTTACTAGTTATGACTGAATTTCTCCATGAAGAAAGAGGCAAAGAAGTGATGATAGAATTCAGGGGGAATTTTGAAAAATAAGAGCCCTGATCTATGAAGGTGAAGTAAATACAGGAGAAAAGGCTAAAGAATGGTTGCTGGGAATGAGTAAGTATTTCCAGGTTCATAACTATTCAAGTGTGATGCAGGCTAGTATTTCCATCTACAACCTGAATGGTAAGGTAGCAAGATGGTGGCGAGATTTAAAGCACACCAAGAAAGATGAGCTGCAACAAATAAGCTGGGAAAAATTTTGAAATATTTTCCAAGAAAAATACATGTCAGAAAGGTTCTTTGACCACAAGGTAAATCATTTCCATGAACTGCACATGGGTTCCATGACTATGGACACATTTATAAACATATTTCTAGATTTTTTGCATTATGTATCGTATATCAAAGAAGAGAAGGTGAAGATCCAACAGTTCCTAGGATGTATTCCTCCCAGTTTTCAGGAAAGCATTGAATTTTACATGCCAAAGACTCTGGATAGTACACTACACAAGGCCAGACTCTACTATGAGAATGGCTAGTTATGACAATAAAAATAGAACCGAAACAGGGAAAAGTCTAGAAACTTTTCTGATAACCGCAAACCTCGTTCAAACCCGCAGCCTTATAGAAAGAAAAATAATAGCTTTTAAGCGAACATGAACTTTATTAAATTAGGTATGAAACCTTATGTACCAGCTCCTAATGGTAATAATAAAGTGGCAAGTGGAGCCAATGCTACCCCTCTAGTGATCATGTGCTGGAAATGCAATGGGCAGAATTATGCCCGATATTGTAAGAACAAGAACAAGGGAGTCTTGCATAACCTGCAAGAAGAATCTGCCATTGAGGATATGGCAGAAACCCCATGAATCTATGTAGCATTAGATGGATGACAGGTGGACCATCAAGCTATAATGGTTGAGATCGAAGGTAAGATCTTGAACACCTCTGTTTCAATACTTATTGATCTTAGTGCTTACCAGAGCTATGTTGCACCTAAGATTGTTTATTTATGCAAGTTAGGAAAAGTAAAGCATGGTAAACCTTGGCTGGTATAGTTAGCCACTGGTACGAAATGAAAGGTTTCAGAAATTGCTAAAGAATATGAAGTAAACCTAAATGGTTTACTTACTAAGGTAAACCTAAACATCCTACCTTTAGGATTGTATGATATTCTTATCGACATGGATTGGTTTTAACAACACCATGTCATGCTTGATTATCTACACAAGTCTATCTTGTGTACTAATAGCCAAGGGAAGCAAGTTAATATTGAAGGCATCCCCAAGAAATTTTTTGTAAGACAAATCTCTACCTTACAAGAAAAGAAGTGTGTTATGAAGGGCTGCAAGTTATTTGCAATGAACATATGAGATGTAGATTCAGATAGATAACAACGCATAGAAGACTTCCCCATTCTTGAAAAATTCAAGGATGTGTTTCCTAAGGAAATCCCTGGATTACCTTTGAAATGAGACCTAGACTTTTCCATCGAACTGACCCCAGGATCAGTTCCGACCTCCAAACCCCCTTACCACATGAGTGCACTAGAATTGGTGGAACTCAAACTGCAGTTGCAGGAGTTAATAGAGAAAGAGTATATCTGACCCAGTGTGTCCCCTTGGAGAGCACCGATTTTGTTCATAAAGAATAAGGACGGTATGATGCAGATGTGCATTGATTACCGTTAGTTGAACAAAATGACTATAAAGAACTGCTACCTGCTCCCTAGGATTGATGATTTGTTTGACCAGGTGAGAGGAGCCAAAATCTTTTCAAAGATTGACCTATGATCTGGGTACCATCACGTATGGATCCAAGAGAAAGATATTTCCAAGACTGCTTTTCGTACGAGGTACGAGCACTATGATTCTGCTGTGATTCCATTCGAGTTGACCAATGCACCCGTAAAATTTATGTGTATGATGAAAAACATATTCAGTAAGTATCTAGATAAGTTTGTACTAGTATTTATTGACGACATTCTGGTTTAATCCAAGATTAAAGAGGAACATGAAGAACACCTTCGCATAGTACTTCGAGTGTTGAGAGAACACCGGCTCTATGCTAGGTTTAGTAAATGTGACTTTTACAAACCAAAAATACAGTACCTAGGTCGCATCATATCCGAGGCAGGAATAGTTGTGGACCCGAAAAATATTCGAGCCATAAAGGATTGGCCTACCCCGACTAGTGTCACTGACATTAGTTCCTTTGTGGGTTTAGCCAGGTATTATTGAAATTTCATTAAGAACTTCTTGAGAATCGCTTTCCCGATGATGGCTTTACAGAAGAAAGAAAACAATTTCTTATGGACTGACAAGTGTGAAGAAAGTTTTCAAAAGCTTAAGCAGCTTTTGATGACCACACAAGTGTTGCGGATTGTGGATCTTGATGGGGATTTTGCTGTATGCATGGATGCATGCAAGGAAGGACTTAGAGGAGTCCTCTTGAAAAATGACCATGCGATCTATTATGAATCATGGAAATTAAAAGAGCATGAGAATAATTATCCCACACACGATCTTGAGCTAGCGGCCATTATCGACACTCTGAAGCTGTGGAGGCACTACCTCATGGGAAGGAATTTCCTTCTAAAGACTGACAATATGAGTCTAAAATATTTGTTTGATCAACCCGATCTAAATGCGAGGAAATCCATATGGTTGGATTTCCTGAGTGAGTATCACTTTGAACTAAAGAATATTATGGGAAAAAATAACAAAGTTGCAAATGCTTTGAGTTGATGAAATCATATGATATATGAGGTGACCCTGAGTCAAACTGATGCATATTTTCATGGGAAGATTCGAACGGCCAACAAAGTTGACCCATTCCATGTGGAAATCCTCAAGAAGGTTCAAGAGGATCGGTTGTTTCAACAAAAAAAGGAATACAAGGTGGATGACTCTGGACTACTATGGTCCAAGGATAGATTGTATGTTCCATATGGAGGGGAAATTCAGTCCACCATCCTCACAGAATTTCATAGGGAACCCTACTCGGGGCATCCAGGATATCAAAATATGATATCTACCATCAAGAGACACTTTTTCTAGCCCAAGTTAAAGGTCAAAATTGCAATTTTTATTGCAAAATGTCAGGAATGCCAGCTAGTTAAAGCTAAGCACCAACATCCTTCAGGATTGCTACAGTCATTGCCCATTCTGGAATGGAAATGGGAGGTTATCAATATGGATTTTATTACTGGCTTACTAAAAATCAAGAAGCAAAATTATTCCATCTTAGTAGTAATTGACAAGTTGTCAAAGGAAGCACACTTCATCCCTGCGAAATCGACCTACAAGTTTGTGAACATTGTCGATATCTTCCTAAAAGAGATATTCATATTACGTGGGATACCCAAAGCAATTATCTCAGATCAACATGTTAAGTTTACAAGAAAATTTTGGAGAGTTTTATTCTATGGATTAGAGATGCAGCTGAACTTTAGCATTGCTTATCACCTACAGACGGATGGGCAAACTAAAAGAGTAAACCAAATTGTGGAAGAAATGCTTCAAATGTATGTCATGATCAACCCCATGAAGTGGAAGGATTATCTGCACCTTGTAGAGTTTGCATACAACAATGGGTATTAGGTTTCCTCCAAGATGAGTCCTTTCGAGGTACTCTATGGATAGAAGTGTATGACCCCAGTTACTTCAGACAATCTAGTGGATCAGCTCATGTTAGGGCCTGACCTATTATTGGACTTGGAATAATTAGTTACCAAGGTCCAAGGAAACCTTAAAGAGGCACAAGATAGTCAGAAAATTTATGCGGATAAGAAAAGAAAAGATAAAGACTATCAAGTAGGTGAGCATGTCTACTTAAAAGTGAAAGCAAAATGAAGCTCGTTGAGCTTGGGTATGTGTGGTAAGTTGGCACCTAGGTTTTGTGGACCTTTTGAAATTTTGGCCAAGAAAGGACTAGTGGCTTATGAATTAGCATTACCTGCGCACGTAAGAGGTCATAATGTTTTCCATGCATATTTGTTAAAGAAATATGTTTATGACACTAAGCATGTCATTGATTGGTCCTTATTATAGGTGGAACCTAAGGGGGAATTTTCCCCTAAGCCTTTACATATATTGGACAAGAGAGAAGTGTATCTTCGGAAGCACACTGTAGTCCAATTGAAAGTGCAGTGGAAGCACTTTGAGGTAGATGAAGCTACCTGGGAGAATGAGGCCACCGTGAGAAAGGATTACCCCACCTTGTTTCATGATATCATTGGGAGTCCCTAGAACACCAGGGATGGTGTTGTACTAAGCGGGGAGGGAGGTAATGTCTTGAATTTTGGACCTACCATTTATAGGCATAATCCTATTGATCATGATGATTATATTGATGTTTTATTTTATATTGGGTCAAAGACCCCACTGCATATAAACATGATGATTTGTTTTGTATATTGGACGTACGCCAATTGTTGATGATATATATGTTTTGTGTTGGGCATGGAACCTGAAGCACATGATTGATGAAATGTTTGTGTTGGGAATGGAACCTGAAGCACGTGATTGATGAGATGTTTTGTGTTGAGCAAGAGGCTCTAGAGAACATGATTACTTACATTTTGTTTTGAGCATAAAGCTCTGGAACATATGAAAATATAAATGGAAATATTGGGCATAAGCTCTGGATCATTCCATGTTGATGTTGAGCATTATCTCTAGAGCATCGGATATTTGGCCATTGTATCCCTAGGTGTATCATACAAGTACATATTAGCATTTAGTGTTGAGAAAAAGCTTTGGAATTGAACTATGTTTGTAACTCGCTGCTATAGGAGTTGAGTATGGGCTCTGGTAAGTGTTAGGGGTTAGATAAAATAATTTAATAAATTCTGAGAGAAAAGGGCACGAGAAAAATATTGATCATCATAATACGTATTTATAAGTGATTAAATGAAATTTTGAAGTTCTTAATTTTGTATTCTCATCAAAGTGCTAAAGAGCTATCACATTATACGAGGGAAATCCAACATGCAAGGATGTTTAGAGTTTCCTAGCCTAGTAAACCTAAGCCATCTATCTACTTGACCTTCATAAGGAACTGTTGTTAAGTCTAGGGACCATGATACATGATTCCCAAAGACAAATGATAACATAGTATTTTAATACTATGTATTTTATACATAGTATGTATAAAGAATTAATTATGTAATTGAATAAAGAAACAAGAGAAGCTCCACCATTATTATTTATTATTAAAGGACAAATAAAGAGTGAAATAATTATAAAACACTAACTAGGAACTATTTAAAAGTTTCTAGGTTAAGAATTGAATATTACCCCAGTAAATTAAAAAGGGTTAAATCAAGAAATCAGGGATTTCTTGATTTAACTGCTCCTTTGACTGAAATTCTTCCTATAAAGACTCAATCCAAGAAAAGGATTGGGGTTCTGATTTTTATCTTGGAGAATTATTATTCTTCCTGTTTTTGCTCTCAATTGTTTTCTTGGAGAATTTTCTCCTGCAAGGAAAAGATGATTAATTGAGAATTGAATACCAGTTAGGAAACCCTACCTTAGGAACTCTAAGCTACTTGGATGTTGGATTCCAGCTCGGGGGGATCCAGATTAGAACCAGGAACGGTTCTAGGTCATGGTTGGGAGGAACGTGGTAGTTCCCAAGTGATTTGGTCATCAAAATCAGAGTTCATATCTATCTTAAATTGATAATGATGGTTATTTGAAAAGTGTGCAGGTTCAGCCATTAAATGAGCTTCAGGGAGATAAATCATAGGTATGAATTCTTAGTATGTCAAAGTTCATTTCTAGGGTAAAATGCTGGCTCCTCTATGTAAAAACTTCTATATATTTTACTAACCCTAGGTAATTCATGTTCTACCTATATTTTGCTAGGGTATTTATTTCTATTCAATATTCCTAGGATGGGAAATATTATCATAGGTTGTATATAGCTAGGTTCCCATATTTAAAATTTGAGTTCTGTATTCATTTTTATATTCAGAAATTAATACTGTAGACTAGGTAAATCTAGACCTGCTATTTAAATGTTCACCTATTAATTATATCTCTACTGACATATTACATTTGTCAATAGGGACATGTGTTTCATATTATAGTATATTTAACCATAGGAGTAAGTTTAAAGAAGTAAATATACTATATAGATACCCTAGGGTATTACTGATCACCAGAACTATTTTATAAAATAATTCTATATACATATAAGTAAGACTATCAGGTACAAATCTCTATAAAAACTATCTATGCATTTATTTCTAAAAATTAAATAACCCATACAAGAACTTTCAAGGTCTGTAACCATATTACAAATTACATTAAAAATATTCCACATAAATAAAACAACCTTAATAATAATCAGAGGGATATCATGACCATCCATGTGGTCCTTATCAAGACTCTGCTATAAAACCTATAGACTTAACATCTATATTAAAACACCATAATTCACATGCATTATATTTTTAATAGTCCCATACAAGATCCATCTTAAACATCCATCTAAAAGTTTCATCAAGTAACATTCATACAACTCTGTATTGCTAAACAGAGGTTGTATTTAATAAATAGAGGTCGTGGTATCGACCCTCATAGGTTACAACTTAATTTTATAAAAAAAATTAAAATCCACAATAAGAACCGTAACATAAATCATCACCATAATCAAAATGCATAACCAAACCCATAAAGTAAATTCCTATTACCATTTCTATTATTTCTTATAAAAGATTTCGCAGTTTGAAATCGCCCTGGCCCAAAACGATGAAGGTCGTATGCTCAGTCACCGGCCACGACCCATTTTACCAAATATAACCACACAGTATTGATCACATAGGCTACGACTCACATCATTTCCATATAATTAAAATTCCTACGCTATCAGAGAGGTTGTAAGACTCTAGCTACAACATGGCCTCGACCGCTAAACATTTTAATACAGAGTACAAGTTATTTAAAAACATCGAGTGCCATCGAGGTTCTGCATACCCTGGCCTCCACAAAACCCACTAACATTTTAAATACACAATGCTCACATAATTCATGGCCAAAGTCAAATAAGGTTTTAAAACATAGTCCAATTATCACATAAGAACCAGATACCATAAACAATGAAAATATAAGCTATCGCAGCACTGTGGGAAGGCTCATTCCATTGATGGCATGGCCTTCACCCATGCCATTGAAATTTACATTTATCAAACTAATCAACAACAGTTACACATAGAGCATCCGGTAAGGCGTATTCCTCTGCCCATTAAAAACCCTAACTTATTTAATTACAGAGCTAGATAAAAACATAGGAGGAAATCACATACACCATAAAACTTTACAATTGATATAAAAACCAACATTTACATCTATTTACACAGAGTTTCCCAAATTTCTATGCACAGTCGCCATTAAAGGCCGAGAGAAAGGTTTTATGTAGGCATGCCAATGGGATATGGCACTATTGCTTGCAATGGTGCAACCCATGGCTTTAAAATCCTAAAACCATAACATTAACATTTTACATAACCAAATTTAAAAATTACACAGAGCCGAAAGGCCTAAGCATCAAGTCACGACATAATGCCTCAACATTAAAAATAACCAAGTCTATATTCAAAGTGCAAAGGCGAAATCGGTTTCACTACAGCATCAAACCCAAACCAAATAACCAGTCAAAACATAGCCTTGCCACAATATTGAAGTGTGACAAGCATAATCTTGATGAGCAAGATTTCCATGGCCACGAATGCAACACTGGGATCCAATTGTGTTGTAGACACGCTACCCTCCATCCCTTCTGGAACCTACAAGAAACAAGCAAATGGGGATGAGGAGTATGCCATTTCTTTCAAACTGTAAACCAAATAATTTGCAGGCTTATAAGTTCACCTGGGCTTACCTTCGCAAGTTGGAGGTCACCTACATGTCCACAACTCTACACAGAGCCAAACAACAAAACCCCAAAAATCAAATGAAATACACATCCATTGTGAGCCAAGCCTAAGGGTAAGGATGTCATTATTTCCCATAATATTTAAATGCACCAGGCTGGAGTCCATTAACGTTTCCACAAACCCACTCCCATAGTAACGACTTGTTACAAAGTATCGATTATCACCACCCTTCATACCATCACTTAAACCCTGGAACATATGGTTTATACCATATACTATGTCACCCCAAATGTTAAACATCAACATTATCACCTTACAAATATTGCACTATGATAGCATTACCATAATACTTAGTCACAGGTTGCACTAGTTCAAAGTTTAAGACCCTTTCTTAGGAATGTAGATAAGGTTTAGTCCATAGGTTTAGAGCTTAGGGTTTAATACCATAGTGTTAAGGTGTTTAGGCTTAAGCACCATGACATACAAAGTATGCCATGTAAATCTCTTGGATTATCAAATCCAAAGCTCTGCTCTCAAACCATTAATAACCTGCCAATACAAGAGCATAGGAAAAGTTAAAAAGAATATATAGTAAAAATATACATAGCACAAAAAGATATTAATGGCATCTAAAAATGACAAATTTAAGACCATTATGAAGAATAATCAATGTGTAGGAAATTTAGACATAATGGCTAAATTGATGATAACGACACTTACCAAGTTTGAAAAACCAGGTCGATAGGCAATGTAATAACTAGAAGCAGGTTATCGACGACCAAGGCTGTCAACGCACTATACATCTAATCCCATCGCAAAAAATGAACTGAGTAAACAAAAGAGAAAGGTGCCTTAGTTCAATTGAACTAAGTAAGTTTGCGTAACCAAGTAATACCTTACCTCTCAGATTGTCATGGAAGAACTAGTCCTGTCACTCCACCACTTTATTCCCATCAACAAAGTTAAGGTAGTTTATACTTAATAAACAAAGAACACATGTGCAAAACTAAATCAATGAACTATACAATTCACTAACTCACCGACAGTAATAACTAAGATGTACAAATAGTTTAAATAACAGAATTAAGACATAAGAAGTAAACGAACTAATAATCACTGAATAGATAAGAGATTAATAAGACAGTATGAGTAGTTTGTGAAGAGATCAAAAGTTAAGTAGGTCATGTAATTCCACATGAGTAATAATGATCCCCTCTGGTTAGTTTTTTACTAGCCTACAACTTTATTTTTTTCAATTTTTGGGGAGATTAAAAATCCTGATTGCTAGTTTGGATTTATCACATTAAGAATTGAGAGGAAGGTCATTCTTTTGAATCTTAGTCGGAAATTGTGATTTGTTTCATAAAGATCCAAATATTTTTGTTGCTGAGAGATAATAAATTTGATTTATATTTTTATACAACCAAATGTGTAGCTGATGTTTCAAAATAAAATAATTTTTCTTATGGTTTACAACAAAATATGATTTACATTGTTTTGTTTAGCTCTATGAAATAATTACTCTTTACATAGAAGGGAAACTTTGGAATTTGTCCAATTTGAATTTCTATTAATACTACTTTCTTTCTCATTAATCTGTAAGTATTAATATTATTTGCACATTCCCCCCCAAGAAATAAATGATTATATTGATATTTCAAAGTTTGAAATCAAATATATATTTTATGTCCAAAGAGGTAATCTATAAAAAATTAAACTAACCCTTTTAGTGTTTGCAAGAACACTTTGTGTTCTAAAATATTATGGTCTTCCATGTTTGAACACAACAATGTTTCTAAATATTTCCCTAAAAAAAACTTCATGGTATCATATGCATCCAGATGACATGATAAACTTCAGCTAGATTTAGAAGTTGGTAGGACAATACCTCCCTTGAAGACTTGTTCAATAAAGGTAACCTCTTGCAAGAATAAAACATCCTTGGATAAGTTGTCAACTTTGGTGTTGAATTATTTATATACACATGTAAAGGAAATATCATGAAAATGTGATTTTACCTCTACAATCTTATTCATAATAGTTTTTAGGTCAGAATTTATAATAAGATGATTATGGTTGACCCACTCTATCACGGGATTTGATTCACCTAAAACTTGTAAATGGTTAATCCTTTGTCATGTGTTGTCTTCACAAGTATCCATAGAGTGTAGATTTATATACCTTGTTGTCAGTCCCATTCCTAGCAACATGTTGTAGACAAAAATAATATGAGGTATCAATAAAAATTATCACTCGAACCCCACAAAACCTTGGTACCCCATAACATTTCCCATTAAAAAATCATTAGGGCTTCTCTTTGTCTATGCTTAGAATTTATAGAATCTTTGTTTTTTTTTTCTTTACTGGCTTCTTATTTCCTTCATAAGTGATTTTGATCTTGTGTCATACTTTCAAACTTGTCATATACAGATCTTTAAATATCATAATATTCCTAGACATATATATAACATATATAAACACACAAGGTAGGGACCTATGGACATTCACAACTTTGTTTGCAATCTATTCCAATATAATTTCTTCTAACTTCCCATTTTCCCATATCATCTTAATTCATGAAGCTTTGGTAACCTCTTGTTAAACAAGACCTAAAAAGGAACAATATACAAACAAATGCTTTATTGGTTCTTCACTTTTTTTTACAAATAGTGAATCTATTCGGGCCAAGCCAATTCTTTCTTTTACAATTTTCCTTAGTTAGTAGATTATTTTCCAAGTCTAACCAAAGAATTCTTATGGATATTTATATGAAAGTAAGTTTCCAGACATCCCTCCACCACCAAACTCCGATTCTAGCCCATTCTTCTTCATTTTTTGTTTAATAGCCCAATTTAATTATATAATCTATGATGCCCTTGTTCTTTTACCACTTAAGCATATACTCATAACTATTTAGTATTATCATTATGTGTGAGTGCAACTTCAGATACATGCTTCATTTCTCTTATGATATTGAGGAAATCAATTGATTTCCACCTTTGGAGTCGATCAAATATGTCTCTTTGTAACTCTAGCTCTCTTAATTGAAGTAACCCATTCTCATTTAAGACTTCTCATAGCGCTTTAGAGAGACTAAAGTTTCCCTTTACGCTTATCTAGTGTTGTTACCCAATTCTAATGCTTTTTTTGTTTCCCACTTGCTAGGATACCCACTTTCAAATCATGGGGTAAAACTTATTTGGGGTTTAATTTCCAAACCAAAGAGGCTCCAAAGGGTTTTTTTTTTATAAATTTATATGGGATCATTGGTTTTCCGACATATTTGAAGTGGCATTTGTCTTCAGATATCCATCAAATCTGATGACTATGCTACACTGTCAAAGCCTTCATTCTGTCGGTTATCCGACAACTATTAAGGAAATGCATCAGATTCAATAGTGGAATTAGTTGTTGCATATTCGAAAAAGATGAATAAGACATCATCGATTTTCCGATCAATATCGAGTGACATTTGACGCCGGTTATTCGATTGGTAGGAAGGAACATTCATCAGATCTACGAACTTTAAATGGTGAAATAGGTGATTGGATATCCATCAAATTCAATGACTATGATACACTACCAACGACTTGAGTATGTCGGTTATCCTATAGGTATTAAAGATATTTGTTGGATTCCATAGTCGAGTTACTCATCGCATATTCGACAAAGATGAAGGAGACACTGTCTATTGTCTGACCGATATGGAGTGACATTTGACATTGGTTGTTTGACAACGAGGTGCTGTAAATCCAACGAGTTTATTTCACTGTCAGAATTGATGTGAAATTAAACTAACATTTTAAAATAAAGTAGATTATCAAATTGCCGACATCAATATGTCAAAAACAGACATTTAGGCCATCGAAATTTGTGGGCAAATTCACTTGTGCACCTATGGCTCCACCACAAATGAATAATAATTTGACAAGTATTAGTACATTATATTTAGTAGATAAATAAAAGTAATAAGAAAATAAAACATTGCTAATCAAATTTTAAGATATTCATTTAACAAATATCTAAGATTTAAGTAATATTATCATGAATTCATCATTAATCATACATACTTAATACTTTTTAGCTCCTTAGGTATCACTAAGATGGGATAAATAATGTGTCATTTGAGGGGCCCATAATTTGTAAATGTGAATACAAAGGGGAAAGCATTAGAGCTTTGTGGAACAGATGAGACCCCTCCAGTAAGCACCATTGTAGATCGTTGAACCATGTAGATGTTATTGTGGATGATGTTATTAAGTTTCCTTAACATATGGGAATTTAAATAACTTGGGGTGTAACCTCCACAGTGAAAGGTATCTCCCTTGTTGTTTCCATACTAACCCACTCAAATGGTGGATTATTTACTCTAGGGTTATGTCTGAAAATTTTTAGATTGTGAAAAAAATCAGGAATTTGTGTTGGGTTTAACCACCCTTCAGGGTCTGAAAGATCGTCTATAAAAATAGGACCTAGTTTATCCTTGGGATAAGGAGAAGAAAATAGAACTATAATTATTTTCTTCTTATCTATGTTCTATTTCTGGTTCTTTATTTTCTTCCTCTACCCCATAATCGGGTGGACTATTGTAATCCATTATTCTCCTTAGAACTGGGAACTCTCTTTATTTAGGAGAGTATCATTCAATCCTTCTCGAACTCTTCAAATATTGATCAACCATGGTGGCTTGCAAAAGAAACTAATGAGGAAATATACAAAATTAAGAAATAAAAAAAACAACACACACTAAAAAATTCCTGAAAATATTTACACATGTAGAAATAATCGTCCAATGACAAGCACTTATTTGTTTAGGAAAAAATATTATTTAGTGAAGAAACCCAATTAAGGTTCTTCTGGTGCTCAATATAGGATTAGTAGACCCCAATTCAAACCAACACAAATCGAGAGATAGTTAGCCTAATACTCAATTCCTCAATAACCAATGGTGAAAGAAATTTCCTTCAACAAATATACTTTGAAGGATATGATACAAAGACTTTATGCTTGTCTCATGTGCCACAATATATTCCTCTAGCAAAGGAACTAAGGTTACCACTTCACATCGGGTAGTTGGGTGGAACATTCATCGAAAAGAGTTTATGTGAATGCACAGGGAACATGGCATATAATTTTTAGACCCGAATCTATTTTTATTAGTGTTGTCACCCTAAGGACCTATCATGCTTGAAAATTTCCCATAATTGTATAACCACACTAATCCAAGCAACATGGGTTAATTTTCCCACTTAGACTAGTTTTACCTAACATTTGACATGTGTTTGAGAGCCTCTTTCCCCAAAAGTACTTCATGCTACTAATGGATTTTAGCACTCTTTAATTGTTGCTAGTCTCATTCTTATGATACTTTGGATGAGCTAACTCGAAACACCTATCTCCAATGTCCTAGAAACTATACTATTAGATGGGTTTCTATTAAAAATTATTCCCTAGATTCTTTTCAATGCTTTCTTCTTTACAAAAATAAAATTTTCAAAAACAATTCAAAACGAAGAAACCAAAGGGAACCTAAATATTTTCAAATGCATAGGAACTCATTTACACTCTTTGAAACTGAAATATGAAGCACTATTAGGTGAAACTATTTTTTTTCAAATGAAAATGTGTTTGTTGAAACTCTTTAGAATGAAATATGGAGCACTTTTGAAACCACCAAATCATCTCTTTCAATGCAAATGAAATATTTTGAATGCAGATCTTTCAAATGTAAATGCAAGTCTACCAGCTTTTGCATTTTATGAAATTGCAACTTTATACTTTTTATGAGAATACAACTTTTGAAAAACAACTCAAACTAATGCAAGCAGTAGAAATCATAAATACACACCTATCACTCAAGTGAAAATACATTTTAACACTGTACTCTTCAGCCACAATACAAAACAACACCGAGAAGAAACAAATTATTTGAGTAAAACAATATACTAGGTCTACTACGTAACAAGGTTTTGGAAGCTATTTTTTCTCACAAGTAGAGAAACCAAGAGGACAAGAAACAATATTAGGCTCTGCGATTTCACATTCTAGGCTTATCATTTGATCTATTTAAAAAATGAAAGTATGAAAAAGCACTTAACAATTTCAAACTTTTCATAAAGTTGTAACTTAAACCTAGGTTAAACAAACTCAAACACCATCTGTAATATTCCAGGAAGGCGATAAGGAATCCTACACTACTTAGACAGTCACAAACCAAGACTTTTAAAAAAAGGGCACAATTCAGAAAACCCCTCAAACATTAGGAATTTGCTTATTTGCATAAGGTTTCTTGCATACCATTCACACCTATGTAGATAATTAGGTGTGAATTCCCCCTACCATTTTCTACTTCAAGTACCATTTCCAATGAATGGATCTTGTAGAATACTAAAAAAGTAGAAAACTTAGGAATATTCAAAAATGTTAAAATTTAGAGGTGTTCTGGGTATGTGTAATCCTATTAGATACTCTAACCCCCATTAAAGAACAGATAAAAACTTGTTAACGCCCTACAAAAGTTTTTTTGTCCCCAATGTAGTCACCAATTCATTTGTATAGAAATTAATTCCTATGATTAGGATGAGATCATCGACATACTGAAAGAAATAAGACTAACATAGAATATTCTACCGACAAAAAAAAGAATCATAGTCATAAATATGACCACATATAGATAAAGAAAATTCAAATTAGGAAGAGATGAAGGGAAGAGATATTGTGCACATTTTTTTGCGACGGTTTATCTGAGCCACTCCTTGCTCTACTCCAAATTTTCTCCAAATTTAACAAGCTTCAACTTGCAAAATATATAGAACCAACATTCCTCGAACAAATTTGGTAATAATAATGATTGTTAATGAAATGAAATATGGCATAAACTAAATCTATTGATCAAGTTACAATATAAAAATACCAATTTCTATATCAATCATGAAGTTAACTTAGAATTTGGGAAGAGAAAGATATTGAATCTCTATTGAAACATTGAAATTAATTACAAAACATATACCTCTTCCATTCTTCAGCATTATGATGAACCTAATATCCAAGTCTTTCTTTCTCATGTACTCCCACAATTCCACTACAATCCACTGAACACATTAACATGGAAAACTACTAGAGGAGAACATATTTAGTGTGTGGGGATATAAGGGTTCAACAGAAAGGGTTACTAATGGAAGGGAAAGATAGGTGTGATAGAAATTAGTTCCTCCAATGTCACTTTACTATATTAGGTGTCTTCCACTCTTGGTCCATTCCATTCCTTTTATGATTGAAGGAATAATTTGAGGATGGGTAAAAAGTGGTTGGAGGAGAAACAATTAAGCAAGTTATCTTGCATAACCTCCTAACTTCCCTCTTTTTCAATTTTCAATTTTATTTTTTATTTTTTATGTTATTCACACATAATTCATATGAAACATGTGAATGATTTGCTTCTTATCAGTGTAAAATATGTGAATTTTTAATTTTTAATGCATTCGCTCTAAATAAACTATTAGAGTGTGTATTATTTACACACCATCAACTAAACAAATGTGAATTATTGGGGAATTCACTCTCAATGAACAATAAGGATCCAAAATTCTCCTTTTAAGGTTGAAAATTCTTCAAAATCAATTGGAGTGAGCTAAGTTTTCAATTCTAATGCTTAAGGACAACAAATAAGAGGAAAATCATAGCGCATTCCATCTATAAATGTCCTTTTTTGTGAATGTAACTTACACTTTAAGTGTTCTCTTTGAATTGTTTTTACGAATGGAGAAATGCTAGTTTGAGCTATAACACTCATCCATGAAGCTATTTTATTTCTCTAAGGAGAATAATTTATTTGATCTCATTAGAATGGATAAAGAGGGAAAGAAATAAGAGAAGAGCCAATGTTGCAGATCACTATATAATGTTTTCTAAAAAAAGATAGCATCCTGTTAGATGTCAAATGATGAACCTCCTTTTTTCTCTTAGGTTATTTATTTTATAACCTCTTTATAAAAAAATTGAATTTTCTCTATGTGAGAAGCATTTGGTGCACTTCCATATTGGAATGATGATAGGGAATTGTTGAGATGGAATTATTTGAATTGAACCCTTTGTTGATTAAAAATTTAATATATCAATGTTTCCAAACTATTATCATTTTATCTTTTCCTCTTCCTAGAAGTAACACATTGTGAAGCTTGAAATGATGTTCCTTCTTTCCCTATTTCTTTCCCCTACAATGTGTTTCCCACTTACTACATCAGTGTTTGGATGGAATCACACCCTTGAGGATTCATAATCCTACCTCCTTTTAGAATCCTGGATGATTTTTTTTATCTAGTTTTTTACTGAGGCATATATTCTATCTATCTCAAACTATGAGTTAACTTTCTAGCAAAATTATAGTCTTAGTATAAGGCCTCAACTGGTTAAGGATCTCATTAGTTGTAGGAATAGTGGATTTATTAGGAACTATAATGAGCATTGGCATAGTGTCATGTATCAACTTGTCATGCACTACTATAGAATTCATTTTAAAAATAGTATCCCATTGATATGGGATACCAATTTCGACCATACTTCAATTGTTCTAAAGGAGGGGAACAATGGTGTTTACGATTCCTTCATTTATTTTTAATTATCTATAGACTGGTGATTTTATTAATAGAATTATTGCGCCGAGAGGCGCTCTACAGCCCAGTATGGGGGAGATCTTTTCACGTGATGTAACGTGATGTAACGTGATGTAACGTTACTAACATGTCAGCAAAAAATAATAGTGAAAGTGAATATTATGGGGGAGATCTTGTCACATGATGTAACGTTACTAACGTTACTAACTTACCCTCCATTAGTGAGCATTTATGCATATAGAGCTATCTCAAACATTGTACATCTGCATCCAATCCCAGTCACCACTTCAATCTACAACCTTGGTTTTTCACTTGCTTCATCACATTTAATAATAAGTACCTCTTACTACCCATTCAATAATGAATACCTCTTACTGAGTGCCTGCCTTAGCCCCCCATGTTCACGGGACCTCCAATAAAACAAAATACCCTTTTGGGGCCAGTTTTGTCTTGTGTAGGTTTTGCTAACCCTCCCCCCCCCATCGACCAAAAAAATTTTTTTAGGTATTTATGGGTGGTTCTTTAAACCCCTCCCCCCAAAAAGTACAACTCTCAGGACTTTTATGGGAGTTTTGTAAAGCACCCCCCCTACCCCTTCTAAAATTTTTTGGGTAGGGCCGGGGGGAGGGGGGAGGGGTTTAGAAAGACCCCCCTAAAATTGTTTTTGAAGGTAGTTTTAGAAACCCTAAAATTGTTTTTGAAGGAGGTTTTAGAAACCCCCCCCCCTAAAAGTCATGAGAGTTAGACTTTTGGGGGTTGTTTAGGCTTGCGATGGTTTTTCTAACCCCCCTACCCCACCCCACAAAACAAAATTAGTTATTTGGGGTGGTCCTTAAAAATCCCCCTAAAAATTCTTGAGAATTTTCCTTTTGGGGCGGTTTTACAAAAAAAACCCCCAAAAGTCCAAGTGAGACTCGGAATTTTTTTTTGGGGGGGGGTGTTGAAAGACCACCCTTTAAGGTTTACCTGATAGTTTTTAATAATAGGAGTATAATTCAAATATTATATGTAGTTTAATATATATTAGGATCAATAAAAGAACAACCAAGCATTGAAATAATAGGCACACTATTTTGATCTGGGAAACCACAAGGGATAAAATGCAACCACCTTATGATAGAGATATTAGTTCAAATTAAAACATACATCAAAATACATAGTGATCAAATATAGAATAAGATAAACATCAAGAACAAATGCTAAAGTCCTCCAAAGATATGGAACCCTAGAAAATACTTCTTCTAGCTGGTAGCGAACTTCTTCCTTGAGTGGAGTGAACTTGGTTGGTTGAAAATGAGTGAGGCACCTTGTTATTTATAGTTGACTTTATGTTTTCTTGTTCACTTTAACCGGGGCCAACTTGCACACTTAATCCAGTTTGACTTGTCTTTTATGCATAATAATCATTATTTATTATTATATTTTTTAAGTCTGACTTGGTATGGAAGCCTCACATAGAAACTACATCAAAACTCCCCTTTAGCTAGGGAATAATCATCATACTAGAACATATATGGATATCATTTGTAAATCCAAACTATCTCTAACATCCCTATATCATAATCAAGTTCTTCCAACACAATCTTAGTCCATTGCGAAGTGTCAACAACTCAACCCAGTCCATCAGGGAGTCAATATGCACCAAATCAACCCTGTCTATTGGGTAACCTACATGTAACAACTCAAATTATTCCATCAAGGATTCAACAACTCAACCCAGTGCATTGGTGGGTCCACATACACCAACTCAATCTATTCCATTGGATAACCTAAATGTAATTATATGCACTAGTATGCACCAACCTCTCCACCCCATCATAGGGTGTCTCAAAGATATCCGCACTCCGTCTAAGAGTGTCTTGAAGAACACACTAATTTTATCCATCAAATCAAATGATGTCCAAGAGATATACCCACTCAGTCATAGAGTGTCCAGGAGCATGTGTTGGTCTCTGCATCCCTTCATAGGATGTCCAAGAGATCTCCCACTCCATCACAGATTGTTCAAGAGAATGCAGTGGACTCTCCACCCCTTCACAATGTGTCCAAGATATATCCCCACTCTATCATAGAGTGTTTGATACAATGGTGTGGCCTATCCACCCTTTCATAGGTGTTCTAATGATATCCTCACTCCATCATAGATTGTTTGGGAGAATGAAATGAACTCTCCACCCCTTCATGGGGTGTCTGAGAGATCTCCCCACAACATCATAGAGTGTATGAGACAATACAGTGGTCTCTTCACCCCTTCATAGGGTTTCCAAGAGATCTTCCCACTCGGTCACAAAGTTTCTAAGAGAATGTCACTATAAAATCATCTTTCACTCTCAACGAGGGAGTCAACATGGGACTAATATCCCCACCCCATCACATGGTTACTAGAAGAAGGTATGGTCCCATTTTTATTCATCTAAGGACTATTATCCCCACTCTATCAAAGAGTGTTTGGGAGAATTCACTACCTCATTCTAACTCACCTACCCTTAGCCAAGTCATGTGATGAATACTGGGAGAATTTCTGCTTGATGTTGCATACATCCATCTTCAAGCTCATCACATCTCCCTCTATATTATAGAACCTTTATGTTATATAAATAAAAATATAACATAATATATATATCTATATATATCTATATATATATATATATATATATATAGATAGATAATAACATCAATATTAATACTAAGTATTAATTAATTAATTAAATCAAAACACATGCCTCTTAGTAAAGGCATGATGCGATTATACAAGACCCATCATTGTAAATGTAATATCATCATATTATCTATTATCCATTCTATTATTACTTACCAAAATATGAGATTCAAATTACCTATGGGAATTTTAGAGGATTTCAGAGCGTTAAAGAAGCTTTTATTTTTTAGTGGTATCAGAGCAAAGCATTTTAGAGGATTTATGAGCGTTAGAGAATATTTTTATGCTTCAATGGTATCCGAGTGAAGTTAGAGTTCTTGATTTGGGTTTTTCACCATTATATTAGGGTTTCCCTAAAAATTAGGACCTTGTCCTTAAAATTAAAATTAAGAAAATAAATAAAAGTAACCCCCCCCCCCCCCCCAAAAAAAAAAAAAAAAAAA
>LPNX011155419.1:381556-436581 GCA_001517045.1 Pseudotsuga menziesii
AAAATGGTAAAAGTAAAACCACACATGGTTTCTTAATAAGTGGATAGGGTTTATTCTTTGACAACAATAAAAAAGTGATATTTGAACTTAGGTGGGGAAGCTAACACTCATTACTCCCAACCACCCAATCTACACCATTTTACAAAACTTAAGGGGAAAAAAATCTAAAAGTGCATAATAATTAATACGAAGATGCAAATTAGATTTGAACTTAGGTGTGGAGGGTAACACGCATTCCTCCCAACCACCCAATCTACTAGAATTTTACAAAACTTAAAGGGAAAAAAATCTAAAAGTTCATAATAATTGCTACTAAGAAGCAAGTGAGATTTGAACTTAGGTGGGGAAGGCAACAAGCGTTCCTCCCAACCACTGAATCTACAAGAAGCCCTTAGGGGAAGAAAGTAGTTATTGAAGAGTATAGTATCCTATACATGATAAAATACGCCTTTCTTTGATATATATTGGGATAAGAAGGATAAAAAAATGCATTCTCAGGACGAAAAACAAGGAAGATTTCCAAGCACATTAAAAACTTATGTTTCAATGTTACTCTAATTAAAAGGAACAATTAGAGGGAAATACATTATTATTTCTATTACTCCTGGGAAATGCAATACTTATATTAGTGATGAATTTGATAATGAGTTAGCAATTCCGAGGAAAAATATAAGTCAAAGGTTATACTTTTGGAATAACAAAGAATATGCAATAAGTGATTTACAATGGAACAATGGAGATTATACTAGTGTTTCCCAATTTATAGTTTAATCCTTGTGGAGTAGTAACGGTGGCCTAGTTTTGGGATTACCGTGGCTAAAAACATTGGGGAATTTTATCTTAAATGCTGAAAAAAATATTTTGACATTCCCCTACAAAAAGAAAAAAATCGCATTGTCGAGAATTAACATGAAGACAAAATTAGAGGTCGCATCATCTGAAGACTTCAAATAAATATCAAGGATGTTGTCACAGGGGAATGAGAAATCAATACAGACGATACATAATGATTTCAACAAGGTTATTGCAGGTAAAAAAGAAGAGATATCTCATCTAAGAGATAATAACCAAAAATTACTTTTGCAAATCAAGATGGAAAAGGATAAGGATCAACGCAATCAACAGTTAGAAGAGGAAAATTGAGATATGTAAAAGAAACTATTAGAGTTTAAATACAATGTGAAATTGCAAGAAGAAACAATCAATAATCTTAAGAATGATAAATATTTACTCATAATCAAGTTGGAGAACATTCAGGAAACGACATCAAAACCCTTGGGATCAAAAAATGAATTTGAGGAAAATGAAGCAAATAAAAATCTGTACATCAATATAGTTAAAAAAGAAGTCAATACAGCAGAAGAAAAAAAACAAAAACTCCTTATCGACACCCCAATTATAAATGTCCTTTTGACCATCGACAAGGTCAAAATGAACACACACAAAGGAGAGGTAAGGTTAGACGAGAAAGAACATTAGATCAAAAGACAAAACAAAAAACAAGAAGACCCATCCCACAAAATGATAAAAAAGATTCGATAAAAATAGATTTGGGATGGACTACATCAGAGACAATGCAATGGTTCTTCTAGGGAATTCATAACTCATAACGCCTCATTTCATCAAATGTCGCAATGACTAAACACAAAATATGGAGATATAACATTCANGTAAGCCATGTCTTTTATAAGATTTGGGGACAAAGCTTCTCTAATGGGAAGGCAATGTTATATAAATAAAAATATAACATAATATTAATATATATATATATATATATATAATATTATCAATATTAATACTAATGATTAATTAATTAATTAAATAAAAAGACATGCCTCTTGGTAAAGGCACAATGGTATTATATAATACCCATCATTATAAATGTAATATCATCATCTTATCTATTATCCACTCTATTATTACTTACCGGCATTTGGGATTCATATTACTTGTCGGAATTTTGGAGAATTTATGAGCATTAAAGAATGATTTTACTTAAAAAAAAGGGCCACGTGAGCAAGAACATCAAATCAAAATGCAAAATAACAAAAAAAATGACCCATCCCACAAAATGTTCAAATAGATTCAATAAAAATAGATTTGGGATGGACCACATCAAAGAATATGCAGTGGTTATTCTGGGGAATCTATAACTTGTATCACCTCATTTCATCAAATGTCGCAATGACTAAACACAAAATATCAAGAGATAACATGCAAGAAAAAAATCAAACATATGTAATGTCTTCTATAAGATTTGAGGACAAAGATTCTCTAAGGGGAAGGCAATGTTATATAAATAAAAATAT
This sequence comes from Pseudotsuga menziesii, assembly GCA_001517045.1. NCBI lineage: Eukaryota > Viridiplantae > Streptophyta > Pinopsida > Pinales > Pinaceae > Pseudotsuga > Pseudotsuga menziesii. Next base: position 383,866 of record LPNX011155419.1, read on the forward strand.
AACATAATATCTATAATATCATAAATATTAATACTAATTATTAATTAATTAATTAATTACAACAAAAGACATTCCTTTTAGTAAAGGCACAATGGGATTATATAGGACCCATCATTGTAAATGTAATATCATCATCTTATCTATTATCCATTCTATTAATACTTACGAACATGTGGGATTCATATTACCTGTGGGAATTTTAGAAAATTTACGAGCGTTAAATAATATTTTTACTCTTCACTTTCTCCCTCTACATCTGAGCATCATACACTCCCTCTAGATCTTTCGACAAGCTAGTCCATCATCCTATATGACGTGTCATTTCAAGTGCCAATATGAACACCAATTGTCATGAAGAAAATAAGCACATCTCCTTACTACAAGTATCTGTCCTAGTGATGACCAGGTACATCAAGGATCCTGTCAACTTCCTATACAGTGGGATCCACCAAATATGAATAAAAAAACAACATCACTTATATTTGTTACCTTCAGTGTAGACATGTACTCACAACCCATAATATTATATATTATAAGGATAGCAACTGTGTTCTTCCCTTAAAGGAGGAATATCTCATTAGGTCTCAGGCACACCTCCAATACCATGATACATGCTATAATGGTCCAAGATACTCATCTTGGAATCAAGGATAAATTACTCTACACCTGTCAATAATTCTCTCTATATCCTTAGAAGTAAATTGAGTAGCTCACGTCCTTCAGGACTAAATGGCTCTAACCACTTCTAGGGTCTGCCATGAATATTATAGTTCAAAATGACACATCTCTTCCTGTGACCACTTTCCCATGATTCTGTTGCATGTCGACATTTCCATGACGACACTTAATGAAAGTCATTGAAAAAAAACCTATATTGGAGGACCCATATTCAAATTTTTGTAACTCTATTTTACCTATTCTCTATACCATTGGAAAGTTATGTGAGTGAGCTAAAACTTTCCAGAAGAGATCAAATTGTTGAAATGCACATAAATACCCTAAAAAATGAGATTTTTTAGTGTATAAGCAAGTTTCCTTCAAGAAACCCGCGTGTTGTAAACAACTTGTTCTATATGATGCCCGCATATACCCTTGTATAAGCGACTATTGACATTGAAATTCATGTATGTACATGGTTATTGTTACTACAACTCATGTATCCTTTTGCATATGTGACTATTGACACTGCAACCCGCGTATGATACACAATTGTTGTCACTAAAGCTTGCATGTCTTTCCTATAGATGTCAAAAAATATGTCTCTCAAAATTTGGGTAGTGTGGGTGGTTATGCAACTAACTCCTTCAGTTGTAATTGGTCCTATCCTCTCCCCTAACTCTTCAAAACACCATATAAGAGAGGGAGAAGGTTCATGAGAGGAAACTTGAATATTTGCATTGTTATGCTAGAGGAATTGGAACTTTCATTCCTGCCACCTTTTCCCTATAAGATTTATCTTTGTGTTGCAAATATTGGAGGTTGATTTCCTTAGAGAAGAGAAGCAATAGAACCAAATCAAGGTTTCGTGAGGTGCCCAACTTGAAGAGAAGGTATATTTGTACTTCCTTTCAGGATTAATAAAGATGTGATGTCCTTCTTCTTCCCAAATCATTGTTCAAAGTGTGATTGAATTTTTGTTTATGATCAAATGTTTATGTTAATCATATTACAATTTCATCTTTCTTTGATTATCATTGTTTTACATGTGGTCATGTTGGTTTGAGGAATGTATAATTTGTTTTACAGGTCTCTTGGAGCAAGAGGAGCATAGAAGGGATTCTTGGATCAACCTTAATTTGGATAAGATATGAACCATTCTAATATCTAAAACTTGTTTATATATACTTGCAGAACCATTTTCATCTCTCTTTCAACCCTAGTACATTGATGGCCTCTTAAAGCCCATCCATAGGAAAATTTCCTCTACAACAGAACTGGTGACTCCGCTGGGGATATCCTTGTCTTTTTGGGGTTTCTTTTTTTTTCTTCCAGACTTTTGCAAGTTTTCAGGTCCTTCATGCCACTTAGGAACACCTTCTGAGTATGATAGTACACCTCCCTTGCCTTCCTAAGGTAGTTTTTGGATTTTTTGGGCATTTTCCGACCCATACGCAAGTTGCAGACTCCATAGTCGTGTGTCTGGTTTGTACACACGATCTGCTATACTGTCAACCCATGTATGAAATTCAACCTTTCAGTAGGGAAACTCATGTATGCCCTTAAAACAGAGTTTTTTCCTCATTTTTGTGGTTTTTTCTACTATTTGAGGGTTGTTTGGTAGATTTTTATGGGTCCCCTATAGGTGCATGACACCAAGGATTTAGTTCCATCCATTTTGGGTGTTCTTTTTCTAGGTTGCAAGTGCTTTTTTTGCATTAGGTTTTTCTCTTTCCTCATCCCCCTAGCCCCCTTTGCTTGGTTTGACTTTTGGATTATGTTTTTGGTCAGCCTCTATTAGTGGTATTTTTCTAAAATTAGAAGCTTATTGGTATTTGGTTCCTTCTTCATTTGTTGGTTAACTTCACCTTTCCAAAGTATTTGACTTGTATCTTATGCAATCCTTCCTTCCAAGTAGGATTTATACAGACATTAGGGAATTCTATAGTCTGTTTGGTGGTTGTATACCAGAGTTCCTTTTGCTTTGTTTGTGTCATATGCATACTTTAGTTTGTAGGTAGTTTTCTTTTGCATTTATAACAAAAAAGAAAAATAACATATAGTTGTTTAATATGCATGTAGATTAGGGTTTTGTCATTAATGCACCGCATATCAGTATTCTTGAAAAAATAAAAATAAATTATTCTTTTGTGCCTTTCATGTTTTCTATTTGAAAAAGAAAGAGAAGTAGTTTTCTTTTTGCATTTCAATTTTCTCTTTTGCTTAGTCATTTTGTTTCAACTTTGGGTCAAAACACCATTGGTTTCACCTCCACCACCCCCTTTTAGTAATTAACAACCCTTTAAAATAAACGCTTAATAATTAAAATTTATTAGTAACTATTTATATATAGGGACGACACACACTAGTATAGGATAGTGTTTTGGGTTAGGTATATTTTAACTTCCCAAAAATTTAAACTGAAACATAGTGGCCTATATGTTAGGAAATCCAACTTCATTGGGAAAGACACTGGAAATATCCTCTCACACAAGAGTCAAGCACAAGGTTGTGTGATACTAAGTTGTTGGAGATACCTCTCTACTTCTCAGTAAATCATACACCAGAGTTGGTGCGTGTTTGGGGACTCATCTAGTACCACCTCCCAACCCTGTATGGTTCCTGGTACTATTTGGGTTTTGGGATTTTCTACCCTGCCCATGTGCATCGGATGAAATTATGACTATTTTTCCGGACTTTCTTCGCAATTTTTGTTTCCTTAGTATCTTGTCTGCTAGGATCTTACACAGGTAGCATTGGAAGGCTATTTCTAGTACACGTTTGGTATACTTGGAAGGTAACCTTAGTAGTAAATTAGAAAGGGAGGTTGGGTGATTCTAGCTCTTGCACCCAGAGGGCTCTTCACGATACACCAAGTAACTACTCTCCTTCCTTCACTGGTTAGTTTTGGGCCCTCATCATCCCAGACTTTCCTTTGGAAGGAATATTTGTTTTCCTAGTTTGATACTTAGGTATTTTTCTAGTGGTGTGTTCTTTGTACTATTTGTTTCCTTTCAACCTCATAATTTTTATCCTTGTTTGAAACTATGGCTAACACCCCTTTGAAAACCAACCAAGAGATCCCCATGCTGGAAACTACTTGTACTATTCCTCTCACATGGAATGTTGGTGTTCCTTTAATGGCCACCTTGAATATACTTAGATTCACCCTAGGGCTACTAGCACTCCTAATTCTTCTTAAGTAAGATCCTTATATCAAGGGTATCAAAACACTGCTTCCCCTTCACCTGTAGTTGCTTCTCCTCCTCCTTTAACCTCATGCGGTGAAAGTACCGATACTAGTAACGAGTAGTCTCAAGCGAGTAAAAGAAGGAGGAATAGGAAGAAGACACATAAGCAAGGGGACACCCGTTCAACCTCTACAGATCAATTTGAACCTCACCACCCAACCTCTACAGTTCATGTTGGGGGAACCTATCCAACCTCTGTAATTCATGTTGGATCTAAGAAATCAAACTCTACAAGTCAAGTTTATCTTGATCATCCATCCTCTATTGATCATGTTGGTGGTATCCTTCCAACATTTCTAGGTCACATTGGATTGAGTCACTCAGCCTCTGCAATTCATGTCGTAGGAACCCATTCAACATCTGTAGGTCAAGTTGAACCTCCCCATCCAACCTCTATAGATCATGCTAGATCCATCCACCCATCCTATGAAGTTCATGTTGGGGGCATACACTCAACTACTACAAATCATGTTGATCCTACATGTCCAACCTCTACAGCTCATGTTGGATCCAGTCTCTCATCCTCTTCAAGCCATGCTGGGGGTAGTCTCTTATCCTCTTTGATTCATGCTAAGGGAAAACTGTCAACCACTATGAATCATGTTGACACTGTTTAAAAGACTAGCTATTCAAAACACAAGCCCAAGTTTCCTTGTAAGATTTGTGAGGGATACCACCTTACTTATCAATGGCCTTCCATCATGGAGGTACGAAGAGTATGGTTTCATAGTCATCCCATTTTTTAACATACTGAAGTTTTTCAGAAGCCAACCTCTCTTACTTAGTTTAGACCCTGTCACCCAACCTCTTGTAGTCATGTTGGGGGACAACTCTCATCCTATGTAGATCATACTGAGAGAAAACAGTCATCAATGGCTATTCATGTTGACACCATTGAGAAAAATGGTCGTTGGAAGTGTAAACTTAAGTTCCCTTGTAATATATGTGAGGGAGATCATCTTACTCACCAATGACCTTTTATCGCAGAGGTGCAAAGAGTGTTGTCTGAGACTCAAGGATATCATGCTCCTGAATCACCTATAGTTTCTCAACAACCTACTCAACCTTTGGTTGATCTAATGGTCGAACTCTCACAGCATTTTGTTCACTCCACTCTTCTTTTAGAGAGTGACCCTTATGTGATTGAAACAATGTCATCTTTGTTCAATCCCACTCTCCCTTCAAAGAGTGACTTTCACAAAGCGGTTGAATCGATTCCATTGTTGATCGATCCCACACTTTAGAGAGTGAAGTGTCTTCTAGTCACATTTTCTTCACTTCTAGTTCAGAACTTACTAAAAAAGGGGGCACTGAACTTACTTTAGATCAACCCCCACCAAGCTCTCGGATTGCTTTCTTTGATTGGGATAGCCTAGTTGAGTCGTGCCTCCCTTATGATGCACCTTTACAAATAAAGGTCAAAGTTGGATAGTACATGATTGCTCATTGTATTGTTGATGAAGGAGCCTCAATTAGTATATTTTCTACTCATTCTTAGAGAGGCATGGGATCTCCTAGCCTTCTGTCAAGTGATAGTCAGTTACTGGCGTTTGATAGAAGAACTAGTATAGCCTTGGGAATTATTGTTCAAACACCTATTAATTTGGGTGGGAAGACTATCTTAGTTGACTTCATGGTGATAGAAGACCCCTTGGACTTCAATATGCTCCTTGGGCATGATTCTCTATATTACATGCAAGTTGTGGTGTCAACATTATTTCGTGTGATGTACTTTAATCATGGTGAAGAAATTGTCACTATCAATCAGTTGTATTTTCTTGATCCATCTCCTGACCCAACTAAAGACCAGGTCTTTCCTTTATTGATTCCCAGTGTTTCTATAGACACTACCCTGCCACAAGTGAGCTATGTAGCCTTTTGTCCTTTGCGTTCAATTGCTACTAAGAAGAAGCCTCTATTTTCATGCTTACCTTCTTGAGATTTGGTCCTAGTAGTTTATCGAGTGATTCATCATTTATATACTATGGATCCCACTCTCCACTCTCTCGGTCCATTTCAAATTTTATACATGTGTCCTATATTGGATGATCTCCTTCCTTCAGATGAAGTCTTCCTATAGTATTTGATACAGTCTGACCTTGTTTTGGATGTTGGTTCAGTTGTGACTATGTCTCACCCTTGTTTGCTTAGTAATCCTGATATTCCCATGGATCAATGTTCTTATGTTGGTCTTGTTGAGTCTTTTGACTCTCCCATCAAACAACAAGTCAGTGATCCTGATAAGTTTGACTTTTCCTCTAGATTTTTCAACTCCTGTAATAGTGAGTTTGTTTTTGCAACAAAAAAAATCCCTTGTTTATTTTCTCTTTTCTTCTGAGGTTGATCTTCTTTATTGTAAACCCTTGGATATTGGCACTATAGAGCCTCCTCTTTCATTGATTCTAACTTGACTATACCTTTTGTAGAACATTACAAAGTTGCATGTGTTTCTACCAAAGTGACCTGCATCAGATCTTTTCTTCTGAATGTGATTATGATGTTGTTGTTTCTTGGAGACATGATTTTTAGTTGGATTCACAACTATTTACTGGCCTCTCCTTGTTGTTCAAGTTGTAACTTCATTTTCATATACCTTGCTCGCACTTATGATCCTGATGCCGAATTCCACTCTTTCAGATTTTTTTATAAGCCCTCATCTCTGCTCTCATCATCACTTAGCCTTGTACCATTTTTCCTTTACAACTTGACACATTTTTCCTTGACTACACATTTCCTGAGTGTCTTTATCTTTCTCATGTTCCTTGCTTTATGCATAGGTTTGTTCCTCACGCTTGGAACTAGTTTCTCCTGCCTGTAACACTCATCTCCTCTTATTTAGAGCATTCTTTCTGCTCTCCTTCGAGCCCGTTAAAAAATTTAAGGAGGCCACGAGTTGACTTTTCCGGACTCGTTAAAAATTCACGAGAAATATATGGATTTATCTTTAATACCTAGACTGAATCCTTAAAATTGACTAGATTGTCGATTTAACTTGTTTGTTCAGACTCGTTAAGGTAAATTAAAGAATCATTTGCATAGGTATAAGTTTACCCCTTTTTTTGGCTTTGTTGATTACTTAGGAAAAATGAATACTCTATTTTCTTCGGAATCTAGAAGAGTATCTCCAGGAATAAGTTTATCTCTTTTCCAAACCTCAAGGACTAAACTTATGGAAAGGAACCTTTTCAAGCTTAGTTTTCTCTTTTTCATGCTCTGGATCTAAACATGAAAAATATTTCGATCTTACTTTATGTATTTCTCATGCTCGCTAAAACCTAAAGAACAAAGCATCGAGTTTACTATTGTAAGCCCCATTTCTCATAATAAAATGGATCTTTCTGAGTGATCTTTCCTAGTTCCTTCACACTCATTAAAATCAGTCTACATGCCACTTCTGAAGGTGCGTCGGCTTGGTGATAGTTTACCCCTTCTTCAGACCTTGCTGACTAACTACGAAAAAGGCATACCTTAGCTCAGCTAGGCTAAGAGAGTTATCCTCTTTATCGTTTTACACTTTTTCAGACTTTCGAGACTAACTTTACAAAAAAGAACCCCCCTAGAGTCTTCTTTGGAGTTTTCAGAAATTTCTCAAAAATATGAAAAATATATCGAGCATCCACTAATTCAGTCTCTTAAAATCCATGAATATGTGCTTTATCAAGCATTCTTCTGTCTCTTATTCAATCTTGCCAAAAATAAAGAAGGTCTTGAGTTTGATTTCTTGGACTCATTAAATATTTACAAGAAAGAGGGAAGGGGAAGTTCATTCACATGTATTTTACATCATGGAAGCAAGTCTTCTCTCCTTGAACAAAGCACCAGTTTGGAGTCTATCAATAGTTGGGTCCTAGTTTCTTGACCTTATCCCAATTCATATTTTTGTACCCCTCTAGTTGGTCTCTTTTCCAATTATATGGGGAATCTGTCAGTGTCTCCTACATTGCAGAGTTGCATCATTTTTCTCTTAGTGTCAAAAAATACCTAATCCACTTTTCTGTCGTGGTCACTATTCAAGGATAAAATATTTGTCGGCCATTCTACAGTTTCCTTGACCTTTTGTGTCAGCCATTCCCTAGTATTGGTTCATTGCATCATGTCTTGAGTGGTTCTTGTCATGAAATTATGTACCAATTCCAAATCCAATAACTCTTTCACTTACCTTGTGTTGGATGAAGAAGGATTCCTTAATTCCTTCCTTCCAATGGATCTCTTCCTATCGACTGCAACACCTCTTGCTCTGGGAATGAGATTTAGATTTTATGAAAATACCTTGGGGATTGTAGTCATCAGTAGCAATTTCTTTTGATATTGGGTAGTGGGTATACATTATTGTCTCCTACTCAATGGATTCTTCAAGTGTTCGAATTCAACTTGTTTTCACACTTGTTAGAATGTACTAGGTACCTTGGGGACCATTTTCATTAATGGCGGCTTCCCTCGCGTATGTTAATGGTTCTTATTATTGACCAGTAATCAAATGATTTCCTCCATGTTTGATATCAGCTCCTTTATTCACATGGTCAGGATTTGTAACCTTTTTGGGCGGTTTCGATTGAATACTTTGGATCGATAGTAGCATCGTTATTTTTTGTTATTTCCCGAGTTGCGCAAGACCTTGCCACACTTCATATGACATTTTTCTGAGACATAGATCCACCTTGTATTCTTGTGGCTATGATCGATTGCTAAGCATTGATCCACCTTGTTCATTTGTGGCCATGACTCCTTTAGATTTTATATGGAACCTTTTTCATATTGAGTGACGATGATAGTTACATTAGTTTTACATATGTTGGATCTGATTGTATATTTATAGCGATTGTTTGTAAATGGATTTTTATGTCCTAGAGATTAATTTTCTCTGACATTTATCTCTCTTTTACGTGCCTCTGTTCGAGCCTTTCGATCTTGGATTCTCTACTCTCTCCATACTCAATTGTTTCTTTTATAATGTATTTCGGTTATCATCTTCCCATATAACCTCAAACATTAGGGGGCATCTTTTATAGCTCAAAATGACACATCTCTTCCTATCACCACTTTCCCATGATTCCATTGAATGTCGACATTTCCATGACGACACTTCATGAAAGTCATAAAAAAAACACCTATATTGGAGGACCCATATCTAAAGTTTTGTAACTTCGATTAACCTCTTCTCTAAACCCCTGGAAAGGTATATGAGTGAGCTAAAAAATTTCATAAGACACCAAAGTCTGAAAATGCACAAAAGAACCCTAAAAATGATATTTTTTTATGTATACGCGAGTTTACTTAAGGAAACCCACAGGTATCATATAGAACAAGTCACGTACAATACACGGGGTTTCCTTATACATGTCTATTGACATTGAAAATCACATATGTGCATGACTATTGTCACTGCAACTCATTTATCCTTTTTCATACATGAATATTGACACTGCAACCCACGTATGATATGGGATTGCTGTCACTAAAACTCGCATGTTTTTCCTGTAGATGTCAAAAAAACATGTTTCTCAAAATTCGGGTAGTTTGGGTGGTTATGCAGCTGAGTCCTTTGGTTGTAACTGATCTTATCCTCGCCCCTAACTCTAAAGAACACTATATAAGAGATGTAGAAGGTCCATGAGAGGAGACTTGAATCTTTGCATTGTTATGCTAGAGGAATTGGGACTCTCATTCCCCCCACCTTTTCCCTAGAATATTTCTCCTTGTGTTGTAGAGCTTGGAGGTTGAGTTCCTTGGAGAAGAGAAGCAACGGAACCATATCAAGGTTTCATGAGGTTCCCAACTTGAAGAGAATCTATATTTGTACTTCCTTTCATAATTAATAAAAATGTGATGTCCTTGTTCTTCCCAAATCATTGTTCAATGTGTGATTGGATATCTGTTTATGATCAGATGTTTATGTTAATCTGATTAGTATTTCATCTTGCTTTGATTATCATTTATTTCAATGTGGTCATATTGCTTTGAGGAAGGTATAATTTGTTTTTTAGGTCTCTTGGAGCAATAGGAGTAAGAGGATCATTGCAGGGATTCTTGGATCAAACTTTGTTTGTCTAAGGTATGAACCTATGGAAATTGAACCCAATGATAGATTAATTTTACTCACAACAATTAACAATTGATTATGCAAAATCACTCACAAAAGAGACTGAAATTGGAGTTGAACACTAAACTGTATTAACTCAGTGTACAATAGCCAACCCTGTAACATAATAGGTTGCTAAATAAATAACATACATCAGGGATTTGAATGCATGAGGAGCAATTCAAATCTAGCATAAAGCAGGCTTACTAAAATTAAGCAAATCCCCCATAGGTGTAAAAAGCTGATCCCAAATCTGTCATGGAGCTCACGAATTAGCATAATGTATTAGGCAAGCTAAAGAGTGGTAGAATGGAAGCTCATACATGCTTTTGCAAGGAGAAAAGAGTGGAGGATGAAGAGGACAAAAAACTAGTTCACCTCACCTAGTCTAGCTTTTCCATTTGCCTTAAAACACTGAAAAAGCAGGGAATAAAGCAGAAAAAGCAGAAGGGCGCCTAGGAGGCTAGGAATAAAGTAGATTTGATTCCTTGGGATTTCCCATGCACTACATGAGTCAAATAAGGCAATTTTGACCACTATGGATAGGTAAAAGACAACTTGCACAAGGTGGGACACATGAACTAGGCTAATAAGACAAAAATAATTAAATTAATGTCTAAGTGGGTAAACTATGGGTTGATTATTCTAACACCCCCCCTTAAGCCTGACTTATGAGTAATATATCAGAAAATTATAGGGCCTATCAACAAGGCTTAGTCACTCTTTACATACTGCATGTCCATTTAAAACAAGCAAAGAGGCAAAACCAACTTGGGAAAATCCCCCCTTAAACATGGATTGTAAAACAAAATTTTGGAATCTTGTCTTCACTCATGCTTCACAACATGATCAACAATCCCCAGCAGTGATTTGAGATTGCTGAAGGTCTTCTCACAAAATGTTTTGGTGAAGATATCAGCTACTTGTTCTGAAGATGAACAGAAGAGTAGGTGAATGGTGCCATCATGCACAAGTTCTCTGATGTAGTGCATATGGATCTCAATGTGTCTGGTTCTCTGCTTCTGAACTGGATCTTTGCAGATTCGAATGGTACTTTGGTTATCACAGTAGATGGTAGTTGAGTACTCTGGTTCGAAGCCACACTCTCCAAGTAAACCTTGCAACCATAAACATTGAGTTGTTGCATTAACAACTCCTCTGTACTCTGCTTATGTAGATGAGAGTGCAATGGCACTATGTTTCTTGCTTGACCAGCTGATTGGCCCTTCTGCAAGCATGAACACATATCCTGATGTGGAATTTCTGTATGTGCTATCACCTGCCCAATCATTGTCAGTAAATCTAATCAAATCAAGATCAGATTTTGCTTTATAGAAGATCACATGTGTCCTTGTTCCCTGAACAAAGTTAAGGATCCTTTTGGCTGATTTCCAATGGATCTCATGAGGCTGATCCATGTATCTAGAAGCCACACTTATTGCATAACAAATATCAGGTCTATTATGTGTCAGATACAACAAACATCCAATCAATTGCCTATACATTGTATTGTTTACCATAGGTGAAGAATCAGCTGCTTCCAGCTTCACTCCTGAAAGGAAAGGATTTTTGCTTGCTTTTCAATCCTTCATTTTGAATTTGTTCAGCAAGTCCAAGGCATATTTGGACTGGTGCACCTTGATTCCAGCTATGTTTTTAGCAATCTCAAGCCCCAAAAATGGACTTAAGAGCCCCAAATCTGTCATGGAGAAGGCTTGGTTCATAGCACTCTTTAAGGAAGCAATCTCAGCCTTTGAGCTTCCTATAATGAGGAGGTCATAAACATATAACACAATGATCATTAATGAACCATTAACTAACTTCAAATAGACATTTGTATCTGATTTTCACCGAACAAAATTCAGTGATAGCAAGAAGCTATCAATCTTGGCATACCAAGCCCTGGGGGCTTGCTTTGGCCTACACAATGACTTTCTCAACATGCACACAAGAGAAGGGTTAGTAGAAAAACATTGAGGCTGCTGCATATATATCTCTTCATTGAGATCTCCATTTAGGAAGGCACATTTTACATCTATGTGATGTACCTCCCATTGCCTTCAGGCTGCAATGGCTAAGGCTAGCCTGATGGAATCCATCTTTGCCACTGGGGCAAAGGTCTCATTGTAATCTATGAAATGAACCTGTGAGTAGCCCTTGGCTACCAATCTGGCCTTGTACTTCACTAGTGAACCATCAACAACAAATTTGGTCTTATAGACCCACTTACACTGGACTAACTTTCTCCCTAGGGGAAGATCCACTAGCTCCCATGTGTTTCTCTTCTGGAGTGAGCTGAACTCCTCCTTCATGGCTGTTTGCCATATTGGATCTCCTTCTACTTCTTCATATGTTTGAGGATCAGACTCCACCATCAAATATCATTTTTCAGCAAACATAGGATCCTTCATGGATAGACCACTCTCAAACTGAGATCTAGTCCTCCTTGGGTCATTGGGATCCCCAACTAGCTCTCCTGCTGCATGTAGTGTCTTGGCTGCCCATTTTGGCCTTGTAGGGCTGTTATGGTCTACAATAAACTCATATCCATTAGACAAATCAGAATCAGCATGTTCAACAAACTATTTACTTACTTCTTGAGGTTCAGGTGGAGAAGAGGCTTCTCCAACTTCCACTGCTGCAAGGGGTTCTTCTTCAAACTGAACACACCTTTCAATGAAGGATTTTTTTGTGCTCAAATTTATCAGTTTGTACCCTTTTTAATCTTCATAGTATCCAAAAAAAGACACTCTTGGCTTTGGGGCTGCAAATCCTTCCTCTTCTCTGTTGGAATTCTAACCCAAGCCTTTGAGCCAAAAATCCTGAAATGGGTCACATCTGGCTTGTGCCCACTCCATGCTTCGAAGGGAGTCATGCCATCAAGCTATTTATGAGGCACCCTATTCTGAATATAGGCTGCACATTTGATAGCTTCAGCCCAGTACTTTGGTGGCAAAGTTTTGGCCTCCATCATGCATGTTGCCATCTCCTTCAGTGATCTGTTCTTCCTCTCAGCAACACCATTTTGCTGTGGTGTGTAAGGGATAGAATGCTGCATCTGAATACCTGCATCTACACAATAATTAATAAACTCAGACTTTACATACTCACAACCATTGTCAGATCTTAGGGCCTTGAGTTTCCTTCCAGACCGGTTTTCAACCAAAGCCTTAAAGACTTTGAATAGGCCAAAAACTTCAGACTTGTGTTTTAGGAAGTGAACCCAGCAATACCTGGAAAATTCATCAATGAAGGTCAATGCATATTTGGCCTGACTCATGGACATATGAGGGAATGGGCCAGTAACATCATTGTGGATCAGCTCGAGGGGTGCAGAGGTTCTCTCATGACTAGCTCTCTCAAATTTATGCTCTGGGTGTTTTCCTAGGATACAACCTTGGCAGACTCCTTTGGAAAATTTTATCTTGGGAAACCCTATGACCATCTCTTTTTCACTAAGATCAGAAAGATATTTGTAGTTTAGGTGGCCAAATATTTCATGCCAAATCTTGCTTGCTTCATTAGCATGAATTAGAAGAGCAGAGGGGTTTGATTAAGGTAGGAAGTGTGAGAACATGTATACCTTTTGAGCATGATTCGCAACTCATTTTGCAATGACTCTACCACTTGAGATATCTGTGATCTAAAATTCATCAAGGGAGAATATGAATTTCTTAGGAGACCCAGTGTGGGTCATCTAGTACACTGACAAGAGGTTGGAGGCAAGACCAGGCACATACAAGACATTGCTGAACTGACCATGATCAAGATCAATCCTCCCTTTGCCCAAACTTTCAGTGAGAGAGTCATCTCCCAGTACTATTGATGGTCCTTTAAACATGTCAAGTGAGGAGAAGGACTCCTTGGTCGAAACCATGTGTCTTGAAGCTCCATAATCAATGATAAAACTGGGTGAGCTTGATGTGCTAGCAACCAATGCATGAACTCTCTCTCTGTCATCTGAACTTGATCCTCCTTCTCTCTTCTTTGAGCTTTCTGGAAGGGAGATGCCATTCTTCTCTAGGAGTTGGGTCAGCATGTCTATTTGATTCTTCATACAAGAGCTTTCAGTGTGATTTCCCTTATTGTAGTATGCACACTTTCTCATTTCACCTTTGTTTTTCTTCTTCTGGTAGTTCTTCTTGGAACCTTGTGGCTCCTCTGGAGACTGTTTCTTGTCTCTCTTTTGCTCATGTGGCTTTTTAGCTTTATTTTTGCTTTTTGAATCCACCTTCGAATCTCCAGCAATCAAGGCTTGATCTTTGGATGGTTTGATGGTGCCCATCATCACCAGCTTATCATGTTCTTGTGTGAGAGATTCCATGAAATATGCAAGGCTAGGCATCTTCCAGGTTCAAGCTGTCAATTTTGTGGCATAGAAGGTCGAAACAAACACTGAATAGTTAGGACCTAGCTTTGAGAGGATGGCCAGGATGAGCTGATCATCTTTCTTTTCGATCCCACACTGTTTTGACTGCAAAACTAGTGCTCTGAACTTGGAGAAATATAGCTGCAAGGATTCAAAGCTATTTGGACTCAGAGAAATCAGCTCATTTTCGATTTGATGTCCCCTCATCTCATCTGTCTTTCCAAAAATATCAGAAATATTCTCCCATACTTCATTTGGTGATTTCAATCCATCAAGATGGGAAAGGAGGTCTCTGGAAATACTCAGACACAAGAGACCATAGGCCTCATCCCTCCTGTTGTGCCATTTTATCTTCTCTGCAGCTGCATTGGGATCTGCTTCTGTTGCCATAGTAACCCTGTAGAGGCCTTTCACTCTCAACAGTATCTCCATCTCTGCTTTCCATTCAAATAAATTGAAGGGAGTCAAGATAGTTTTCCGTGATTGATCCATAGCTTAGAAAATATTTCCTGACTATCAGTAGAAGGCTCCCAGTCACTGATGTCGAACCTGCAAAACAACTTTGAAGGAGATAAATAGATCTACAATGGCTCTGATACCATGTGGAAATTGAACCCAGTGATAGATTAATTTTACTCACAACAATTAATAATTGATCATGCAAAATCACTCACAAAAGAGACTGAAATTGGAGCTGAACACTAAACTGTATTAACTCAGTGTACAATATACAACCTTGTAACATAATAGGTTTCTGAATAAATAACATACATCATGGATTCAAATGCATGAGGAGCAATTCAAATCTAGCATAAAGCAGGCTTACTAAAATTAAGCAAATCCCCCATAGGTGTAAAAAGCTGATCCCAAATCTGTCATGGAGCTCATGAATTAGAAAAATGGCTTAGGAAAGATAAATAGTGGTGGAATGGCAGCTCATACATTCTTTTTCAAGGAGAAAAGAGTGGAGGATGAAGAGTACAAAAAACTACTTCACCTCACCTAGTCTAGCTTTTCCATTTGCCTTAAAACACTGAAAAAGCAGGGAATAAAGCAGAAAAAGTGGAAGGGCACCTAGGAGGCCAAGAATAAAGTAGATTTTATTCCTTGGGCTTTCCCACGTGCTACATGAGTCAAATAAGGCAAGTTTGACCACTATGGATAGGTAAAAGACAACTTGCACAAGGTGGGACACATGAACTAGGCTAATAAGACAAAAATAATTAAATTAATGTCTAAGTGGGTAAAATATGGGTTGATTATTCTAACAGAACCATTCTAATCACTAAAACTTGTTTATATATACTTGCAGAACCATTTTCATCTCTATTTCAACCCTATTGCATTGATGGCTTCTTAAACTCTATCCATAGGAAACTTTCCTCTACAACAATGACTCCAACTAGATGACAAATGCTTCTCATGATCATTGATGGAATGAACAATTATGGCAAAGAGATCATCATTCATTGGGCCCTCCTCCCAACCATCAATTTCCATATGTGATCCTCTAGAACTTTGGTTCATGTGTCCACATATGACTGAATGTACTATATCAACATCTATTTCATATTAGTTTTTCACTTTATCACAGAATCCATGCTCCTAGAAGCTTTCATATTTTGAGCATCCTTCTCTCTCTCTAAAAATGAATATTAATGAGATCTATATGTCCATCACTTCTCCTCTAGAACAAGTATCATTATCCTTCCTTTGTAGGCCATGGCATATGGTCTTTCCCTACAAGTCAAATCCAATAAGATAGTTAGCAATATTGTAGAATCATGAAACTCAATCAAATTATGTTGACATTTCAATGCGATGAAAATAATTCAAACATTTATGTAATCATATTAGCCAATTCTTCAACATAACATCCATCCATTTTCCAAAGACAATTTGTAACTATCTTGATTCCTTCCATCTCCACCTAAAAAAACTATCAAGAGCGTGTAGAACTCTCAACATGTTAGAAACAAGGTTTCATCTTAGACTATCTCCATCAGGGGCTCACAGATTGTTATGCAACACTATAGCCTCCACTTACCCAATTATCTACACAATATGCAATACATAAGAAAAAAATTATGGAAAAACATATCCATATACAACTGTTATGAAAATATGTTCAAAACATACAGATATTATATACAAGAGAAATAATGGCAAATGATAATCCAAGTACAAATACTTATCCTTTGTTGTTTCGTGGGATCCATATTGATATATGCATCGTTACAGAAATCATAGGAGTCCTCTGAACTTCATATTATCTCTTGTCAAAATCCCATTAAAGAAACTGCAATATTCTTGATATTCACACATTATCAAGGAAAATCACATCATCTTGCTAAATCCATCATTGGTGCATACATGGAGAGTGTTAACCCAAAAAATCCCCCACTAAGCTCTCAATGGCCTACACCACCCAAGGACACCATCTCACGACCCTGATATCCCTCCATTAGACCCCCACACCCTCAAAATAGCCTAAGGATGAAGAAAAGGGCTTAAAAACCCCCAAAAAGAGCCCAAAATAGCCTCCTAGGAGCTAAAGCCCTCAAAAAGGGGCTAAAACCCTAAAAGAGGTTAAAGTTAGGGCGAAAGGTACTAAAAGCCCAAAAAAGGGGCTAAAGCCCTGACCAACGGCTTAAAACCCTAAAACCCCTTACAAAAGCTATAAAAGGAGGGTAGGGGGTCACTCTCAAAACACTTCTCCCTTGCATATTGTTATGTTGCTTGTGGATGCCTTGAGACACATTTGCCTCTCAAGCCACCCGCACTCCCTCTCCTCCATTTCCGTTGAGCCAAAGCTCCCCAACCAAGAGAGGTGCTTCCACAAGCTTGGGTATGGTGGCCCATTTCCACCCAAGAGAAGGTATACCCATGTTTATTGTTGTTTCTTAGTTGTTTAGTTTGCTTCGATTTCTAATGCTTATTTCCTTTGCAGGTTTTGTTGTTAACATTATTTTGCAGGTTATTGTAGCTTAGTCTTTGCTTCCAGGTCTTTGGAGGTAGAAACCTAACCCGTTTTTGCAGAGGGGTTCACCAATGCTTCCATCTTTTCCATCTTTGCTTAGTTTACTTTACTGCCATTTACCTTACATTTTTATTTTTTGCTCACAGTTTAGCTTTTGTTTCTGTTATTTACATTAAGTTTTCATTTTCTACATTTACCCACTAGCAGTAACCTACCCTTTTATCCTATAGACAAAAGGGAGCCATTCCTGCCCCTGTAGTAGGGAGAAATCCTTACTACAGAACTAGCGACCATACCAGGTCGATCCCACAAGATTCCTGGGTTTATTTTCCAAAGTTTTAGTTTTTAGTTCTGTTTTTTGCCCTATTTTAGTTTTCCATTAAATATAGATTATATTATTGTTTATTTATAGTTATATTTATTGCTAAGAGTCCTCAAGGCCAATCCAAGCCCATTTGGCCACAATACCAGTTACTATTGGCTATTCTATGGTTTGCAAATCACTCAACTATGCAAAAACGATCGAACTGAATTTCTGAAAATTCACCTGTGTTCAGGCTCATTTTTTTCCCAAATAGTTGAGCCATTTGCCAATGTTCCCTTGTTTAAGGGTAAAGGGCCCATTTTCGAAGTGGGTTTTCAGCCGTTTGAGGTAATTCCTCACGGTTTGATTAGAATCCACTTTCCAAAAATAGGAATTTTACAGGTGTGCGACCCATTTTTGGGCTTCATTGTTTGCTTTTGTAGGAGCTATTAGTGCGGCTCAGCCGACTCTATCAAGCACACCATTTCAATTTCAGTTTTAGTTTCTGTTTTTAGTAATTTATTTCATGAAAAATGTGTAAATTCCAAGTAAAAATTAATGGCTTAATAAAATCAACCTAGTCTAACTACAATAAACTTAAAAACATATTGTTTTGCTTCCCCTTCCTCCTCGACCCAGTCATCACCCTCCAAGGTATTCTAGAATATGACAAAGGGCAAGCTCGTATAGATCTAGGCACTCCTCTATATTGTTACAAACCATTAAAACTGGGTGACTTGGAAGGTAGAGGGGGTAGAGAAAGAGGTCTTCTCACGGTGCTCAACGTCCTCCTTGTTGACCAACCTCGCATTCGGGAGGTGACCTGAGGATCTACAGATGGGATTAGTCCCATTGCTTTGAGATCCCAACACTTTCTCTTGGTTGAAGAGGAATATCAGTGTGAGGTAGACATATAGTTAGGCCAACAGACATTTAGGGTTAATCATTGTATTTGTTAACAATTTCTGATTATTTATGCTTGCATACACAACCACAATGACATGAACTCTACCATGATTAATTCATAAACCATTTGCAGTAACCAAATACTAGAAAAACAAACACACATACACTATACCAACTAATTAACCCAACTCCGTTCATGACATTGAGTGAGCCTTAAAATTTACTAATTTAGACTAAGTACAAACAACTCTGCAGTCTTTGAGGACATAATTCCCTGACTACTTCAACTATGGGAAGTACTTGGGCTCTGCCTAGAAACTCATTGTGAGGAGTACCACAGGAACCCCAAAGTAGCTGGCCACTGAGAGGAACTGTCAAGCAAAACGGGCAATGACCCCTTCCAATTGAGTAGAAACACTTGTGAGGAACAAGCCAATCACTGTCTTCTGGAAATCTTGGTGGCTGAGAGACCACCTTCAGCCAAATCTCATTCCCACTAGTTTCATACATAAAATCAAACACAACTGATCCTCCATGCTCTTCCTCACGCCTAAGAGGCAAACCACCACCATTTGGAACACTCAGTCAACACCGTCAAATCCATTCTCAACAATCTCCCACACCATCATAGGGACACATAGCCTCTGATTCTAATTCATATCCATATCAGTATAAACCAGAACTCCATACTGCACCATCAAGCCCCATGGCTAGTGCAAATCTGGATCCATTTTCTGGCATACCCATAGCAAGTGGACCCATGTCCACATCACAACCTTTCACCCACAACCTAGCAAGTGGCCCAAGAATAGTGATGCAAACTGTCATTAGTCAGTTGCCACCAACTATAATGACCAACTAATCTGACCCACTTACAGCACATGGGGGCAGTGGCCCTTCCACACAAACTGCCCCTCCTACCACACAGGGGGCAGGGAACCTTCCACTTACATTTCCCCTACTATCATACATGGGGAAAATGTCCCTGCCACTCATATTATCCCATCCACAATACTTGGGGGAATTGGCCCATCCGCAATGGTGCCACTGCAAGCACCCCTAGCTATGCAGATGCATTTTGCACCTGCAAACCCCACCCCCATCGCATCCCCATCCCACATCAACTTGTGGTAAAATCTTCCCTTCATGTCTCATCTTAACTTGCCTGATTTGGCTAGATTAACGAACGACCCCATCTGCAACCAAGATTTTTGGCCACCCATGCCAACTAAGCTGCCATCAGACATCCCCAAGTTTGAAGGCAAAGCAGGGGAATGTCCCCAAAACCACATAATGACATTCCATCTATGGTGCTCATCCAAAAGCATTGTAGATGACTCCATCAGGCTGAGGCTATTCCAATGCACCCTTACAGGTGCTACAGCCAAATGGTACATTGAGCTGCCGCAAGCCAAGTATCCAGACTTTAACTCCTTAGCCTTCATGTCCCTACAATATTTATAACTCCCCATTAGATATGACGAGGGGGTGGAGGTCCTGCTATCCTATCATCAAAGCACTACCACTCATATAACTGACCATATCCATGAGTGGCAGCGATGTCGCAGTCTATGCAAAATCTAGCTTGACGACAACATCTTCTTGGATTGGTTCCTTAAGACCTTGCTCCCACCCATAGCAAAGGACGTCGCATCCAAACGTCCCCAATCCGAAGAAGAGGCCATATTGAAGGCCCAACAGTTTGACCTTATCTTTGTTCAGTCTGGATACTTGTACACTATCATTCCAGATGCTCCCCGTCTGACTACCTCCTACCGTGATGCACCAGGGGCATCCCATGCTGTGGATGGAATCATAGGGTCAGTATTCCAATAGCCATATCCTTGACTAACACCACCTACCATTACACCACAACCAAACAACACTGCTATTGTTGCTTACCAAAACCAAGCTCCAGACTATGCAAGAATGATGTCTCAATCCAGAGCAACAACTTCCTACTCACAACCTCCGCCACCATAGCAGGGTCAGGCCATGGCTTGGATAGTACAACAGTATGTGGGGAAAATGCCCACATTTTTGGCACTATCACCCCCACAAATATACTATGCACCGCTAGTGCAAACAGTTCAAGCCCCCACCCCCGCCCCACCCACTCCGTTGGGACAAGTGTTCGCACAACAAAACTGTCCCAACTAGCTTGCCCCCACTAATCAACAAGGGAAAGCTAGAAATAACCGGCCCCGTAACCAAGGAAATAATCAATTGTAGGGAGGCGGTCAACAACCAAATCCTCCCAAAAATGCCACGGTAAACCAGCCATCCCAAAACCCCCCACGATAGAATGCACCAAGACGCAACGCTCCGTTGTGCACAAACCAAACATGCACACTCTGTGATGTTTATGGAAATTACACATTCAAGTGTCCCCTCATGGATCGTGCTAAGAAATCCATTCAAAATGAGGCCCAATAGGCCACCAATGTGGCCAATCAATCCCAACCCAACCCGGCACCACAAGGACCTCCTCCCATGGTGCTTCAAAACCCACTACTAGTCCAAGTATTGGTGGCAACCGCTACCCCTCCCTAGGCTAATCCCAACATTCTGGGGGCACCGCCCACGGCCGAAACAGGTGTTCACAACTTGCTAGCCATGACCACTGAAGAGGTCAACTTACAGACTAAGCAAAATCAGTACGGTACCACCATCAAACCTACTGACTCATCAGCAGCATCCACGTCTAAGAAATCTAACCTACCTCTCTAGTTACCCCCGTTCCTGTGCCCCCCCATACACAGAATTGTGAATAATGCCACAGATAGAGCTGTACTTAGCTATAGTATTGTGGATGATTTGGCCCAAATACCAACTTCTATGTCCACTTTTGAGGTTCTTAAAATGTGCCCAATGCAGCAGAAAGCCTTGCTAACCACCCTAGGGGCAGCAGACCCCTCTGACTCCAGGTTGATCACCTTTGACACAAAGAATGGGGAACCGCGCATGCCATCGACCATCGCCTTCCAAATTATGGTGTCCATTCAAAATTTGGTTGTGCATCGGTGCATAGTGGATGAGGGGGCATCCGCATGCGTCATGTCCACCTTAGTTTGGTAGAAACTTTGATCATTAATTCTGCAACCGTTGTCCACAACTTTGTGGGATTATGATGGAGATCCCACTAAATCCCAAGGAATCCTCCCCCATGTCCCCATCATGTTATCCAGGAAGACAGTGCTGATCGATATAGAAGTCGTTAACGCTCAACTGGACTACAACCTCCTCCTCGGAAGAAGTTACATGTATGCCATGCGAGCAGTCGCATGAACTGTCTTCCATCTCATGATGTTCCCCCATGAACAGGAATATTGTGATGGGTGACCAGCTCACTTATCATGATCCCAAAGGGTTAACGACACCCACCAACATTATCCCTACTATCACTACCATTGAGTCACAAGGGACGAACACACACACCAATGTCATCCCTACAATCAACACTATGGTTGAAAACACACCATCCTCTCCACCGTTGAATGTGTGCCCTAGGTTGTTTACCTATCCCACCATGATGGCTCCTTTCTCATTAGTTTCACCACCGCTGACACAAAATGAAATTGCATACTTGTGCATGGTCTCATCTAGCACCACTGCACCCAAACAGCAACTGCAGCCACAGCCCCGACCACAACCACAACATCCTCTGTAGCCGCACCACCAACAATAGTGACAACACCGCCCACAACAGCATCATTATGTTGAGCCACAATCGCAACTGCATCCCCACATGAAACCAGCTGGGAGTTATGTGGGATCATCCTCGATCCATACAATTCCCTTCCTCTTTCCCCCACCTAGTCTCATGAGCAAGCCAATCATGGCCACCTTAATCCTGCCCAACTTTACATTGGGAATTCCAGTGTGGTATCTTGATCCACTAACTCAACCAGCAATGCCCCAAGTTGTCCTAACCCTAGTGCAACCGATTGCGGTTCAGTCTCATCCTCCACTCAGTCCACACAAGCCAACCACTGCACCTACACCAGCATATCCCCAACCCAAAAGAGCTATGGCCAAGAACACCAAAACAACCGCAGAGCCATGACAAGTCCCACCTTATGCCATCTATGAGAAACAAGGCCATTCAACTCAGAACTACCCTGAAATCCCAATGATCCATGAGCATCTAGATGCCATGGAAACCAACGAAAACATCCCCATGGTTGAACTCCCAACCATGCCAATAGTTAGGAACAAGGCATTAAGAACAAACCATGCTTGCGCCCTTTCTAGCTTGTATGGACATTACTCCCACCACTGCTAAGACTTACCTAAATTTTGAATGGCTCTCCCTGACCTCCATCAACTTTCTCTTGAGTCTGAGATCACCTTGATCGAAGAAGTTCACCCACCACCTCCTTCGTCAGACACCATGTCCATTTACACAATGTCTAGTTCCATCGACCCACTCATCTCCTCCTTAACTGATAGTCCATCAAACTTGTCTCTTCATTGCTTCAACAATGATGAGGAGATACTTGAAGCTCTGACCACCCCAGAATACCCATGGGACGACATGCACCATCGCTCATTCTTCCTCCCTAAAGAACTTGTGTCGTAGTCTGACCAGTTTTCCTTGGAGACCAAAGATTTCATCCATGGGAAGGTCAACTGTTTCAAGAACCCAATCCCAGCACCTGATGCCTTCAAAGAATGGAATATGGTGAACATTTCACCAACCATTATAATCAACATCTCAATCAATTCTGAGATCATTGAAGAAATCATGTTGGGGGCATCTTGCTCCCCGGAAGAAGTTGATGCCTACACAGCTCTCTTCCAAGAATTCTGCGACATCTTCACCTGGTCTTACATTGAGATGCCCAGCCTAGATCCATCCATCATGGAACACCACATCGAAACATGGCTTTATGTGGCTCCTTTATGCCAAAATCAACAGCCCATCCATCCATCCAAAGTGGCTATAGTGAAAGCTAAGATAGAGAAGCTGCACACAGTCGGCTTCATTTATCCCATTGCATACACCACTTGGGTTTCCTATCCTGTTCCTATGAATAAAAAATAGGATACCATTCACGTTTGCATAGACTTTTGTGACCTTAATGGGTCATGTCCCAAAGGCAACTTCCGCACACCCTTCATTAATCAAATCATCGATGCATGCACCAGACATGAAGCCTTTTCCTTCATGGACAATTTTTCTGGATATAACCAAATCCAAATCCTGAAATAAGATCGTTATAAGGCAGAATTCACAACCCCATGGGGCAATTTCATGTATCGAGTCATGCCCTTTGGCCTAAAAAATGTTGGAGCCACCTTCCATCATTCCATGACACACTACTTCAGCAACCTCGTTCACATTATGTTGGTTTGTTTCGATAACCTCATCGCACGGTCACAGAAGCAAACACAACACATAGATGACTTGCGACAAGTCTTCATATGATGTCACCAGTATGAAATCTACTTAAACCCATTCAAGTGTGTTTTCTGTGTCCCCACGGGCCGTCTACAAGGATTCATTGCGTCACACAAAGGAATGACCACTGATCCTTGGAAATTCCAAATGACTTTCCCTCTAACGTCACCTCTTTGAGTGACAACGTTACAACTTGTATTATAGTTTTTCCATTTTTTGTTTTACACATTTTTAAAAATTGAGTCTTATGTATCATTTCCTCTCATTGCTTCAGATGGAGCACACCTCAAACCGGTATATGGGATTCACAGATGGAGCAAGAAGATGGTCTCCAAACCTCGCCTCGGCTACATGGGCCATCTACTCCCCAATGCACAAGTTGATCCACATTGAAAAAATATGCATGGGCACCGCAACCAACAACCAAGATGAATATGATGGTGTCAATGGCCTCTTAGTTGCTACTCTTCAGTTAGGCATTCACCATCTCAATGTCTTCTTAGACTCCCAGCTGCTTGTTTCTTATTTAAACAACCACTATCGAGTACGTGATCCTTGCCTCTTTAGAAAGTACCTGCACACTAAACATATGATTAGAACACTTGAATCCATCACATTCACACATGTTCCCAGAAACCTCAATAGTGTCACAGATCAAATGGCTCACGATATTCTAAATTGGCATATCCACAACCGCATATAGGAAACATACAACCATAACATCATGCATAACTATGTCCAAAAATTCACACACAAGTGTAATAATACATCACATAGATATTTTCATTCGACATCATCATAAAAATACTCACATAATAAAAGCGCATCCATGTGCGTCAAAAATATATATAGATAAATAGATAAGTCGAATGTCCAAAACATGTCCAATACAAAATGAGAAGCCACATATGCTTTCTCAACAGGATATACATAGCAACACAAAAATTCCTAAGTGCACCAATGCACTAGGGGCAGCACCATCAGCAGCTAATTCAAAGTCACCCGGAAATGGTTTGAGACACCTCTCACACCTTTGGGCTCAAATTTATATCTCTTTATGATACCATCGTCTCATGTTTAATAAATCAATTTCGGGACCATTTTCGATAAGTCACTTCGATTTATGAAGCCATGACATGACAATGCAAGTGTCTACGGACCTGTACTTGTATCACACTTCTTAACCGCTACTCATGCGAGTTTTTGGGCCACCAACCATTAAGGAATGTAATTTTAGCTTTTATTTTGTATTTTTAACACATAAATTGTCTTTTCTTTTTACCGCACCTTACACTGACCTCTGAACCACTGTCCACAAAACGATTTTTTTTCTTGCATATATTTGGCATATAAGTTCCCCTGGACTTGCACTCACATCGCATGTAGTCAAGTTCATCCAACACAACACACACACACACTCTCCTAACCTTTGTCCGAGAGCCACCTTGGTTTGCATGCCTCTATTGCACGAACTCATGAGCCTCTGCCGCGATCTATCCCATGCATGTATTGGTATGTTTGAGAGACTTCTGCTTCATCCATACTGCATGGATGACCTTGGACCTCTGTCCACCATCCTTAAATGAGGCACTGCTCATTCCACTGCAATCGGTTGACCACACTGGAGCTGCGTTTAATCTCTTTTATGACTCCTTAAAACAATGAAAAGATAGCCGAGCGCAGCTCCTTCCTTTCCTGCTCGCTAAAGTATAGGAAAGGGTGTCTACATCATTGTGTTTATCTCCTTTTGCAGACCATGTATACCATCAATTGAAAAGGAACTCCTTGGCACACTCAAGCCAATACCGTTCCCCTCTGCATACTTTTATGCTTTCTCGGGCAGAGGGGCCACACTTTACAAAAAATCTAACTACCGGTTGTCATTAAGCTCTTTCCATCCATTTCATTAAGAAAATATTGCTGAGCAAACTTGGTTTCATTCATGCTTGTAAAAGTATTTGAATGATCATCCAATCAGTAATGGTAAAGAAGTCTCTCATCCCCTGTAGGATGGGTGAGCTCTCCTATGTATACTTTTATCCTTTTTCAGAAACAGGAGACTATCAATGAAAAAGAACCCCCACTGGAGTCTTCTAACTGCTTTTAGACTCTCTAAAATTGAAAGCGCCATCGAGCATTTACCTTCTCGGGCTTGCCAAAAATACACGAGATCGTACCATGACGGTGTCCCTAGACACCACCCCATAGTAAATAGTTTTCTAGCATCCCCACATTGGTTCTCCTTTATTCAAAGTACTGTGCAATGTGTCTTCCTTGGATCCCATCAGTATCAAAAATTTGCACCGCCTCCAAGTATTTTCCATGTGCAGTAGCATCCCCGGTATTACAGCTATGATCCCATTCCATTGATTTAAGTTTCATTTGCTTCCTAGTTCACCCTGCCATCATACTCTAAACAAAGAAGGTTTGAGTCTCCTACACTCCCCATGTCCCTGTTCAATTCTTCCCCCCCCCCCCTCCCCATTCAGTGAGTCAGTCCACAGATTGCTTCACATCTTTCGGTTATCTCCCTTGCGCTCCTAGTCAAGGAAACATCATTGCCTTGACTAGGGGCGGATCTCCCTATGTCAACGCCAAAACACATATTCTAGAGGATAGCCCCATAGGTCCCTGTACCTTGGTTTCATTAACCTCATTTATGAGTTCCTTGGACCACTTGAGAGGAGTCCTTAGTGCCTCTCGGGATGGTTGTTTCTCACGTGCTTGAATTCAGCTCCATCATCACATAATTGAGATTCATACAGGGTTTGTTCCACACAGTATTTGGTCGAAGACCCCAGATGTCACCTAAATCTAGAACATTGGTGAGTCTACTTGAGGGACCTAAATAGGTTATGTCCCTTGTGATTTCCAGGTTGCATCGGAGAGAGTGTTCAGAAGCCCCAGCAATGCTTTGATATACCTTCATGATTGATGCAAGCATACTTGTACCACAGAGACTATGACTCTCAATCACCAAGTCCATACAACTATGTATCATTCTAGATCTAGCAGACCGTCAGTCATGAATTTATAGCATTCCATGAGAATTCCGTGGGTCCAATATACCATATCAGTATTGTATTCATCCTCACATAGAAGCAACCATTATTGTAACATCAGTTGTATATGATCGGATCTTGTATTTTTGAGCATAGACCAAATTATTATTTTGACATTGTCATGAGCATGGGGATGCCCACCTCATCCATATACATGTCACACATTTATTGTATCTCACCCATTGATGGGAACCATATTAAACAAAAACCAAAATCCACCATGCCCCAGCCTCAGAAGCACCACCTCCACGCAGCAAATCCTATGATGTACATCGACCAGACATTGAGCTCCTGCCCTAACACATCAGGGGGAAATCTATTAACCCAAAAAATCCCCCACTAAGCTCTCAATGGCCTACACCACCCAAGGAGACCATCTCATGACCCTCATATCCCTCCATTAGACCCCCACACCCTCAAAATAGCCTAAGGATGAAGAAAAGGGCTTAAAAACCCCCAAAAAGAGGTGAAAATAGCCTCTTAGGAGCTAAAGCCCTCAAAAAGGGGCTAAAACCCTAAAAGGGGCTAAATTTAGGGTGAAAGGGGCTAAAGTTAGGGTGAAAGGGGCTAAATCCCAAAAAAGGGGCTAATTCATTAACCAAGGGCTTAAAACCCTAAAACCCCTTGGAAAAGATACAAAAGGAGGGTGGGGGGTCACTCTCAAAACACTTCTCCCTTGCATATTGTTATGCTGCCCATGGATTCCTTGAGACACATTTTCCTCTCAAGCCACCCACACTCCCTCTCCTCCATTTTCATTGAGCCAAAGCTCCCCAACCAAGAGAGGTGCTTCCACAAGCTTGGGTATGGTGGCCCATTTCCACCCAAGAGAAGGTATACCCATGTTTATTGTTGTTTCTTAGTTGTTTAGTTTGCTTTGATTTCTAACCCTTATTTTCGTTGCAGGTTTTGTTGTTAACATTGTTTTGCAGGTTATTGTAGCTTAGTCTTTGCTTGCAAGTATTTGGAGGCGGAACCCTAACCCGTGTTTGCAGAGGGGTTCACCAATGCTTCCATATTTTCCATCTTTGCTTAGTTTGCTTTACTGCCATTTACCTTACATTTTTATTTTATGCTCATAGTTTAGCTTTCATTTCTGTTATTTACATTACGTTTTCATTTTCTGCATTTACCCACTAGCAGGAACCTACCCTTCTATCCTATAGACAGAAGGGAGCCATTCCTGCCATTGTAGTAGGGAGAAATACTTAGTACAGAGAGTACTAGATGAATAACTCCTTTCGATGATCCTCTGTACTTTCTTGAAAATCATCATTCCAGTGAATTTATTCTGTGGAGTATATGCATTGATATCGGTAGTTGAGGCTTTGTGTTTTCTCTGTTTTGATCCACAACACTTTTTGGCATAGTGACCATACTCCTGACATATAAATCACTTAATATGAGAAAGATCCTTATTCTTCTTTTGTTTTAGACTGCGACTTGATATTTCACCTTTGTCTTTTCTTCCATGAAAATTTCTTCTCTTACCTTTTCCCTTCTTGGCATGATATGTAAGGGCATGCTTTTCTTCATGTTGAGTTCCATGCAATATGCCTATAGCTTCAAGTCTAGTGTCTTCTTGTGTAAAGTCTGCCCACAACCGATCAAACTTGGGAAATTTGGATAACCCACTAGTTCTCTGAATGAATGGTTCCCAGGAGGAGGGGAAACCATTAAGAGTCATCGTGATAAGTTATCTATCTTCAATCGATTCTCCAATGGTGCTCAATTGATCTCTTAGCTCAAAAATATTCACGAGGTAAGATGCAACTGAGTCTGACTTTGTCATATTGATGTCATAGAGTTGTTATCTTAAGGAAAGAGACCTATTGATGTTGCTATTTTCAAACAACTTATTTAAGAATCCAAGCATATTTTTGGTTTTATTATTCTGATAAATATGAGGTACCAAGTGGTATTTTACTACATCTATGAGGATCCTTGTTTCCTTCACATTATTCTTCCTCAATTTAGTCTTCTCTGCTTCTTCTTTTGGTTATGGTACCTTTTTCATTTACAAACTTTAGAAGATAGCTCTCCTCTAGGATAATGAGTATCATAGAATTCCATGAGTTGAATTTGGAATCCCCATCGGGTTTATCTTCCACCTTCACATTATTCATCTTTACTGGAACATTGAGATCTAAAGGCTGATCTCTTCCAAACCTAGTAGGAGAGGGTCAAAATTGAAGTTTAGATTCTTGCAAATCTAATTCTACAGATAAATGTGCCCTCCTAGGGAGACACTACAAAAAATACCCTTTTGAGGGAGGTTTTGCTAACCCCCGTCCCCCCACCCCACAACATATCCCATGAATAGGAAATATTTGGCATGTGATTGAGATGTGGTATCACATTTGAAGTTTTAGTATAGGAAGGATGGTTCTCATGACCCAATTAAGGTTACAGGGTTAAGATCCATCGTTTTAGTCTATAACGTGTGGATTTTGGGTTCTACATAGGCCATAGTCCATATTTTTCCTGTGATAGGGATATGGTGGCTATTTTGAGATTCATCACATCATGGATTCTTGTGGGTCATTAATCCTTCATTTGAAACAAAACCCATGTTGTTGGGATAAAAAAAATTCCTATGGGGCTCATGTTCTTTTCATAGTAACCGACATCATTGCATAGGGCTTGTGTAGGGAATCATTTTCCTACATGTGAGATATGACTAACAAGTTGAGGAGGGGTACACTAGGGATGGAACCTAAGGACCATTCCATGGTATAATGAAAAATATAGGACCTTACATTGTATCATTTTACTATGGAGATATGGTCCATGGGTGTTGTCCCAAACCACCATATTGGCCCTCCATAGGGGATCTTTGGCTTGGAAGTGGGATATAGTGCTAGTTTTGAAGTTTATAACACTATAAAGGGTTCTTGGTTCCCGTGATGTGGTTCAATGAAAAAATTTAGGGTATTATACCATAATTTTCTTCTATGGGGATCATGAGACGTCATTATGTCTCTTAGACACCACAAAAGTCCTATAAAGGGAATCTTTGTCTTGTGATCAAGATATGATGGCCATTTGAGTTTAGTACATTAAGGATGGTTATAATAAATTTAGATATGGTCCAAGGTCAAAATAGATAGTTTGAAGCCATAGTGTTTTCCTCTAGGACTCATGGACTGTGTGTGGTCCACATGCCATCAAATGAGCCTTTGCATATGGAATTATTGGTCTACAACAAGGATATGGTGTCCATTTCAATGTTCATTATACCCTTCCTCATAAGTTAGGTTCAACTATTCCATCCTTACATGACCCTTCAAGAATACCCATAGTAAGTCAAAGACCAAGCATAATGGTAATGTGGAGACCACAGTGACCAATGGGATGAAGAAAACAAATCCACAAAATAGCACATGGTAAAAGGACAAATTAATACTGCAAAAATTTGGACTAACATAACATTGCAAAAATTTCGACTGATCACATGAAAGATGGAAAAGTGTGTCAATAAAATTGCATAACTAAAAAGCCACCGATTTTGAAGTCACTTATTAAGGTCCTATTCATAGGAACTATAGACAAAATTATTCATAAATGACTTTAATTTCATATATGATAGATACCACCTCAGAATCGTGTATGATAGATATCACCTTGAAACACTCCCATTTCTCAAAAAGCTCCTCATGTGACCTAAATACATAATGCATTATGACATCATTCTCATCCCCATTGTCCATTAGATTTATTTTGCTTCGCACCCTAAAGCTATAAGTTCTCACCCAATTATGATATCTATATATTTATAACCACCTCCCTCTTTCCCTTCACCTCCTTGGATATTACCATGTCCTGGTAATGATGACCCTTAACCTTAGGTAGGATGCTTTGGAATGTCAAGTTTCATGCAGATTGGTGTGAAGGGGTCTACCAAGGGATTGGGAAACAATTTTTTTTATGCACGAATGTCAATGATTTGAGTGTGGTGTTGGGTATCTAGTGTTCAAAATTTTCATCATCCAATCAAGTAAGTATTACATCTCAACATTGAATTTTGCAATGTTTGCGATGGGTTTAAGGGATAGAGTTTTTAATGGTTACATCCAACCATAGTTGCTATAAAAATACATTAGTTATACCAAGTTCTATAATGTATACACACACTTCATCACTTTTCATGTGCATACCTTAACAACATGTGTTTATGCACCTTTGTAGTGTATGAAAAATATTGCGAATCATTACTAAAGATTTCATGAAAGTGTAAAACATGAAAAATATTTAGAAGCATTTGTAACCTCTCAAAGTTTTGAAGATATTCCTAATTTGAGGGGATTATAGCTCAAATAATTTTAATTAAAACGCTAAACTATTTAATTATTAATAAATAATAATATAAAATTACCTAAAATGACACATGGGGGTAGTAGATATTAGGATACTTAATTAAATAACTAAAAAAATTGCACGAGAAGGTGAAGTATCTCCCCTCTCAAAACCTATAAATAAAGGACCCCCATGGTACAGATGACGAAATGGGCGAGCAACTAGATGTTGTTGAAATGGATCTATAATTTCTAAATTAGATACATGGGTTAGATTAGCTAATTGATTTAGATTTAAGCTGAAAATGGATGGGTTAGATCGTAACAGGGAGCTAATTGATGGAAATATGATCTGTAGTGAGGATTTCTCCTCACTGCAGGAGCAAGAATGGCTCCCTTGTGCCTATAGGGAACAAGGGTAGGTTCCTACTCTTTGCAAACAGGAAAAAATGAAATGGAAATAGTATAAATAGAGCATCAAATTAAACTAAGATAATATAAACAAGAATAAGCAAATGGAAACAACTGTAAACTAGATATAATAGCATGAGTAGAAAGAATAAGTGGGGATGAAGCTTTGTGAACCCCTCTGCAGAAAATGGGTTAGGGTTCCGCCTCCTTAACCCTGCAAAACAAGCCTAAGCTACCATGGAGAAACCTGCAAACAATGTCAATAATAAAACTTGCAACTAGAAAAAAAGGTTAGAAAGCAAAAAAGATAACTAAACAAACATGTAAAGAAACATTATACCTCTACTGGGTGGAAATGGGCCACCATGCCCTAGCTCCTGGAAGCCTCTCTCTCTTGGTTGGGGGGAGCAATGGCTCAAGTGGGAATGGACGTGGAGGAGAGGGAATGTGGGTGGTTTGAGAGGAAAAGGTCTCAAAGCATCCAAAGGAAGCATAACAATAGGCAAGGGAGGAGTGTTTTGAGAGTGACTCCCCACCCTCCTTTTATAGTTTTTCCAAGGGACTTTAGGGTTTTAAGCCCTTGGTCAGGGTTTTAGCCCATTTTTTGGGCCTTTAGCCCCTTCCTCCCTAACTTTAACCCCTTTTAGGGTTTTAGCCCCTTTTTGAGGGCTCTAGCTCCTAGGGGGCTATTTTGGGCTCCCTTTTGGGGTTTTTAGCCCTTGGGCTCTTTTGGAGGTGTGGGGGTCAAATGGAAGGTATTATGGAGTGAAGTTCTTGTGAGATGGTGTCCTTGGGTGATGTAGGCCATTGAGAGCTATGTGGGGGATTTTTGGGTTAACAGATTGCCCCCTGAAGTGTGAGGTCAGGATCTCAACGTATGGCCGACGGACATCATAGGATTTGCTGTGTAGAGGTGGTGCTTCTGGGACTGGGGCATGGTGGATTTTGGGTTTTGTATTAATTTGGTTCCCATCAATGGGTGAGATAAAATAAATTTGTGACATGTATATGGACAAGAAAAGCATTCCCATGCTCGTGACAATGTCAAAAGAATCATTTGATCTATGCTCTAAAATATAAGAGCCGATCATATACAACTGATGTGACAATGCTAGTTGCCTCTATGTGAGGCTGAATACAACACTAATATGGTACATTAAACCCATGGCATTCTCATGGAATGTTATATCTTGATGACTGATGGTCTGCTGGATATATAAAATTACATATCTATATGGACTCGCTGATTAAGAGTCAGAGTCTCTGTGGTACAAGTATGATGTATCAATCATAAAGGTATATCGAAGTATTGCTGGGGCTTCTGATCACTGTCTCCAACGCAACCCAGAAATCACAAGGGACATAACCTATTTAGGTCCCTTGAGTG
The DNA here is from genome assembly GCA_001517045.1 of Pseudotsuga menziesii. Taxonomy (NCBI): domain Eukaryota; kingdom Viridiplantae; phylum Streptophyta; class Pinopsida; order Pinales; family Pinaceae; genus Pseudotsuga; species Pseudotsuga menziesii. Next base: position 416,971 of record LPNX011155419.1, read on the forward strand.
GACTCACCAATGTGCTAGAGTCAGGTGACATATGGGGTCTTCGACCAAGTATTGTGCGGAAAAAACCCTGTAAAAATCTCAATGGTGCGATGATGGACTTGAAGTCGAGCATGTGAGAAACAACCACCTCGAGATGCACTAAGGAATCAGCTCAAGTGGTCCAAGGAACTCATAAATGATGTAAATGAAACCAAGGTACAGGGAACTCTGGGTCTATCCTCTGGAATATGTTTGTTGGCGTCGATAGAGGGAGACCTGCCCCCAGTCAAGGCAATGATGTTTCCTTGACCAGGAGCGTGAGGGAGAAAACCGAAAGGTGTGAAGCAATCTGCGAATTGACTCACTAAATTGGGGGGGTGAGGGGAGGGAGGGGAAAGAACTTAACATGGGCAGGGGGGGAGTGGGAGAATCAAACTTCCTTTTTTTAGAGTATGACGGCAGGGTGGACCAGGAAGCAAATGAAACTGACTCAATGGAATGGGATCATAGTTGTAATACCAGGAATATCGCTGCAGATGGGAAATAATTAGAGGAGGTGGAAACTTTTGATACTGATGGGATCCAAGGAAGACACATTATAGAGTACTCTGAACAAAGGTGACCCAATGTGGGAATGCTTCCAAACTATTTTTTGTGGGGTGGTGTCTAGGGACACCATTGTGGTACGATCTCATGGATTTTTGGCGAGCCCGAGAAGGTAAATGCTCAATGGTGCTTTCAGTTTTAGAGAGTATGAAATCATGAAGAAGAATCCAGTGGGGGCTCTTTTTTGTTAGTAGTCTCCTGTGCCCGAAAAAAGGATAAAAGTATACATCAAAGAGCTCACCCATCCTAGAGGGGATGAGAGACTTCTTTACCATTGGTAGTTTAATCAAGCCGGAAAAGGTTAAACCTATATTGACTAGATGGTCATTCAAATACTTTTATGAGCATGAACGAAACCAAGTTTTCTCGGCGATATTTTCTTGTTGAGATGGATGGAAAGGAGCTTAATGACAACTAGTGGTGAGCTTTCTCGCAAAGTGCGGACCCTCTGCCCGAGAAAGCATAAAAGTATGCAGAGGGGAAAGGTCTTGGCTTGAGTGTGCCAAAGAGGTCATTTTCATGAAATGGTCTACATGGTCTGTAGAAGGAGGTAAACGAGATGATGTAGATGCTCTTTCCTATACTTTAGCGAGTGGGAAAGGAAGCAGCTGCGCTCAACGATCTTTTCATTGTTTTAAGGAGTAATAAAAGAGCTTAAACGAAACTCCAATATGGTCAACCAACTGCGGTGGAATGAGCGGTGCCGCATGTCGGGACGGTGGACAGAGGTACAAAGGTCATCCGCATAGTATGGATGGAGCAGAAGGCTCTCAAACATACCAATACATGAGTGGGATAGATCACAGTAGAGGCTCATGAGTCGATGTCATAGAGGCATGCAAACCGAGGTGGTTCTCGGACAGAGGTCAGGAGAGCATCTGTGTTTGTTGCGGTGGATGAACTTGACTACATGCGATGTGAGTGCAAGTCTGGGGGCACTTATATGCCAAATACATGCAAGAAAAGAAATCATTTTTTGGACAGTGGTCCAGAGGTCCACATAAGGTGCGGTAAAAAGAAAAGACAATCTATGTGTTAAAAATGCAAAATAAAAGCAAAAATTACATTCCTTAACGGGCGGTGGCCCGAGGACACTTATATGTCAAATACATGGAATAAAAACAAAGGGTTTTTTGGACGATGGTCCAGATGTACACGTAAGGTGCGGTGAAACAAGACAATTATAAATACAAAAAGTAAAATTACAGTCGTTACGGGTGGCATCCCGAGGACACTTATATGTCAAATACATGGAAGAAAAACAAAGGGTTTTGTGGACGATGGTCTAGATGTCTGTGTAATGTGCGGTGAAAAAAGACAATTATAAATACAAAAAATAAAAGTAAAATTACCGTCCTTAATGAGCGGTGGCCCGAGGATAGTTATATGTCAAATACATGGAAGAAAAACAAAGGGTTCTGTGGACAATGGTCCAGATGTCCGCATAAGGTGCACTAAAAAAAGACAATTATAAATACAAAAAATAAAAGTAAAATTACAGTCCTTAATGGGTGGTGGCTCGAAAACTCGCATGAGTTGCAGTTGAGAAGTGTGATACAAGTACAAGTTCATAGACACTTGCATCTTTATGTCATGGCTCATAAATCGAGGTGACTTGTGGGAAATGGTCCCGAAATTGACTTATTAAATGTGAGACGATGGTCTCATAAAATGGAAATTTGAGCTTGGAGGTGTGAGAGGAGTATCAAACCAGTTTCGGGTGACTTTGGATTAGCAGTTGATGGTGTTGCCCTTGATTTGTGCTGAAAAACGTTGAAAAATAAGAAAGGGAAAAAACTACGCTATAAGGGACTCATAGTGGTTATATCAGGAATGGACTCTCTTGAGGTGGAGCCCATTATGTGGCTTCTTCAAGAGGTATGACCCCTTGCCGAGACAAAGGTCATTGGAAAGGTGGGGTAATGGAATCCGTTTTTTTATGGGAAGAACCGATTACATACTATGGTTTAAAGGGAATGGGGTAAAACTAGAGGCGGTCTTATAGATTTCTCCATCATTGCATAAGTGGTGCTGTGATAGATCAGGTGGATATTCCACAAGTGATGAGATGGAAAGGCGACTGGTGCTAGAGATCATGTAAATGGTATTGCTTGTGGCTTTTGTGGCATTGACCCCAGTCTCTTTTGGAGGAAGATGGGTCGGCCTCGAGACGGTAGGACCCTTTGATGGACCTGGAGGTAGGGTAGGTGGTTCAAGGTACCACACAAGATCTCCCAGTGTGAAATCCTATAGATTATGGGTTTCCAAGACAGACTTACTCATGATCTTGGATGGTGGGAAAAGGAAAAGGATCGTGTTGAGTGGGAATGAACCCCAATGTTTCCCTGGTAACTGAGGTTGAGGTTGCAACTAAGGTTGTGGCTGTGGATGGGGTTGTGGCTGTAGATAGAGGTACAACTGCAGATGGTGGATGTCATTCCATGGGTATCTGTGGCAGTCATATCTTTAAGTATCTCCTCACTGTTACTGAAGCAACAAAGTGATAGGTCTGATGGACCCTTGTTGGACATGGAGATGAGCGGTTTGGTGGAACTGGAAATCATGTAAATGGACATGGTGTCTAAAGAAGGTAGTGGTGGGTGAACTTCTTCGATCAAGGTGATGTCAAACTCAAAGGAATGGTGACAGAGGTTAGCGAGAGCCATTCAAAATTCGGGTAGGTCTTGGCAATGGTGGGAGTAATGTCCATACAAGCTATAAAGGGTGAAAGCTTGGTTTGTCCTTAATGCCTTGTTCCTGACTACTGGCATGGTTGGGATTTCAACCACGGGGACGTTTTTGTTTGTATCCATAGCATCCAGATGTGCATGCATCACTAGGATTTTAAAGAAATTTTGATTTGGATGGCCCTGTTGTTTGCAGACAGCACAAGGTGGAACTTGTCATGGTTCTGTGGTGGCTTTGGTGTTTTTACCCCTAGCCCTTTTGGGTTGGGGTGGTGTAGGTGCAGGTGCAGTGGTTGGCTTGTGTGGACTGGGTGGAAGGTGAGACTCAACCGCAATAGGTTGCGTTGGGGTTAACACAACCTGGGGCATTTTTGGTTGAGCTGGTGGATCAAGATACCACACCAAGATCCCCAACGTAAAGTTGGGTAGGCTTAAGGTGGCCATGACCGGATTGCTCATGACACTAGGTGGGGGAAAGAGGAAGGGAATTGCATGGACTGGAGATGATTCCACATAATTCCAAGATGGTTGCATGTGGGGATGTGGTTTTGGTTGCGGTTGTGCATAATGCTATGGCTGTAGATGATGTTATGGTTGTTGTTGGCATTGCGGATGCGCGTAATGCTGCTGTGACGGGTGAGGTTGTGGCTGTGGATGATGTTGTGGTTGTGGTTGGGGCTATGGCTGTAGCTTTTGTTTGGGTGCAATAGTGCTAGATGAGACCATGCACAATTCCACAGTCTCATTTTGTGTGGGTGGCAGTGACACCAATGGGAAAGGAGCTGTCATGGTGGGAACGATAAACAACTCAGGGCCCACATTCAATGGTGGGGAGGCTGGTGTGTTTTCAATAGCAGTGTTGGTTGTAGGGATGACGTTAGCGTGTGTGGTCGCCCCTTGTGGCTTAATGGTGGTGATGGTAGGGATAATGTTGGCAGGTTCTGTTAACCCTTGCGGATTAGGTAGGTGAGCTGGTCAACCATCACAATCTTCCTTTCATGGGGGAACATCATGAGGTGAAAGACAGTTGACGGGTTAGGGTTCCGCCTCCTTAACCCTGCAAAAAAAACCTAAGCTACCATGGAGAAACCTGCAAAAAATGTCAATAATAAAACCTGCAACTAGAAAACAAGGTTAGAAAGCAAAAAAATAACTAAACAAACATGTAAAGAAACATTATACCTCTATTGGGTGGAAATGGGCCACCATGCCCTAGCTCCTGGAAGCCTCTCTCTCTTGGTTGGGGGGAGCAATGGCTCATGTGGGGATGGAAGTGGAGGAGAGGTAATTTGGGTGGTTTGAGAGGCAAAGGTCTCAAAGCATCCACGGGCAGCATCACAATAGGCAAGGGAGGAGTGTTTTGAGAGTGACCCCCCACCCTCCTTTTATAGTTTTTCCAAGGGATTTTAGGGATTTAAGCCCATGGTTAGGGTTTTAGCCCCTTTTTTGGGCCTTTATCCCCTTCCACCCTAACTTTAGCCCATTGTTTAGGGTTTTAGCTCCTAGGGGGCTATTTTAGGCTCCTTTTTGGGGTTTTTAGCCGTTTTCTTCATCCTTGGGCTCTTTTGGAGGTGTGGGGGTCAAATGGAAGGTCTTATGGAGTGAAATGAGTGTTGTGAGATGGTGTCCTTGGGTGGTGTAGGCCATTGAGAGCTATGTGGGGGATTTTTGGGTTAACATGATCCCTTTTGTTTGAATCCCTACAATTCAAAAAGTAATTCATGTTTTTTAAAACTTAGTATTTATAGATTATTGACATCATGTGCACTTTTTCCTTTCCTAAACACACTTATAGGAGTTCATGACACTCAATATTCCTGCTTGATTGGTTTTTATGCCCTTGATGCCAATTTACCTTATATCCAACCCATATATTGCTTATAGGCCAAATACAAATGTTATGGCCTAAGGCTATGTCTTTTGACCTTGCCATTGTTTAAGTTACAATAAATATACATGCTTAACCACAATTCATAAAAATAGGTACTATATCTTTATCACATGCCAATATTCCCTTTATAGGGAGTTTTGGTGGCCTAAAGCCCCGCACATAGTTCATGAGCCCTAAGGAAAAATGTTTTGGCCCAACAACTCTTTTTGCATCAAATCATGGCCTAGGGACTAGAAGCCATACTTGGTGTGCCAAACCTCAAAATGGCCTACATATCTTACTCATTGGATAAATATTATCTATGTATTATATAGGGACTTTGAGGTGGTCTAGGGCATCACATGTGACCCATGAGCCCCTTACCCTTAGATGCTATGTTTTAACTTGATAATGTGGCCCAATCAATAATAATCATTATTGGTCGCACAGGGGTTGAAATAGCCATTTCTTGCTTGTAAGCCAAATATTTCCCACATAGAGATGACATTATGGACTAGGGCCCCATGTGTGGGCCCCGATCCCTTGAGGGAAATGGTATGGCCCAAGAATTTGTATGTTTATCCTAGAACATGGACTAGGCTATGAGAGCCATCCTTAGTGTTCCAAACTTAAAATGAACACTATATTCCACTTACATGATAAATATTCCCTTTACAGTTGGGCTTGTGTGGCGGACATAGGCCTATTAATGTTGCATGATCCCTAGAGACAAAATGGAGTAAGGTAAGATTGACCTAGAAAAATTCTCCTTAATTACATGGCATATTTGTATGTGTGAGGTTTAGAGTTTAATTAATGTTTCCTCCCACCTTGTAAATGGCCACTTTTGTCTTGAATTTGTCCCTTTTGATCGACACATTAATCACATATTACATTCTTTTACTCCCTCAAACTCCACACTAGTCATGTCTTACACAAATGAAGGTCAATATCCAAACTATGATGATAAGCTTAAAATGTACCATGACAGGATTCCCTCACATTTTGGTAATTTTTGTTGGTAATTCTAATTGGTATGTCAAAGCCACTCCAAATATCTATTAGGTCCACATAAATAAACAACAAGTCCAATTCAAGAACATCTCTCCATGCTTGAAACATTGCATATCTCCATTGTAAATATTTACAAGAGGATTGAACACACATGCTCAATATCATGGGAAACCTTGGTTTAGCTAAGCCCTTGGGATTAAATGGCCCCTACTTACCAATAATTGACTTGGTATGTGTTTAAGTTCTAAGGGTTAAGTAACACTACATGATGGGTATAATATGAATATCAGGATCTTAAAAACACAAAGATGGCCTAAAGGACTAATAGAACAAAGTTGTAACTTACAAACTTTAAAGTTTTTTCCTCAAGGGAACATCAATATCTTTAATGAAAACATTAAAAATCATGCACACAGAGTTGTTATTGATATAGGAGTTATAGGGTGTGGTTGTTGTTGTCGTATTTCAAGGGTTTTTTTGGCATAACCATTTTCACGTTGGGGTGAAGATCTATGCTGGCCTTCCTGTAATATATGATCAATTTACGATCAATTGGGGTTCACTTGATCCCAATTCCCTCATAGGTTTCGGTGGTCCAAGGAGTACTCTATGAGTGAAAACAATTCACAAGAACAACCAAGGTGAAGTGAAAGCATCTCAGGAAGAAGTGAGTGCTCTCACCGGATAATGTTGAAGAAGACAAAGAGGAAGAGAAATGGTGATGAGTAATCCCCTCAATTTGGTACTTAACCTCTTCTTGTTGTTGATCCCATATTTGTTTCATTTTTGGTACTTAAATTACTCATTTAAACATATGTTTTATTATCTTTTCGTATATTTTCTACCACGTAGATCACCATTTAACCTCAGATATGTATGAATTTAAGGTTTATATAAAATTCATTCATTATTATCATTTTATGATTTTATTGATTAAAATTGACATTATTGAAGCGCATTTGATATATTAATTGATTTGTATATTTGTTTGCAAGTTATATAGTCTTTTGAGATGAATTAACAACAAGCATGCATTCAACTTGCCATGTGCACGACACATCCAACTCATCATCTAGCTCACTGCGCAATACTTGTTGGCAAGGTTTCCATGCATTAAAATGTTGTTGCTGCAGGCCATAGCCCTTAAGTGCACCAAGAAACAAACATCACATTCGTCCTAGACCTGCACCCAACATATCCAGCTCATGGTCCAGCTCGTTGTTCATCTTTCCATCTAGATCGCTAACCAGACTGCGCATTGTTGAGAATTGATTTCAGGCATTAAAACAATTCAAACAACCTACGAACGGTTTATGGTTAACGCATCTAGGAAATGAAGCTCACATTCTGGATGATCTACCAACCTTGAGCCTCCTTTGTCGACACCTCACCAACAATCCACGCATTGGGTGGATGCATTAGCCCACGTTCTAGAAGACTTGTTCATGTACGTTGTCTTTGATCAACACCACTCCACCATCTGCACTAAGGAAGGAGTTGTGCACCACATCACGCACGCTGAAGAGAACCAACCATGCTAAAGAAGGAGCTTGTGTGTTACACCGTCCAATGAAGAGAGCCAATGCATGTTAAAGGAGGAAGATGTTGTGTGTTGGAATTTTAGCAGTTAGACTCCTTTATGGATTGACTAAATTTAGAGAGCAGTCGACAACTAAAGGGTCGACTTGATCATCCCTGTAAACATTGTATATAAACACCTCCATGTGCAGAGTTAGAGAATTGATCAATTCATTTGTTAGAAAGTCATTTTTTAAGAGGAATTCTATATTTATGTTCCATCATTTTATTAGAGATATATTCTATGTTTTTTATGATTGTGTTTGAGTAGGCGTGAGCCCAGCAACACCCCAGATTGCTAAGAGGGCCCCTCATCAACCAGAGGTTCATTGTTTTGTGTAATTTTGTTCTTTTCTTTCTGTTATAGCTAGTTTAGTTTGTTTTCATCAGATTTTTGTAAATGTTTATTCCATCTTATTTCCTGTAATGCAATTTTATTTTCGAAAGTTAAATAGTTAATTGCGTGCATAGTTTGATTTCAAATTTACTTTCAATCATTTTATTTCTAGTTTATGGTTCAGTATTTTGCAATTAGATAGAATAGAATTTCAGTTCCGTTTATTTCTTTTATGTTTCAATTTTATGCAATTTGAATTTTAGTTTGTTTATTAATATATAATGATTTCTTTTATGAATTTGTTTAAGTTCATTTCATTGTTAAATTTGATTAATAAATAGGTTTGTTTACTGCCTTTATGCATTAGAATTCACGTGTGCACGAATTCGAGTGAAGATTAGATCATTGAGGTTAATTTCTGTATTTTAATTGTACAGACTAAGACTGTCATTCGAATAGCTTGTTTAAATTGTTATTCAGTCACCCCTTTCAGACCCACATTTCAGTCTGTCATTCAGTTCACTGTTTTGTTTTTAGTGTTTTAATGTGTTTTGAAATTGTTTTAAGTTCTCTTTCTCTAGTATTTGAAGTATGCTTTGACTGTAATAGTTAAAGGGTAGTTTTATTTTATATTAAATTTAATTTGAATTGTTTTCAAATTATTTATTAAAAGTTACCTTACTTCTTTTCACCTTAAATCTGTTTTGAGTTATTTTATGTTTTGATTCTTGAGTTTGTTTCTGATTATTTTTACTATTGTATTGTTTTGTGTTCATGCCTTTGGACTAATTTATCCGTTTGCATGTAAAATTCAGTATTGTGTGTGTTATTTTTAGCATGCTTTTAGGATAGTCCTTTTTCATTGTGTGATTAATGAAAGAGACTTGTAGGACAGAATTCAAAAACATTCCTATTAATTTTTCTACTTGTTTATTTCTTATTAAGTCTTCTACTTGTTTATTTTTATTAAGTTTTCTACTTGTTTATGAATTAGGTTTTCCTTTCATCCTAGTTCTCTATTTGAAAGATTAGTTGTTGATAGTATCTTTTTCCTATTTAAAGTTAGTTGATTCTGAAATAAATTATTGATTATCTAGTTTAGTATTATGTTCTAGTTTAATTACTTTAATAATTGAAGTCTTAGGAGTTTGACTCGGTTTTTTATTTTGAAATATCTTTCGATATTTTGTTTGCTAAAATATTTACACGACACCCTCTACTTTTGCATATATTTTGGATCAACTCTAAGCCTACCAACCTCGGTCGATAATTAAATATTAGGTGAATTAATCTAGATGTTATAACACCCAACACTCGCACGAGATTGAATTAGTAAATTTAGTTTATATATTATGGCCTAAGCTAGCACTGGAGGAGATGAAATTCATGCAAACACAACGAGAGCGCAAGGACAGAATAGCTGCAAATGAGAACAATGAGGAAGCAATCACTAAAATATGTGATACTAACAACAACAACAACAACAATAATAATAAGGTGGAAGGAAAAGGGGGAAAAGGAGGATCTCATTCTACATGACACCTTCTCTTAGGAAATGAAGGTTACAGTTGTAGACACTAACATTTATTTCTTCATACTTAATCTCTAGGTTCACTTTCCCTGACATTCCTAGTTATTTGCATTAACTCCACTTCTTTTACATAGCCTCAAATATGTCGAGCATGAGCTCTAGTAGAAAAGGGGAAAAGAAATTGGAAAAAATAGCAAGGAGATCAAGCCTCTAGAGGACCAACTAATCACTGCATTTTTCAGTCCTATCTACAATAAATTTAAAGAAAATTGAGGTTGGTAAACAATGCATTGTTCATTAGGTAACTCCTAGGTCTAACAGAACTTGCATGTGTAAAGAACATCAGCAGGGAGTCTTATCACAAAGGGTATTGATCACTCCTTTTTGAACCAACATATCACTAGTTTCATCCTCCATATTTGTACTTGGGGGTGGGGGAAAACATGCTACCACCTCACCTCCCAAACATTCAACAACCCAATAAGGAAAGAACAACCAACCTTGCAGATTGAAGTTACACATCACAAATTGGGATTACACAACTTATTTTGCTTCTAATGATATGTATTGTTCCTTCCAAATTATTCTCTGTTATCTACTGATTTTTATCAAGGAGGACACTCCTTACTAGAACAAACATATAGCACTTGAAGGATGAAGCTATATCGTTCATATCTAAGGAACAACTAATTACTGAATTTTTCAATCCTTGGCCAGTTCTCTTCATTCCCCAAAGAACCAAACTTCAACATACCAAATCGCCTCATTCATATACGCACATGGAATTGTGCACCCACTTAATGTTTTGGTGAATATACATTAGGGATTCTATATAGGGCATGCATAGGGAATTTTACTCTAGGAAATAATTTGTATGCATTTGCAACGTTTGATTTTCATCAAGGGAAAATTTTTATGTGTAAGTTTGTTGTATCAGCAAAGTGGGGTCTTTCTATTCTTTTTCCATTCTATTTATTTATTCTGTTTGGAAAAAAAGTATGAGGGGATTTGATGCTAGCTTGGAATGCTGCAAAAAAGGGGCCATGCCATCTCTTTTATAAAATTCACCTAGGAATTGAAACTGGTCTTGATTTCTTTGATCTTGAGCATGTCCATAAAGATAGAATCTGGGTTTTTTGTGTGGCAACTACTCTAACTTACACCTAGGAAGCAATGCTCCAACTCTTGTTGGTTAGAGAAATCCTAGACAAAAAGTGTTAGTTTTTCAACATTAAGCTAGAATATCATTAGGATATTTAAACTGAGAGAACAACAAGCACAGCAATCAAACACAAGAGACAATGAACATAATGTTTCTCCTCAGGGAAACCATAAATGGAGAAAACCATGCAACTTCCTCTAAGATAGAATCAACACCAAAGTGAAACCCAAAAATAGTAAGACAATCTCCCAACAGTAGTAAGATCTTTCCTCTTTCCCCAGTGTCTTTCTCTTCCTCAACTATGTGCTATACTCGAGTGTGTATGAGATGTGTAATAAATAGAGATTCCATCTCTTTATTTATACTAATCCTGACATGACTAAAAACCTACTAGGGCTGACCTCACTAGGAGAGTCTAATAACCCTAGTGCCCCGGAACTGTGAGGACTTTAACCCTTAGACAATGGGAGGTTTACCCACAATGACTTGGCATGACTTGTTTAGATTATTGATTCTCTTGATCTTAACATTGGGGCATGACATGACATAAGAACATCTTGGAATAAACATCGGGTTATAATAGATGAGAAGTACAAGTGAATACATTCTGAAGTTACAATTACATTAACACTTCCTCTTAACTAGGAAGGTATTCTCTCGACACAATTTTCATCACTGGTCTTCTTCTTTGGGTCTTCTCGTCATCTACATCTTAAATTATTATTTGTCTTCAAGTCATCTTCATCTATGGATCTGGATCATCACTTGATCTAGATCATCATCACTGGATTTGGATCATCACTCGATCTAGATCATCTGTAGCTTCATTCCTAGATCTAGATCATGCCTCGATCTAGATCATCTCTGATGGATCATCAATACTGAATCTTCAAAGGTGATATCTCATGATTCTTCTTGTCATAGGAATTTCTATAGAGCCATCCCTTTTTCATGCTGGATGTAGGCCTATCCACCATGTAGGTCTTCGCCCAACACTTACATCTGATCATGTAGGAACTAACCTATAATCATATCAAAAAGGCATGCCTAGCACTCACATCTAACCATGTGGGAACCAATCCTACAACCCTGGCAGAAAGGCCCAGCACTCACATTTGACACATGTGAGGAACCAATCCAACATGCATGTTAAAAAATGATCAGCACTTATATTTGACACGTGCGAGGAACCAATCCAACATACATGTTCAAAAAGGGTCTGCACTTATATTCGACACATGCGAGGAACCAATCCAACATGCATGTTTGAAAAGGATCTGCACTTACATCTAACAAATGTGAGGAACTAATCCAACATGCATATTTAGAAGGGCGTGCACTCACATCTGATCAAGTAGGAACCAATCCTATAGTCATATCAAAATGCCCCCCAGTCCCAGACTAAGCTAGCTGGTAACTGACCAAGTGACTCCATTCCTAGAATGGAAGTTGCCCTTACATCTGTCCTACTCGACAGAATGGCCAGCACACACATTTGATATGGGAGGAACCTAATCCATTAACCATGACAGAATGGATCAGCCCTTACATCTGACCTACTCATCAGAATGGCTTTCTCAGTCCTGGACTGAGTGTTCTCGGTAACTGACCAGGTACATCCATTCCAAGAATGGCATTCAACACTTATATCTGACATGGAAGGAACCAATCCTCTCACCATCACATAATGGCTTAGCCCTTACATATGACCATGGAAGGAACCAATCCTCTCACCATGTCATAATGGCTATGGGACTCATCACTTTTGCTTCGAGGAAACCTCAATCTGGAGAACACCAAACTTCTCCCTAAAGTACTCAAACTTCACCCTAGCCAATGGATTTGTCAATACATCAGCTATTTGTTCCTCCATCACAACATACTAGAGATTCACTGCCCCCCCTTGCACCATATCTCCGATATAGTGATACTTGATCTCAATATGCTTCGACTTGTCATGGAACACTGGATTCTCTGTCAACTTCATGCAACTCTGGTTGTCACAATGTATACAAGTAGCCTCCATCTGGAGATCAAATAAATCAGACAGTAGCTTCTACAACCATACTACCTCACAACTAGCTGAACAAGTTGTGACATACTCTACTTCAGTTGTACTCAGTACCACACAGGATTGCTTCCTACTAAACCAAGAGATCACACCTAATCCCATATTTAAGCAACACCGTGAAGTGCTCTTCCTATCGGTGGCACTACCTACCCAATCTAAATCAACATAACCCTCTAGGTTAATCTTCTGATTTGCCTCGTACTTGAGCCCATAATCAATTGTACCCATCAGGTACCTTAGAATATGATTTGCAGCAATCAAGTGAACATTTCTCGGATCTATCAAGAACTGGCTCAAGGTGTTCATAGAAAAGAAAATTTATGGTCTCGTGTTCATCAGATACATAAAGGATGCAATCATCTAATGATACAGTGTAGCATCAACCGTCTTTGATGAAGCATCACTCAATAGCTTCAGGTTTGATGCCATAGGTCTTGCCATATCCTTGCAGTCCATCATCCCAAACCTCTTTAGGATCTCTACTGCATACTTCCCTTGTCTAAGGAATATTCAATCCGCATTTATGCCACACCTCCATACCTATAAAATAATGCATCATACCCAAGTCCTTCATTTCGAACTCGGAAGCAATATTTATCTTCATATCAGCAATCAACCCATCCATACCTATTACAAACAAATCATCTACATACAATTGAAGCATCACTGGGTTGCCATCTTCAACCTTGTAGCAAAGGCTAGAATCTGCTCTACTTTTGGTAAAGCCCAAACTGGATGGAAAGCTATCAATTCTACCGTACCATGTCTTGGGTTCCTATTTCAAACCATATAGGTATTTCTTCAATCTGCACACATGAGACTCCCTGTCATGTGTCTCAAAATCAAGTGGTTGTTCTACATACACTTCCTCTTCCACTACACCATTCATGAAAGCAGTCTTGACATTCATTTGGTGTATCTTCCATTTCATTACTGTAGCCAAAGCAAGTACTAATATGATGGAAGTGTATCTGGCTACAGGAGCAAAGGTTTCTTCATAGTCTATTCCTTCCTTCTGTGAGAAGCCATGAGCCACAAATCTTGCCTTATATTTATCTATGCTACCGTCCATAGCATGCTTGATCTTGTAGATCCATTTGGAAGTTACAACTGACTTCCCTTCTAGTCTCGGGACAACATCCCAAACATCGTTCTTCATGATTGATTGATATTCTTTGATCATTGTATCCTTCCATTCTTTTCGTTCTGCCAATTCTTCATAACTGGAAGGTTCTTCTTTGATAAAGTAACATAGTGAGGCTACATATCCGAAGTAAGATCTAGTTTTATTTCTTTCTCTATGATTTTCTTCTGGAGCCCCATATCTTTCTGCACCTTGGATAATTTCTCATACCCAAGTAGGTTTCCTCTTGTGAGGATTCTTCTTTTGATATGGCTCTATAGGTCTTTGTGATTCTTCAAATTCTCTATCTTCTTCTTGAATTTATTCATTCATAGTTGTATGACAAATTCTAGGAGCTTTGGATTCTTCAAGTTCTTCAGTAGGTCTCTTTCTGGATTTGTTGTAAGCTATGTCTTTATCAAATGTTACATCCCTATTGATTTCAATCTTCTTGTATCCTGGGAAGTATATTTTGTGAGCCTTCGAGCTTTCAGAGTATCCCACAAATATACCCTTCTTTCTTGAAGGATCTATTTTTGTTCTCTTCTCTTTTGGTATGTGTATGTACATTGGACAGCCGGATATTCTAATATGGTTGACTTTTGGTTTCTTTCCGAAGAAGACTTCTTCAGGAGTCTTATTCTTGAGTACTTTGTGTGGAGTACGGTTATATACATACACCACTGTTTGGGCTACTTCTGTGCATAGATGCATAGGAATATCTTGATCATGAAGCATTGCTCTTGCATCTTCCATGATTGTTCTATTCTTCCTTTCTGCAACCACATTCTATTGTGGATTGTAAGGAGTGGCTCGACCAAGGCTTTGAATTCCTTGAACTTGATAAACACTTCATCTTTGTTCTTCATGAAGTAAATCCATGTCTTCCTAGAAAATTAATCAATGAAAGAAACATGTTATGCATACCCGCTTAGTGAACTTGATGACATTGGACCACATGCATTGGAGTGGATGATTTCCAAGATTCCTTTTGCCTTGCTCTCGCTACTTGGAAATGTCTTTTTTTGTATTCTTCCCTTTCGCACATCCCTTGTAGACCCCTTCCTGTTTTACTTGAATTTTTGGAAGACCTTCAATAGCTTTGCTTGCAAGTGGTAGTGCTCTGTAATGCACATGTGAAAGCCTTCTATGCCATAGTTCATTTGGCTCTATTATGTCATGGACCATAGCTTGTTCTGAATGGCCCTTCAACTTGTATAAACCTCCTTCTTGTTCTCCAATCACTATTGCATCGTCAATAGTCTTTCCTCTTGGACACATGATAACTTGGCCATCTATAAATGAAACCCTCATGCCTTTTTCATCCAGTGTGGATATGGAGAGAAGGTTCTTCTTGAGTCCTATTACAAATAGAAAATCCTTCATTTTTATAGACTTTCCAGAGTCTAGCTTGTAGGAGGATTCACCACTATCTTTTATTGGATATTGGTAGTCATCTCCTAGCTTCACCTTATGGGGTGAATTATGTTCGGATAGTTTGTCAAAGGATTATTTGAAACCTTTCATGTGTTTGGAAGCCCCACTGTCAATAAGCCAATATTTTCTTCCATGAGTGACAGCTCTCATGAGAGCGGAAATTAGAACATATTCATCCTCGCTTGAAGAGTATTCACTTTCTTGCTTTACTCTCTTCCTTGGACAATCATCATCCTCAGCAGTGTGAGCATGATGTTTTATTTTGGAGTTCTTCTTCTTCTTGGATCCATTATTATTTATGGGACAGTTTCTAGCAAAGTGTCATATTTCATCACATGTATAACATATAACTTTAGATGAACATTTCTGAAGAGAATGCTTATCTTGGTGATGATGCTTTTCCCTTCTTCCTTTCCTTGAGTGTACTGTGAGAGCTTGATCTTCATTTCCCATCTTTTCTTCTCAAGCTACTATCTGAGCCTCTTCTTGAGAGAATTCTTCCCATAGTCTGTTGAACTTGACAAACTTCTTCCTAGCACAAATTCCTTGGATGAAAAAATTTCATGACCTAGGGAGGCCATTCAATGATGTCACCACAATTTTTGTATTCTCCACTTTTTCATCTACAGCTTCTAGTTGTTCTTTAATCTGGGAGACCCTTATGAAGTATTATTGGATGGTCTCCTCATTTTGGATCTTGACATTCTTCAACTGGTTCCTTAGAGTCATCTTCCAATTGATGTTCTTCCCTTCAAACAGTTTGGTTAGGGCATCAAACATGGCTTTCGGTGTCTTGAGGGAGGACATCTATGGAATAAAGTGATCCTTGATAGAATATTCAATTATCCTCTTTTCCATAACCAACTTCTTCTTATGTAAGGCCTTGGCCTCATCTCCCTCTGGAGGTAGAACATCCTCATGGATGTAGGAGTCCAAGTCATTTTCTTCCAGGGCCAGGGAGATCCTATACTTCCAAGATTGAAAGTTATCATCTCCCTCAAGATTTTCATCAAGCTTGGTATGATGAGACATCTTAACTAAGAACCTCAAATGGAAATACACCAGCGTAGATCCAAATCCTAGGCTCTATCAAGCGTCGAGATGGATCAAATCTCTCTAGGTGCAAACCTCTTCTTAGGTATCCATTGTTTTGATTCAAACCAAAAGACACATTGTTTTATTTAAGGTCCACATATAATATTTTTATTATTAATATTTAATATTATTTATGGCCGACATATAATATTTTTTATAAATTTTTATTTTTTTAGGAACCAACATTGTATCATTTCCCCACACATGGTTTTATTTTAAAACCATATGCAAGGCCCTCCTACAACCATGGGTTGTTTTGGAGGCCTTGCACATGGTCTTAAAACCATTTGCAAGGCCCTCCTAAACCATGTACAATAAAACCATGGGTTGTTTATGAGGCCTTGCACATGGTTTAAAAACCATGTGCAAAGATTCATAAACCATGTACAATAAAACCATGGGTTGTTTAGAATGCCTAAAACCATGTGCAAGGCCAACATTTTTTTGTTGATAATTCAATTTTGTGTTTTTTTCTTAACCCACATTTTTTACGACTAATTAAATTTTTACTTTTTTATTGTTTTGTTAGGTAGGAAGATTACAACATCTCCCCAATATTAAATTGTTTTATTTTAACCTATTATAAAATTTATTTTCGAATTACAATACAAAATAATACTTCATCGTTGTACACTGGGATGAGGGCTCCATTGGTAACTTGAACCAAATAAGTACTATATATTTTCGAATTCTACCTTCCATTATTCCATGAATGTTTGAATGCTTGGGATTCTTCCATGCCTTTGGAAGGTTTTTGCTCTCAGTGGGATTGTTTTAATTCATTTTGGAGTGTGATTGTATGTGTTTAAATCCATGGTTTCTTTGAATGCATTTTAGTTCAACTCCATGTCGTGTAAATCCAATGGTTTGAGCCATTTTCATCACAACCATTCATGTAGTATTTCCTGGCTTTTGAGTTTCAGTTTCATAATACAGAATTATGTCTACACGTCTTGTTTTCCATGTAATACTCATTTTAGTTTTTAGCCAAACGATCATTTTCCATGTAATACTCATTTTAGTTTTTAGCCAAACGATCGACAACACTAGTCTGACCTCTTGCATAATATTGCCTACGGTTAATGTTTTCTGGATATATTTATTGCTCGGTTTTCATTTCTAATGGTAAAGGTACAGTGCAGTTTGAGAATAGTCCATGCAAACCCATGAAAAGCGAGAAGCAGATTATACCTGCAGCCTGCTTGTAATTAGAGGCATAAAACCTATGGAGTGCGCTTCCCAAAGAAATGATTGAAAGGATCTTGATGTGGTTTCCTGCACAGTGTAGTTTCGCAGTGTATGCACAAAATGGAAATCTCTTCTCCTATCAGATGCCTATTAGAGGAACAAATACCGGAAGAAATCTGCATGGTTCTTCCTCTCCACAACAGGTCAATTCTCATGCGCCTTTGACTTCGAAATGGAGCGCTAGTACAAGATACCCAATCCTGCAATCCCTTGCACGTCTATTATTACGGCAGCAACTGGCATCATTTTATGTCTGAGGAATCTCGTTGCAGACTGCAATATATTATCAATCTGCAATCCGATTAGGAAGACAGTGATGCAACTGCCTCCCACTTCCAGCTTTGAGCTCATACACAAAGCAACCATGTGTCTCACCAACGATGCCCGGTCCTTTAAACTTATTGTAGCTGGAGAAGAGAATAACATTATGTCAGCTGCTTTCATGAACTCAAGAGTGTATACGCTTTATACGGAGATTGATGGTTATAGCGTTGGATACTGAAAAATGGCAGGCGACACCCTGCCGCATGCAAAATTTGGGTGAAAGTGTGGTGCAATGGTGTGTTCTACTATATAACAGAGATGCCATATGGAGTTGTTACATTTGATCCAGAAAATGGGATTTGGACTGAACTTGATGCAGCCATGCCATGCTCTATTTCAACTCCGTCTCTTGCAGAGAGCAATGGGCGCCTAATGATGGTTGGAAAAGTTGTCAACAATCTTAATAAAGTTGTTGAAAAAATACTCATCTGGGAATTGCAATACTGCATGGGCAGTGATAGCAATGCATGGACCGAGCTTCAACAGATGCCTCCGAGTATCTACTCAGAATTTGTGGCTCCTCTCAAATGTTATTCTCTAGTGGTATGCTATGCAATAGGGGATTGGCTTCTGCATTGCTATGCATCTAAGACCGCGTACAGTTGATTTCAATTTATACAACATTAATACATGGAAACAACTTTCGACTGATCCTCTCTTTCCTGGAAACAGGAACTGCATTTGTTAGGTTTGTGTTATAAACCTGAAGTAACAGACTGCCATCTATAGGCCAAACGTCTCTTGAGATTGGGATCTGCTATGGCCATAGCCCTTTTGTTGAATCCAAACTGCAAGTTCCTACCTGCTTTCTATACTCGTCCTCGGCTTTCTCCAACAGCGCTTGGAAGAGAGGATGATTCAAATAACTTAAAGGAATTATAAACCGACTGCACTCACTTCCAACTTATACTGCAAAGTGTCCTTTGCGAATGTCTATAGGAAGGCTGGCTTTGATATCTTTATTTTCTTTACAATCCCCTGTGAAATAACACATCCTATTTTTTCTAGGACAGCAGATGGATCTAACTGCCCTACGGGCATTGGAAAGCCTATGAAATTTGGTTGTCATCTTGTTTCCCATTGAAACAATTCTGAGCAGAGCAGATGATCAATTCATCAGTAAAAATGGATTCAATTATCGATGATTCAGAGTGGAAAATAGCGCAGATGGGTGCGTTGAATTCCCAGGAAAAATAGAGTCGGTGGGAGGAATCGAAGAATTTTAAGACGTAATGCTTCAAAATACGACGCTTCTTGCTGAAGGAATCAGGAATCGTGTATGCAGAGAATTATTATGTAGCGTAAAATAAGGTACTGGTCTACTTTTTAAATTAATCTAGGTCTTGTAACGTTACATCACCTTACAAGATCTCCTCCATAATATTCACTTTCACTATTATTTTTTGCCGATGTTAGTAACGTTACATCACTTGACAAGATCTCCCCCATAATATTCACTTTCACTATTATTTTTTGCCGACATGTTAGTAAAGTTACATCACGTGACAAGATCTCCCTCATAATATTCACTTTCACTATTATTTTTTGC